>JAHWFO010062772.1:288004-336823 GCA_023313115.1 Rhysida immarginata | reverse complement strand
CAACCCAATGCTTAATTCTATTATTAAATAAGATTATGTACTTATATCTCTTTCAAGTAATATTTGATGTCAAAGATGCCTGTGCAATGTACCATTTCAATTTATTGTTATTTAATGTGGTATAAAAGTACGTCTTTACTTTTCTGAGCACTTTAAGAAATGCGAGTTGGGATCCTTATCAGTATGAATAAGAAGCAGCTGACATTCAATAATTAGTTAGAGATAGAACAGAAAAAATTATCTGTCTAGAGAGTTTTAGAAACTTCAGGGAAATGTTAGGCTAACCCAGTGCTTACCGTAACTAGGAAGATCATGGCAAAAAAAATGTGAATGGTGAAACGCAATCATCTTCCCCAACGCCTGTCGATGAGGCTAGGTCGATCGAGTAATTGATGTCATGCACATAGAAAGGCCTTTTTGGATTTGAAAATCGTCCATATAGATTATCAGTTACGGTTCGATCTGCGCTATATAATTCCGAAAAGGATACTAACTGTACGAGTTGTGGATTTTAGAACAATTCGAGGTTATAACAAATTACATACCATCTTCATCAATTAACGACTGATGAAGTCAAAGATAACGTAGTCCTCGAATGCCATAAGACTCTCCGAAGCTAGAAATCTGTCATCGCTTTCTCTGGAGCCGTCTTCTCCAAGTTCTTCAAAAAATTCCTTTCTTGTTATTCTTTTAAAAAAGTCTTTGCATTGTCGAGTTAAAAAGTAAAAATCTATGCGCCAACAATATGCACGATCGCTTCGTCGAAGAGGATGTCATCCTTTGTTTTCTTTATAAGCATTAAACAACCATCGACTCGTCAATTTAAATAGATTAAAACAATGAAGCAAACAATAATCTGTGTAACAAGCAAATCTTCTCTGGAATGAACCGGGCAGCCAAACGAGAAATATGGCAATCGATAGAGCAAGGTTGACGTTTAAAACCTGAAAATTTAGCGACAAGAGCCAACACCACCTAAAGAGAAAGCCTGAGCGCGGAAACGTCATACATTGTTAAAATGTCATCAGTAGTCATCTTTAATCACATTTCTACCAATAATAAGCCCTAAATTATGACTAGGTATCACGGTATAAGAAGGAAAGGTAATCCGAAGAACAATGGCAGCATTGATAGAAGGTTACAATCTTGTCCGTGGTTCGCGAGGTATTTCGCAGAGGGCGCTGTTGCAAGGGAGGCCGTTTTTAGCACATTTTCTATATAGAAATGTGCTTATGTGATCGGTTTGTCCAGCTGTCCGTCCGTCCGTCTGTAGATAATCCCACAATTCATTGCGTTGCAATAGAAAGAGTGCATGTATTGAATTACTGGAAGACACGAATTATCCTCGCATTCGGGAAAACGCATGTTGAGAACATACATGGGTTCGGCTCTGCGCGTGCTCTAATGCGATGGTGCGCGTGCAGGATGCACGTGTTTGACGATTATTGAAAGGGCAGTTCGGTCTTTTCAATTTTTTCCTAGGGAGCTTAGTATTTATTACGATAACTTGAAAACGAATTAACTTTTTCAAAGTCTGTTTTCACCAATCCATTAATATGGGACAGAGCACGAACAAGTACGAACGTGAGATAGCCGGAATAAGTACGTGCTTTAATGGTACCATTATGATACCCCCTTAAAAACTTCTTATAACCAGATATGGCATGTAATATATCAAACAACTCGTAACAACGTGCCATGAGTGAATATAACGAGTAAATAATGATAATGGCTATTGTTTTAGTAGCACGTGCCCGAATGGTACAATGTGGTACCATATTGTACCGTTGTAGCTTTCAATTCTAAGATATGGCATATAATATATCAAACAACTCGTAACAACGTGCCATGAGTGAATATAATGAGTAAATAATAATGGTTATCGATTTAGTAGCACGTGCCGTAATTTGCTATATGATACCATATGGTACCATTGGAACTTTCAATGCTAAGATATGACATGTAATATATCAAACACCTCGTAACAACGTGTCATGAGTAAATGTAACGAGAAAATAATGATAGTGGGAATTGGTTTTGTTGCATGTGCCCTAATGGTACAATATTGTTAGAACTTTCAATGCTAAGATATGGCGTGTAATATATCAACCAACTCATTATGAGTTGTTAGATCTATTGTTATCCATAGCTTATTTGTATCAAGGGCATAATGCTGTTGGGCCAAATGTTATTTAAAACTCATTACTGTTATACATATTGCTAATTAATAGTAGTTAATCGCTTACTTCAATAGTAGACGATAACGTAGAAACACTTTAGTAATTTAATATGAAAAAATAATAGATGCTTACACACAACGCTTCGGCAATTGAGGCTCACTTCGTTTAACATTATGTGGGAATTCTTACAAATTAAAGAACTTCTATTTTTTTTAAATGTATGAGGAATAACTCTCTCTCCATTTACCTTTCAGTTCTTCAAGTTTATTCGTTTAAATTCTCTCTATACATTAGCTTACTTAAATAGTAATTTACAATTTAGTTTTCATATTTATTTATTTTTTCTTATGTGTTTTAAAATGTTGATTAATTCAATATATCCATGTACGACGGGGTGGTTGCAGATAACTACAGGGCAGTATAACGGGAAGCCTACCCGCTCAATTGCAGGGGCCGGCTCAGTCGATTGGCAGAATGGAGGGATATGAAGGTGGCCTGCAGCAACCATCAGTTTCAATAGTCGGGGAGGGGGGTGGGGTGAACGTCAAAACTGTCATGTTTCTGTCGTTCTTGTTCCCTTCGTTTGTAAAATTATCCAGTTATCATTTGATGTCGAGCCAGCCCTTGCAATCGAGCGGGTAGACTACTACTGCCCTGTAGTTATCTGCAACACAGGGGCCGGCTCGACATCAAATGATAATAATATGAATAGGGCTTAATAATACGAAGCAGATATGTGTTTGAAGGCGTGTGATGATATTTAAATAATTTACATGTCATTGCCATGCAATATTTGGCACATTCCATGATTTATGAGGGGTATTCCTAAACTTTTGATAACATTGCGTATATACGCATTAGAAGAGAGGAGGCCAGTCCACTTGTCCACAAGAAATATTTATTCTTCATATATGTATAACATTTCAGTCACTAAGTGACCATCATGCCTTTAAAAAGCTACTATTAAGACATATTTCTTAAACCAGTTTATTAAAATTACTTTACTACTCGATTATATTAGTTATAAGTTCAGTAGCTTAATTTAGAGAATGCATTGGTTGGGCATCTTTGGTTTAGGGCTCTTCATTTAGAATCGAGTGGCACCAGGGCCATTTCCATTTTAAAAGGCGGCTCTGGCTTCCCAAAGGGAAGGTTTTATATCATGTCTTTTATCTTTAACAGACCACTAATAATTAGAGGGGCCTCTGCTAAACCCCAGCCGATCGCAACGATTCGTATGAATTTTTAAATTTTCCTTTAAAATTTCTTTATTTATAAATGTTTGCTTTTGTCCTTTTTTTTCGTTTTAATAACGAGTTTTCTAATAACAAAAAAAACGACACTTACTTACAGATAGCATGGTTGTCACAAAATAAACAGAGGACGACTACGATAATCTGTCGCCGCACCATTTCGCTCCCGTGTCGTCACCCTCAGCCACTTCTCTTTCATTCGCGCAATTTTCACCACTCATGGCAAGTTGTTACGAGTTTTTGATATATTACACGCCATATCTTAGCATTGAAAGTTCCATCGGTACCATATGGTACGACATGGTACCATTAGGGCACGTGCTACTAAACCAATAACCATTATCATATATGAGGCGTTGAGCGCAATAGTGGCCCAACCAACAATAATGTTGAAAAAGAGTAACATGTGGAAATAACTTGCTGATAGATTGCTTTTTACAGTGCCATTGTGGCCCATCCATAGTTTGGTGTGCGAAATTCCATTTTGCATACATTTAGTTCGCTAAATTACATTTTGCATACATAATAGGGAAGAATTCTGTGGATTTTCTCAGAACATATTTTTTTCGGCTTGGGCCACTTTTGCGCTCAACGCCTCATATATACTCGTTATATTCACTCAGGGCAAGTTGTTACCAGTTTTTGATATATTACATGCCATATCTTAGCATTGAAAGTTCCAGCAGTACCATATGGTATCAAAGGGCAACATAAGGGCACGTGCTACCAAACAAAAAACAATATCATTATTTACTCGTTATATTCACTCATGGCACGTTGTTACGAGTTATTTGATATATTACATGCCATATCTTAGTATTGAAAGTTCCATTTGGTACCATTAAAACACGTACTACTAAACATTTCACACCAATATTATTTACGCGTTATATTCATTCATGAGACATCCTTGCACGTACACGTGCCATTAGACCAATACCTGCTATCACTAGTTACTCTTACATATTCGTTCATGATATGTTGTGACGATTTGTTTGATATATTACATGCCATATCTGGTTATAAGAAGTTTTTAAGGGAGTATCATAATGATACCATCAAAGCACGTGCCATTATAGTACGTACTTATTCCGGCTATCTCAGGTTCGTACTTGTTCGTGCTCTGTCCCATATTAATGGATTGGTGAAAACAGACTTTGAAAAAGTTAATTCGTTTTCAAGTTATTGTAATAAATACTAAGCTCCCTAGGAATAAAAAAATTCTCTTGATTTAGAGACCGAACTGCCCTTTCAATAATCGTCAAACACGTGCATCCTGCACGCGCACCATCTCATTAACGTTTAGAGCACGCGCAGAGCCGAACCCAAGTGTGTTCTCAACACGCGTTTTCCCGTATGCGAGGATAATTCGTGTCTTCCAGTAATTCAATACAGGCACTCTTTCTATTGCAACGCAATGGATTGTGGGATTGTCTACAGACGGACGGACGGACAGCTGGACAAACCGATCACATAAGCACATTTCTATATATAGAAAATGTGCTAAAAAAGACAATTTGTAGATGAAGATAGAAGCAACATATTTATTAGAAGGCATTTCGGAAGAAGCATATTCGATTAGATCGTAGCATGCAGTTTCAACATTTCGATTGGGAGTAAATCCATGTTGTGCAGGGTTAATGAGATTATGAGAATAAACAAATTGGGATAAACAAAGAAAAGCTTCTCAAAGATTTTTGCAAACACAGGTAAGGTTGAAATGGGACGATAATTTGAATACACCTAGGATCGCCTTTTTTAAAAATAGGAGTAATTTTTGTTAGTTTAACAGTTGATGGATAAGAACCAGAGATTAATGAATGGTTGAAGATATAAGCTAATGGAGACGAGATACAATGTTGATTAATACAAGGGGATCAGGGGCCGAAGAAGATTTAACTTTATCGACCTTGTCTGATGAGGTGGGAGATACAAAGAAATTATGAGAGTTACGAGGAACATTGAAAAGGTAATTTAAGTTGGTGTTGATAGAAGAAGGGGAAGCAGGAAGAAGGGTACACAAAAAATCTGTAAGAGAGGTAGAATCAAGGTTATGAAATGATTGAGGCAAAAAATTAGAAGATGAGGGTCCTTTTAGCAGTTTATTTAGAATTTCCCATTTGGATTTATTAGAAGACATTTGTTTAAATAGGCGACCGTAATACTCCTATTTCGATTTGTTTACTAGGTATCTAATATTATTTGAGAGATCCTTAAAAGTTCTGGATAAAACCCGGGAAGGTTTGCGGCGTAATTTAAAATAGAGGGCATTTTTCTTCTTAGAAAGGACAAGAATATAAGGAGTAATCCATAGTTTACGAAAATTAATAGTTGGAGAATAATTTACTGAAGCCCGTGTTGTAAAGTACCGATCGTAACCAAGAAGTAGCTGAGATAAAAAAAGGTCGAACAGTTGATTAACATCGTTAGTGTTACAAAAAAGTTGTGACCAATCTGTAAGGGTTAGAAAAGATTCGAAAATTGCGAGACGAGCAGAGGAGACTATACGAGATGGAGTAGCTAGATTTTGCCGGGCTTTGTTGGTGGTTAACTGGTTAAAGGTAATGTACAAAGGAAAATGATCAGAGATAGAAACATCTAGAGTATTTTTAATTAGAACGTTATTAAAGTTAGAAAAACAAAAATCGATTGCTGAGTAGGTATTATGTTGAAGAGAGAAATGAGACAAGGAATAGGAAGTAGGGGTAAGGCCAGCTCTAGTAATAGGGTCTAATAGAAGGTTTATTAAAGTTTATATTAAAATCTTCTAAAAGCAAAATAGGTTTACACATCGTTTGTAAGTCTAAGAGTATAGAAGCTAGATGAGAACAGAAAGTTGGAAAATGGCCAGAAGGAGGACGATAAATTGAAATAACCATGTATTTGTTATTAATACTAATAGTTAAAATTTCAAAGTCATTCGATACCAATGTATGTTTGGAAATAATGGTATAATTAAAAGTTTTGGTAATATAAACACAAATACCTCCACCACGTTTGTTAGACCGGTGGATTGTGACTGTATTGAAGTTAGTAATTTCTGGAATTTCAGAGGGGTCATAAGACCAAATTTCCGTGAAAATTATAATTTTAGGGGCAATCGGAATATTATTCAAAGTAGCAAGAGTGGATGAAAAGTTAGCATTGATACCACGAATATTTAGGTAAAAAAGACTTAGATAATGCTCAGCTGAGGTGATATGCATACTACTTATAGAAGAGGTTAAATTATCAAGAGTGATAGGGAGTTCGTATCGGGTCATTGATAAAATAAATAAATGGAAAGAATAAATTAATAAAATAAGGCAGGAATGAAGGTTTGGATTAAGGCTAAATGCAAAAAAGAAATAATATATAAGACCAAAATAGGGGAAAAAAGAAGAGAAGGAGAAAGAGAAAAAAAGCAAAAAAACAAGAAGAATTAAATCAAACTGAGGTAGCGGAGAGGAAATGAGAATAAAGAGTAAGAAAAAGGTTTCAAATATGGAGTTACGATAAAAGGAAAATTGTATTATTTAACGATAAAATAAGTCACCTTTAAGTTCCAGTAAAAAGGAAAAAATAAGAGAATTAACCTTAAAAACAGAAACAAAGATTAAGCCAGAACAAGTAGCATCGGTAACACACTGAAAAAGAGAAAGCTAAAAAAATAAAGTTCGGCAATAAATGTAAAATAGCAAGGACTAGATTAATGTGGTAGTGAAACCAAGAAAAGACAGAGGAAAAAACCATATAGTTAATGAAATCATAATAAAAGAAAAAAAAGAAAAAAGAAAAAAAAACTTTTTTCTCTCTTTTTTTTAGACAATAAAAATAAAAAAATATAAACAAACAAAATTAAACTTAGAATAACAAATAAAACAATCGAGAAATAAAAAAAAACCCAATAGAATTCTCTTAAAATTAAAATTAAATAAATAAACAAAGAACAAAGGTTGGTTTAGTTTGTTTTTTTTGGTATTAACGTCCTTTTCAACTGCCATGGTCATTTCAGGACGGCATTATAGGGGCCGGAAATTTTGCCTCGCAAGGGTTCTTTAACGTGCAGCCGGCAAACGACTACACGGGACCAACGGCTTTACTTCCCTTCCGAAGGAAGTGCGTGATCTCAGGATTTTCCCCCTGAAAAAATCCTCGTCATCCCTTGGGGGCGTATCCTGCCTCACGGGTGCTCTGTTTTAATGTTAAGCGATCCGAAATATTATTATGAACGTGGGCCTTATCACTTGGCTGAAGAAATGTCCGTCCACGCTCCCTTTCTTTTCGATCGCCTTTGGACGCACGATTCCGATGCCGTCCTCCTTTTCTACCCGGTCTGGGTCCCTGTCTATTTAGCGGCTTAGCATCCGATTCCGATGAGCGGGCGATGAAGGTTCGCTGGGTAGGCTGGGCCGTCCGTGATGCTTTCTTCTCCGGGTCCTGGATTGGCCTTGATCGGCTGAGACGAGAACTCCGAGAAATATTAAGTCTGTTATCAATTATTGAAATGAAGGGTTGCTTACGATTCTCGCTACGCCGAAGTCCTGTCTGGCTGACATTTCGATTTCCCTTCAGCTGCTGCTGGCTATCGAAAATTCGTCTGGGCTGTCGAGATCCTGGGAACCATCCTTCACGTCTATTGTCATCATGGCGGAGAACTGATGACTGGCCTCTAATGTTGCTCTGCTTGGCCTTTTTATTTGGATTTCCCAGCAGACTGCTTTGAATAATTTCATCCCCAGCCAATGGTTGATGAACATCTTGGCTCTTGCGTGCTCGGGCGCTCCTAAAAAACTGCTAAGGAGGTGGGAAGGTATAATTCCGTTTTCCCTCCTATCTTTTTGCTGGCCGCGCTCCCCGTTGCTTACTCGCTTATCGGACTTTGTCTGATCATCTCTCTTGACTCGATTCTCTCTCACCTTAGAGAAATGATCTGGCAGTGGAACAGAGGGAGCATATGAAATGCGCATTGGGGAATTATCGATATATTTGCAAGTGTTGCAGCATACTCCTGAGCAACAGGCAGTGTACAAGCGAGATATAGCTATTTGGGACAAGGCAGATCAGTCAGCAAGTTAAGTCATCGTTCGAACACTGGAATCGAAAATAATGGCATTTATCTTAACCGTGAATCTGCTGGAGTAATGTGGTTGACACTGCACGGAATTTTCGAGCAGCAGACCAAGCAAGCTATTCACACAGTTCAGGCAACTTCTTCACGTTTAACATGAGTCCAAGCAATGACATAGTGGCTCATATCGCCAGATTAGAAGAATTAGTCTTATGTATGCAGCAAATAGGTGTGAACCCTGATGAATCTTCATTTATGGTCAAGCTGCTAGATATGTTATTGGACGACTATGATAATCTTCATCAGGTGTGGTGGGCGAGATCCGCGAGCCAGCAGATGCTTGCCAATTTGATTGAAGTGCTAATGTCGGAAGAGAAGCGACAGCATCAGCATGCAAACAATTGGGAAGAGATGGTAGCATTGTCAACGGCCAGAAATAAAAGCAAAAAGAAGAGTGATCACAGCCAACACCTCCTAGAGAGAAGGCCTGTGCACAAAAACGTCATACCTTGTTATATCATCATTAAATGGCTATTGTTAATCGTATTTCTAACAATAATAAGCCCTAAATTTGGCCGCTTGATGATGATGTAACAATGTATACAGTTTTTGTCCGCAGGCCTTCTCTCTAGAAGGTGTTGTCACAGCACACAAGTACTGCATGGTAAAAGTGTTGAGTCTTCATCGGATAAATTTAAGGAATGAAGGTGCTATATTTGTGGTGAAAAGAACCACATACGCAGAAACTACCCGAAACTAACAAAGCAAACGAAAAGAAATGCAACAAGTGTAAGTACTGTGACAATGTTCCTGCAGCCAGAAGAAATTTGTTTTCTGTGACATTTGCGCTTGATAAAAGTTTCGTTTAGTGTTCTGTCCGACTAGTACAATATGTGAATTTGTAAAGAATGGTGTTGTTAAAGCTAGAGGAGTACGAGTTGGTCAGCTATTTGAAGTATTTATTTGCATGAAACCTCCAAATATAACACGTGCGAGTGAAATAAACTGTGTTTCAAAAGAAACTTTACTAGTTTGGCACGACAAAATGGGACACCAAAACAAACGACATATTCAAAAGGTGTTGTTGAAGCACGGTATTAACTTTTTAGACAATAACGAGTTCTGTGGTGCTTGCGTTGACGGTAAGCAGCATCTTACTACTTTACAGTCACATAGTCAACGTGCGACAATGCATGGTGAAATTATTCATGCTAATACCTGTAGGCCAATGAAAAGCAGATCTTTAGGTGTTTCAAAGTATTACTTGTGTTTTACTTGTGATTATTCAAAGTATCATATAGTTTATTTTCTCAAGGAGAAGTCAGAAGTTCTAAAAAAGATTCAGGAAATGTAACAATTTCTTGAAAACCTCTGTGATCATTCAGTAAAAATGTTGCAATGTGAAGATGGTCATGGGTTCGATAACAGTGACGTGAAAACACTTTTAAAAACAAACGGTATAAAGTTTGGTGTTGTCAATCTATATACATCTTCAAATAGAACTGTGACAGATTTAGCTCGAACAATGCTGTTAGCTAAAAGCTTACCTAAAGTGCTGCGCGCAGAAGCAGTTAACACTGCTGTGTTCTTGTTAAACAGAACTGGACCAAGTAATGTTGACGGAAAATCACAGTATGAACTCTTTGAAAAGAAATATTCATATCTGGATAAAGTACACATATTTGGCACTGGATGTTATGTGCATATTCCAAAATTTCTCACAAAAAATTGGGATCCAAAAGGTTAACGTGGAGTATTTTTTGGCTATTCAGATAACGTCTATGGCTATCATATGGTTGAAATCAAAAGACCAAATTGTAAGGAGCAAAAATGTGGTATTCGATCTAGAAACCCCCGCAAGAACATTGTCAATATTTCCGGTTGATGCAAGTGGTGTTTCTGACTTTGGAAATGATAGTCAAGTTCCTTCAGACTTAATCGTAGAAGATAATGAAGAAAATACTAATATAGCTCCAGTAGAAGAAGACTATAAGAAACGTCTGCGAGATAGAGCCCCCCTGAACAATTGATTGAAGTAATGCCAGCTGAAATTGATGAGCCTAGAAGCTACACGGAAGCTGTTGAATCAGCAGAATATTTTCGTTGGAAAATGGCAATGGAAGAGGAAATGGAATCCTTGAAAGAAAATTCAACATGGACACTAGTTGAATTGCCATTAGGACGGAAACCAATTTCAAATCGTTGGGTTTATCATCAAACGTAAAGCAAACGGGGAAATAACTGTACATCGTAACTGTAAATCACTCCTGTACATCTGTGAGCAAACACGTTGGATGCGCAGCAGTAAGCGCTTCAAAACAGCTTCTGCCCTTCCATTTGACGTGAGTTTTCGCACACACGCCGTTCGACTGTCCGTAGCAGACGAAATCTGCGTCGGTTTCTTGCGCTCCTTGCTACGTGTCGTCTCTCTATCGGCCTCTCTCTGCGCATGTGCGTGGCCGCATTTTTACCTCGCTTTGCTTTTGAGATATCCATCCATTCACCGATCTTTTTAGACGCACCTTATACTTTTTGTAGCTTGATTTTTCAAGCTTTTCCAAATAAAATTTGTTCACATAATTTTCATGTGTACCTTTATTATCGTATGATTTATTTTTGGGTGATCGCCTTTACTCTTCTCTTCTCTACTCAATAAATAAATTAAGCAAAGCTGTAAGACGCACCCACTAAGCAGAAGTTTTCTAGGATAAATCATTTAAATTTTTCACTAACCCTGAAAAATTACTTAGAAAGCCCATACAACCCTTCTTATTGCAAGCCAAGATTAGCTCGTGAGCAAGGCGCTAGATTTTGGAGCACTAGTCCCTGGTGCATTTTTTAAAATCATAACTACCCTTTCTGAATGGAGCTGAATCGTCGTTTTGGTTAAAAATTATTTTTAATGTGGCCTTACAATACATGATGACGGAAGCAATCTTTCCGACCGGTTTCGCCATCATGTATTTTAAGGCCACATTAAACTTCATTAGTAAAAACAATACACAAGATATTCTTTTTCACGATAAAAATTATTTACTCCATTTACATTTACACTTGAACGTTTGAAACTTAACTACAGAAGTTGAAATACAAAACAATGAACGGGGATTTTGAGGTAACATTATGAGGTATAGGAACGTTTGTCGGTTTTTGAAGTAATATTATGAGTTATAGGAATTAAAACTCATTTAGTAAATGTAACAACAATTAAAAATTGAGCCGTTATTTTAAAGCTGTATGTTATTGAATGAAACTAAAACAAAGTCATTATTTAGGTTGCTAAAGGCCATCAATAATGTTTCTTAAGTAAAAATAATCTTCTTACATTACTTATTTTGCATTTAACGTGTTACATGTAATTTTTTATTCGATTGACTGCAACAATTTTTCCAATGTCTTTATAAATAATGTTTCATAGGAACGTATACGAAAGCATAATAAAAGTAAAACAAATATATTTTAGCACTAAATGCACTTGCTTTATAATAAATAAAAAACGACGTATGATTCTTAAAAATAACGCATTCATAATAATTACATAAATATACATTTTCTTAAATCCAAATGCTCTTTAATCCGCGCATCTTCACTTGAAATTGCACACTCTCATTATTTGTCAGAAGCAGCAGCGCACCAGGATGGACTTTTTTCGAGGGGAAGGAATAAAAGTATATTCAGTGCAACTTCCATTAAAATCCAACTGAGAATGCGTGGTACTGCACTGTCAGAACGATGTTAAAAGCCCGTTTAAAACATTATTGTATTTACGAAGTCGGTCGTTCTGTTGCCAATTTTTTTCTGAGTTTTTGATTTTGACTTCAAAATGTAAATAAACGTTTTTGTAGGCACTCATGTCCTTTCTATTGGGAAAATAGCTAAACTGACGGTCAACAGCTGGTCAAAATTTTTAATATGATTTTATATATGTTGGTCAATCAAATGGTATTTCACACATGTTCATCTAATTCTTAACCTAACCGACCTAACCGACCTAACTGAACAATCTGATGCAAAAGTCATGGCAGAAATATTTCATTGACCGGAATAGGCGTTAGATGAACATAGATGTTCTGATATGGACATAGTAGTTGAAAGAGACGTTAAACCAACCAAACAAAACCATTTGATTGATCAACATATATACGGGATGGTTATAATTAAACCTCCCCACTTCTACGCGGGCTGCAGACCGCGTTATTGCACGAAATAGTGATGAAACTTTGTGTATAGGCTATGCAGAGCATGGGGAAGAGAATTCCAATGGAAAAAATGTTAGTGCATACGGTTGCCGCCAGGGAAAAAGTGGCGCTGCAAGATCATACGCAGACGGTAGTAATGCACTAACGGAATGCTATTAGAGGGACTATTCAATATGCGCTCCCTCTACGCAGATGACATTCTGTGTGCTCAACAGTAGCACGGAGTGTCTCCAGTGAAATGGCTGCAACATGACGAATAATATTGGCTTTCAGTTCAGGCAAAGTCCGTAGGACTCCATGATAAACACGATCCTTCAGGGTTCCTCACAGCCAGAAGTCACATGGATTAAGGTTTGGTGAACCACGCATTTGGAAAGTGTATCGACAGAACACGTTCATCGCCGAAGTGGGTAAGAAGAAGTTCCTTTACTGGGCGACCCACATGCGGTTCTGCACTATCTTGCATGATTGGGTTGGCTTGTTTGGTATTAACGTCCTTTTCAACTGCCATGATCATTTCAGGACGGCATTATAGGGGCCGAAAATTTTGCCTCGCAAGTGTTCTTTAACGTGCAGCCGGCAAACGACTAGACGGGACCAACGGCTTTACTTCCCTTCCGAATGAAGTGCGTGATCTCAGGATTTTCCCCCTGAAAAAATCCTCGTCGTCGTCGGGCATCAGAGGCGATCACGCAACCCCTGAGCCACCGAGGCCGATTATCTTGCATGAAGAATGTTGTCTATAAACGCCCGCGTTCCTGCAATGCTCTGCAGATTAGGTGTTCACGGACGCTCTGCGCTTTTGCATACGGCGCCACTTTTTTCCCTGGTGGCAACCGTATGCACTAATAATATTTTTCGGTGGAATTCTCTTCCCCATGCTCTGCATAGAATATACACAGTTTCATCACTATCCGTGCAATAACGCGGTCTTCAGCCCCCGTAGAAGTGGGGAACTTTAATTATAACCATCCGGTATTATCAGAAATGTAAAATGTGTACCATACTTTTACCGTCACTTTAGCCATATTCCCGAATAGACAGGACATGTGTGCCTATTATACTTTCCGTCACTTACTTTTTGACGCTCTATCCGAATTTCAAAAATATTCGAACAGAACAAATGACGGCGAATTATGTTTTTAACATCATTGAAAATTATATAATTACAAATACTTTTTCACTTTTCAAAGGTCCTGTATTAAAGCGCTTGTTGATATTTTGGAGAGGGTTGGGTCCATGGCACCATAAATTTGAGTGCGTCGTTGATCATAAAATTTTACAATTTGCCAAATTTTCATTTTACGTATTCACACACGATTTTCATTCACATTTGTTGTTGTACCATTACTATTGGACGGAGAAAACGTATTCTTAGGCGATGACAGATGTTGACACAATTTGGCGAGCACAGTAAGAATTCCGTGTACGATAATGACACCGACTAGTCCCCCTATAACTCCGCCGGGAACGGCTAGTCGTAAGTTGTCCCAATTAGTAATTGGGTATATAGCTTTGTTTCCATGTGGATCAGTGCCGCCTGATGCCCAGTAAATACCATTGAAGATAAGGTAAGCAGCTCCGAACATGAGTGGCTGGTAGAAGTGCAGAAACCGAAAGGGTATCGCAGACAAAAAGACATCCATCAGCACTACGATCGTATTCACCAAGTGGGCTTGAACACTTAAGTATCCGACGTGCGCTTGCCCTGTTGAAATATTTAATAAAACACTTATTAAAAACAATAGAATTGCTTACATTATTTAAAAATTTTAATGACATTTATTTAAGTTTATAATTAGCTATTTAATTTTCAGAATACATCGATGTTCAGATTTTTTAGAGAAGGATGGGATGTCATGATCCCACTAAAGAGGAAACAACAAAGATCCCATCTTTCATCAAAAAATCTGAAAATTAGGCGATTTATGAAAATTAAAATTCACGGGGAAACATTACACAGTTGCACAAAGGGATTTTGATGAAATTTTGTGTATGATCAGGAGCGGCGCGAAGCAGTAAGCAAAGTAAGCGTCGCAAGGGGGCGCATCGTAGAATGGGGCGCCAACCAAAATTGAAAGGGCGCACATTATAGAGGTTTGCATCGGGGCGCCGATGAAGCTAGCGCCGATCCCGTTTATGATGCAGATAATCTAATACAAAAGAGAAATTTTCCATAATATGTATTGTTGAAAAGATTCTGAGGAATATTGTTGTTAAAATTGAATATTTTATGGCTTATTTAGGATTTTTAGGTTGATATTTAGGCAGGGAAAAATTACAATGGGAAGCAAAGCTTGGGTGATTTTGTGAAATCGGATGTAATTAGCGACCCTAGCGGTCAGGCCGAAACGGCTTTAATCGAAATTGAGTCTTAGATTTAAAAAAAAAATACAGTTTTAAACGTAATTTGTATCTAATTTCCTACAAGGATGGGTTATGTTAGGTTAGGTTTATTTCAAAGAATAGTTTCTGCGCCGCGTATTCATGGCAGCTCTTCCATTCAACGAATGTCATCAGCGCATCTAGCACCTAAGTACCCGATTTTATTTCTTTCTCCGATATGTCAAAGACAGGCGGTGCCAGATATTCTGCTGCGTTGACACGGACCAATACCGCCTAGAGAGAAAACCGCACAGAAACGTCATATATTGTTACATCACTTACGGTGGGCATTGTTAATCGTATTTCAACCAATAATAAGTCCGAAATTTGCCCAACCGTAGATGATGTAAGAATGTATGGTTTTTCCGTGCACGGACCAACTCTACCCAACAGAACAAGAGCGCATTAGGAGCATGAAAAGATACGTACGCCTAACGTTAAATGAACGGAATTAAGTAGCATTTACGAGAGGGTAGTGAAAAAAACAGCAGGAGTGGGGAGGGAGGAGAAGCCTATGAAGCACCACGACCATAACGAATGGAACTACCATAACAAGTAGTTCTAATCGTTATGGCACGACTAAGGCCAGATTGAGGTTTTATCAAGAGTGGAAGTTCCCTTCGTTTAGGCCTGGCCGTTGCATACAAATGGCACTGTTTCGATTTCACTTGAACAGCATTGGATGGGTTACGAGATGCGCTTCCCGTTGGAAGTAAAATCACAAATGGAAAAATGAAGCTTACAAAATTTCTAACAGTCTACTTTTTAAATGCATCTAATGTTTTATAATGTCTCTTAATCGCTCTCGCTACGGGATGAGGAACATATGCTAATTCTGCTTTAAAGCATGCCGCTTATGCATATCAACTGGGTAACAAGGATGAGATCTGCAAGAAGCCCATTGCGTGGTGATCTTCCCTACAGCCCAGCGTCCAAGTGACGGAAAACGACACGCTCGCCTTTTATAAACTACTAGCAGAGGACCCGGCGTTGCCCGGGAGAATTACTCTCGTAGGTAAACAGAATAATCTCAAGAAGTTAAATTATAACTCCAAATTGGTTAAATAATAACGCAATCAATGCAACGTCCATTCTAAGAAAATTCCGAAAAACAGGAATTTTAGGTGATATACTGGGACTTTATTTAACCTCTTGTTGACTTGCCTCAGATTAAAATGTCAGAGAATATCACTGGGAAGAGCTCAAGGGAAACACGTGTGACTCCTTTTCCTCCTCAATAGACGCTGCCTTATTTATGTGCTGTCACTGCATCATCATTTTATGCTCATTATTAAAAATTCTTGGAAACGAACGTTCAATCATCGCATTATCAGCATCTCAGTTTCCCAAATATTCACATTCACACAGAATATAGTCAAAACTTTTACATTTTTCTACTGATATGCCTACCGTTCGCTCAATACAGCACGGAGCTAATGGACTGCTTCCTCTGTCGTCTTTCCACTCTTTCTCAATAATCTGCTAACTCTCCGTTATCTCCAGTTACTGATCATTTTTAAAGATTTTCAAGAAATTGTTAATTACTAAGAACTCTCTATTCTAAGAAAAGCTGAATAAAAGGAATTCTACGCATTGTTACAAACCTTAATCAATACAATATAGAGGGAAGGGACTATCCATTCTAAGAAAAATCCGAAAAACAGGAATTCTAGGTGATATACCGGGACTTTATTTAAACTCTTGTTGACTTGCCTCAGATAAAAATGATATCCATCTTCATTACCGGGGAACATCACTGGATACTTTAGATTCAAGTTTTTCTTGCCCTTGATATAGAAGTTCTTATACCGTCTTACTCTATTCGAAACTCCCATGTTTCCAGTGCCCGTATAGCTTTTTTTGTTTTTGCTGCAGAGTTTCTCTGACCAATACTCGTTCTTTCTCTTTTCTTAATCACACATAGATTTTTGCCAGTCGTCTGGGATAGGGAACTCAAAGGAGACGTGTGACTCCATTTACTCCTCAATAGACGCTGCCTTATTTATGCCCTGTCACTGCATCATCATTTTATGCTCATTTAATAATTCTTGGAAGCGAACGTTCAATCATCGCATTATCAGCATCTCTGTTTCCAAAATATTCACATTCACTCACAATATAGTCAAAATATATTCTTATGAAATGTTTAGATCTGCTGTATACCAAAGACGCTAGATGATAACCCTGGCGTGGCCCTTTGTTTTGTCTTTTGTTTTTTTATTAAATTTTGGAATATCTTAAAAATAAGCACATGAAAACGCTTAGAATTAATACAGTAAAAATTACTAATGAAAATTCGAAAAAAATTTTTTTTAAAGGCTCAGAATGGATGGACCTCTCCCAAGTATGCCACTGCTAGTCTAAATAATTTCTTAGTCACATAATCTTACTTTAGATTTACACTTGATGTTGTTGCAATTCCACCTCTTCTCTCGATGTCTTGAAGCAAAACTTGGCCATTCATCACTATTTCAGTCGCCGATTCTTCTATTTACATGCTTACCATTTGCTCAATACAGCACGGAGCTAAAGGAGTGCTTTCTCTGTCTCTTTCCACTTTTTCTCGATAGTCTGCTAACTCTCCATTATCTCCAGTTACTGATCATTTTTAAAGATTTTCAAGGAATTATTAAGTATTAGAACTCTCAATTCTAAGAAAAGTCTGAATAACAGGAAGTCTATGCATTGTTACAAATTGAACCTTATCTATATTGCACAAACTTTGCCTTGCATTGTTGGTCATGAGATATATCTCATTAATTTGCCTTGCTATAACCATGAATATCGATTTTTTTATCAATAATTATTATTTTTTCGAAATCTGAGGTAGACAGTGACCTTCCTCATGCTTTGAATGTCAAATATGTAAAATTTCATCAAGATCGGAATAAAACTGTAAATTTGTATAAAATACAAACCCACCCACCCACCCACCCACAAACAAACATCCTTCTTTATATAACGGGTGGGCAAGAAATAACGTGAGGTGTTCAGAGCTCGCTAGCGGGAATTCTATTAGGCCAAATGCAGTACATTTTGGTGTATATACTTGGTGGAACATGCAGTTTCGATTTCTGCAAAAAAAAAAAAAAAAAAAGTACCAAAAGTCGCCATAGGGGGCGCTTATTTCAAGAAAACAATGAATACCTAATTGTCAAATGAACAAATACCGTACAAACCAACTTTAGTAACAACAATAAACAATGTTTTATTTTTAATTACAAATGTGTTTCAATATGACCACCAGTGTGCTGTTCCAATAGCTGCATGCGGTACACGACATTTTCTACGGCAGCTCGCAGCATATCTGTATTAATTAGTCTGATATGTAAAGTTATTTGATCCTTTAAAATTGAGAGGTCAGGAACATGTGCTTGATACACAAGGCTTTTCAAAAATTCCCATAACCAAAAATCACAAGGGTTGAGATCAGGCGACCTGGGTGGCCATACCATGGGAAATGCACGACTAATTATTCTGTTGTCTGAAAAATGTTCTCGCAAGATCTGCTGCACCTGACGTCCGATGTGCGGTGGCGCACCATCCTGCATAAAAATGGTAGAATCCAGGCAACCCTTTTTCTGCAATCGTGGTATCACAAAATTCTCAAGCATATCGGCATACCTGGAAGAATTGACGGAACAAGTCACCGGTCCACCGGGGACGGACTTCTTCAAAAAAGTACGGGCCGATGATGAAAGAAGCAGTAAAGCCGCACCATACTGTTAGTTTCGGTGAATGCATAGGAGTTGGCAGACACACTTGTGGATTTGATGCAGCACAAATACGGCAGTTGTGGGTATTGATATCACCATTCAAATAAAAATGTGCCTCATCACTCCATAAAATTTGCCATGGCCATGCATCATCCACTTCCATACGTGCTAAAAATCTCAACGAAAAGTCAGTTTGGGTACGTTCATCTCCAGGAAGCAATTGTTGAACAGGTGTGAGTTTATAGGGATAAAATGTCAATATCTTATGCAATATTTTCTTCACCGTCGAATATGGGATATCTGTTTGGCGTGCTATTGCGTGTGCACTGCTGGTACCCTGCACAGTAGTCATCTCCTGTTCCACAACAGCAGTTGCAACTTCTTCAACGTGTTGCTGCCTGATTCGTTTGCGCCCCCGGCCTGGTTGCACTCCTGAGTTCCGGTAGATTCAAATCGTTCAATCATTTTCCGTAAGTTAGTTATGCTCATCGGTCCTCTTCGTAACGTTTTCAATCGCCGGAATTCACGAAGGGCAGCACTTGCATTGTCGCTCTTCTGATAAAACAACTTGACTAATAACGCCCGGTCAGGCAGAGTAAGCGTCATCGTCAGGCCATTCGTTCGTGAATGATGGGAAATCTTCAGCCTTGCCTTTTATTGTCATGATTGCTCAACACGGAACGCGCTTATGCAAATGTATTCATTGTTTTCTTGAAATAAGCGCCCCCTATGGCGACTTTTGGTACTATTTTATTTTTTTTTTGCAGAAATCGAAACTGCATGTTTCACTAAGTATATACATCAAAATGTACTGCATTTGGCCTAATAGAATTCCCGATAGCGAGCTCTGAACACCTCACGTTATTCCTTGCCCACCCGGTATATAGATTTTTTCAGAACTGCTTCATATATTTCCTCCGCAGCGTTGTTTCTTGCAGTTATGATGGCGCGCTGTTATGATGTTAATGCTGTAACTATTTTCACCTTTCACGAATATTAGAGGATACTGCTACGGATCATAAGAACGATAAAGTTCATATATTCGTCGAAGACTATTGTCGTACGATCGCAACACTAAATTCCTGGAACTACAATCTTTATCAACCATCGATACCGCAACTTCGCTGGTTGTTGGAGTATTGTAGCGGCCTCGGTGCTCACCAACAGGTCGTTTGTCGGCATGAATTACAATTTTATACGTAGGAGGCATTCGTTCTATGGCCGTTGTGAAACTCCGTACATAACTTTTACTTTCATGAAGAATTTGCTGTAAGAGTGCAAAATTTCTTTTTGAAGGGATGATCCTAAACTATGCCATAATATTATTTGATCTTCTTCAGAGGTAAAATATATTTGAAGAAATTGAACCCTTGTTTGTGGTGGAGGAGCACTCTGCCAATCAAATGATAAAACTTTGTCATATAGTACCTTCTTTAACTTCTTTACCACTAATAGATTTCATTGCAAAACATGCATTGTATTTTCGAATGTTCTGCTGGTAAAGTTTTGATGTTTCATCGGTTTCAGTTAGTATATTCTTAGGATTTCCCAAAGTTCAGTATCATTTAGTTGCACTTGTCCATTGAAACAACAGATTCCCAATGGTTCTTTAAGCCATTTTCTTGTTACAGATTTTATTCATTTTACCCATAGATAGACCTTTCTGGCTTGAATACTCACTGCTTGATTGGGAACCAAATGCAGACCATACGAAAGCATGGCTATCATCCAAACGAATCAGAATAATTTACTTAATTCTGATAAAGGACCGAATGGTGATTCATCACTAATCTACTGGTGGACGACTTTAACCAATCAGGGTTCCTGCATCTCTTTCCGTTAATGTATCTTTACTTATTCTTCTCGGATTGGTTTGTTTATCGTTAATTTTCGCTATACTTACCGTTTTTCCGTCGTTTGACCTGTGCTCGTCAACCAGCCGTAGTAGTCTCGCGGCTACAGAAGGCTCTAAAGGAGTGTGAAAGCTGGTTTAGCAAGTGGAGGCTAAAATTGAATGTAGACAAATGCAAGGCGATGTTTGTCTCCAAGAAGAGAAAGAGATCATTAGATTCTCTAACACTATATGGCAAAAAACTGGACTGGGTTGAAACTTATAAATATCTTGGTGTTGTTATTGACTCTAAACTTACCTGGACTCCCCACGCAACTTATGCGTTGAATAAGGCCAGGAGAGCCAAGTTTAGCTTGATTGCTCTGCTGGGCCGGAATAGTGCTCTAAACATTGATAATAAACTCCTACTCTATAAGGTCATTGTTCGGACCATCTTGACGTATGGTATGCCCGTCTGGGCCACAATATGTAAGACTAGGTGGAAAGAACTGCAAACGTTCCAAAACGTTACCCTTAGGACTATTGCGCAAAAAGATCGGAGAATTGTTCGCAATTCCTCCATTTATAATGACTTCAACATGACTCATATTGGCAAATACGTTCAAGGGCTCATGGAATCCATGCTGCCCAATATAGAAAATCTTAGCAACGAGCTAGTCTCGGGCATTTTAAATCATCCTATGCATAGAAAGAGATATCGTGATCCAAGGCATATACTTGATATTAATTTTGAAGACATTGATAATGTCTTATTTTCAGATTACTGGACTTCATAGGTCGTGTTTTATCTAATACTAGTGGTCTGCTTCTAGTCTAGACAGTCGTCAATCAAAATCACCTCCAACCAAGAGGGGGTATTTTCTCCTTCATATTATGGATGACCTTTATGGGTTCATCACGCTTCTTAACTACTTCAGTGTAATTCCCTTGGCATTTATTTAGGAAGGGTGAGATTATGGAAGCTTAGCTTCAAGTGCCACTCGAATAACGTTTCACTACACTGCTCGATTGTCGATTGTCGATTTGACTTCAGTTCACTTTCTCTTGAGTGGATTCACGGAGTCAAGAATTCCTGCCGAAGATGAAAGCAGTGCTTTCGAAATGCGAGTATCCAGGTTGTATTTTTCTGTTATTCGTTGTGGTTAAAGAGTTTTCTTTCATTTATTATAATAATAATTATCCACATAATATTCTTTCCTTGGTTTTAAGACATCACAATAGTGTTTTTCTACCATTAGTATTATTAATTAACAAGTCTTTTACACGTCATATCAGTTGTGGCATTTGACTGTTACGTGATTGTTCCTCACTAAAAATCTCATCAATTATGGATTAAATGAAATTTCTACGGCGCGAATTTCAAAAAAAATATTTTATATCTGTGGGATTATAACGAAAAATATGGATCGTGAGACTTTGGAATCACCCCTGTATTTCCTTAGTGTGATCCTCGTGGCCAACGAGAAGGTCGTGGCCAACGTCTCCCTCGTTAGCCGCGTGTGGTCCTTTGGTAACGAAAGACGTTCAGTGCCGTCTTTTCAAGCGTACACAATTTTCAATTTAACACGGCTTTGAGCTAGAATAAGGAAATAAATTAAAAATAAGCGCAACAGAGTTTCAAAGACGAAAAAGCGCCTGATAAAAAGCCCATTTTATCACAATAATAATGAAAAGTAATTGATTTTCTAATGAAGAAAAAAAAATAAGGAAACAGTTAATTAATCTAAATCTGTTTCTAAATTAGTTTATATAAATCTGATTATATAGGATAAATTTATACTAACGTGGATATAAAATACTCCAAAAGATAATGGTTATAAAAATGGCAACGCTTGATGTCATATTGTTAAGAAACCAGGATAGTCTCAACAATAACGGAACTGTGAAGTAAATGAAAAATAAAATTAGCCTTTTTTATACTTTTAGTGATATTTCGGAAGTTTGTTATTAAGTATTAAAAAATCGATTTAAGTTTTGTTTTATCGAAATGAAGTTGCTGTTGCTTTTCATTTGATTAAATAAAGGGTGGTTATAATTAAAGTGACACCATTTAGACCCTTCTAGCGGCCGTTCTGGTAATCAGATTTTGACGAAACTTGAGATATATGTTATACAGACCATGAGGAAGAGAATTTTGCAATAAAAAATTAGTTCACATTTTGACCGCATGAATAATAACAAAAACAAGTTGGAAGCAGAGAAATTTATAAAATCAGAGCATTTGTTCAATGTGCATTCCATTTGTGCCAATGACTTGTTCAATGCGCATTATTGCATGTTCCACAGTAGTGCGAAGGGTTTCCTGAGGAATCGCACTGATATGGCGTGTTATGCTTGCTTTCAATTCAGGGACAGTCCGTATTCTTCTTCCATAGACATTATCTTTCAAATATCCCCACAACCAGAAGTCACAAGGGTTTAAGTCCGGTGAACGAGGAGGCCATGCAGTTGGAAAAGTTCTCGAAATCACCCGATTATCTCCAAAATGAGCATGAAGCAGTTCCTTCACTTGTCGTGCAACGTGCGGTGTTGGACCATCTTGCATAAAGACAGTAGTGTCTATATAAACATTGTCTTTCTTGTAAAGCAGGAATGAATTTCTGCTGCAGAAGTTCGCAGTAACGAGCACCAGTGAGTGATTGAACATCTTTTAGTGCCTTTAGGTGTGTTCTGTTTAAAGAAAAAGGGGCCAAGAATGAAATGTGAAGTGAATCCGCACCATACAGTCACGTAATCAGAGTGCAAAAGCTGTTCATGCACAACCATCGGCTTTTCAGTACCCCAGGTGCGACAGTTTTGAGCATTCACTGCTCCGTCTAGTGTAAAATGCGCTTCATCTGACCACAAAATGTTCCATGGTCATGCATTATCGACACAGAAACTGGCAAGCAAAATCAGTGTTTTCCAGATCTTCATGAAGCAACTTTTGAACCACCTGGATCTTGTATGAATACCACTTTAAATGGAACGCAAAACTTTTTGTACCGTAGACCGCGGAATAGACAAATCACGCGATACGGCTCGAGCACTTGCTGAAGAATACTGGGAACTTGAAGCACTCTCCACTACAGCAGCATCAACGTCTTCCGCAGTCTAATTTGCAATTTGTTTCCGTCCTCTCCCTGGCAGCACACCCCACTCACGAGAATTTTTTAATCATCGTTTTTAAACCATTAATGGACATAGGCCCATTTCGCAAGTTTTTCAAACGTCGATATTCTCTTAGTGCAGCAGAAGCATTATTGCAGTTCTGGTAAAACAACTTGACCAATAAAGCTCGATCCTTTTTAGCTAAAGCCATCGTGAAGAATGACTTTACATTTAATTTAACTGTCATATTAAAGCTTTTCTAATTTTACATCTCATTTGCATAACGTCTCTGACTGAGTAAAAATTCTGAGATAGTTTCTTACATGACCAGCGCCATATTTTTTTATTCCAAAATTCTCTTCCCCATGGTCTGTATAACATATATCTCAAGTTTCGTCAAAATCTGAATACCAGAACGGCCGCTAGAAGGGTCTAAATGGTGTCACTTTAATTATAACCACCCTGTACAAGTATGTAATTGTAGAAATATATCTTTTTTATATAAAAATTATATTTATTTAAGAATAATGAAACTTTGACCATAACTTATTTCGTTATGTAAATATTTCTGTAACAAGAAATCACCTTTAGTAACACTATGACTAAAACAATCTGAAGAATTTTTTATTCGATTTTTCTAATTTGAATCTTTAATGATAAATCAAAACTTAACATTTCAACCCAAGTCCTGAATCTGAGAACAATCTTGCTGATTAGTTTATTAAGACGTAAGGATTTTTTTCCCATAAAATAAATTTCATAAAAAAAAGATGTTATACAGTGACACCCAATAAGTAAATAGCCACTCTGGTCTTCGGTGATTTATTTATTTAATTGCTACGCGTATTTCTTACACATGCACATCAGAATTTTGTTACTGTGTCGTTTTCTTTCGGTTGGGCATGGAATTAGTGAGCTGGGAGATCTTGGCCTGTGGAATTTTGATGTACTCAGGAGGCAAATATTCGCAAAGTTCTGGACGAAAACAGATTTTCTCACGGTACGATCAAGCACACTCCAGACGTGCTCGATGGGATTCATATCGGGTGACTGACTGGCCCAGGATGGTTTTTGGATGCCATTGTTGTCTGCCAAGCCTGCGTTCTTTGAGCAGTATGACAAAGGTCCTCCATGAACAGAATGGATGCTTTGTCAAGACTCCCGCTGGAAAATATTGCCAAAAGACCCTTCTCCAATATGGCGATGTATTTTACAGCATTAATGTTACCCACACATTCCATTCCAGCTTTGACCGTCTGGTACTTCAAATGGCACCCCACACCATAACAGAAAACCCACTATGCTTGACAGTTGATTGCAGTCGGTTCATGCTGAACTTTTGGCTGGGTTTTCTTCAGATCCATATCCGACCACTACAAGAAAACTGAGCAAAAGACGACTCATCTGAGAAGATGACATGATGCCAAAAACTCAAAGGGCGTTCACCATGTCAGTCGCCCAGTATTTCCTCTTTGAAATGTTGAGTGCGATGAGAAGAAATTTTCGCCTTGCAGCTTACTTGTGCAGATATCTGACAATCGTGTTCGCCTTGCTACGGGGATTTCTCGCGACTAATCGTTTTGCAGCTCTCATTTGTCGTGCCGTTGTTCCAGGCCGGCTTGCATGTGAATTCTACAATTTCTTTATTTAGTGTTTTGAACTTGGTATAATAACCTGCTGACATTGAGCAGTGAAATCTGAAGTATGTGAGAGATTTTCTTTTGATCTAACAGCACACCCTCGTTGAAAATCACTCAATTCTGTGACACCAGGCGTTCGAGGCATGTTTCTTCAAGATGAGAATAAGTTCTGTAAATTGTAAGCACTCATTCGCAGTTATTTCTATGAAAAATATGAATAAACCTGAATTATGGGGTGTCTATTTATTTATTGGGTGTCCTGTAAGTGAAAATTTTGCGGATGGGGATCGCGCCATCTAATTCTAATTTTTATATAAAAAAATATGAAAAGTAAAATCAAAATTCATATACGTAAGAAAAAAAAACAGTTGAGAATGTTTAGTACAAGCAACTAGTAGTTAAAAACATCATTAATGCATTTGCAACGTCGCTCGTTCCGTTGCAAATTTTTTTTTCGAATTTTTAATTTTGACTCCAGATTGTGACAGAGCATATAAAAGTACGTGAAAGTAAAAGAGAAAAAGAAAATTCCCTCTCTCAAACTTCTTGAACGTATGTGGCTTCACTCGGAAAGATGTGTTCTTTAGTTAAATCTGTCTTACGAGGCGTGTCCGGAAAGTAAGGTTACAACGGTTAGTATTCTTTCAAAAAAAGTTTATTTGACAAAATATCCACTACAACTTTTTTAATAATACAGGGTTAATTCTCAAAGTAATTGCCGCTATTGTCCACTAGCTTCTGTATCCCACAGCCACAGAATTCTGGCGCCTGCTGCTGGAAACCACATTTCAACCTCGTACTTGATCTCTTCATCGTCGTGGAAGCGTTGTCCAACAAGATGTTTCTTCAGGTTAAGAAACAAGTGCAGAAGTTCATCAGAGACCACAAACGGCCGACCGCTCCTGTGATCGTCCTGAACATCGGTCCTGTCTCCAGAGAATTAACGACACTACTTCGTTAAATTGTCGACTCAGTGTTTCCATAAACGAGAACAAGTGTTTTGTGAATATCCGCTGGGCGCTAAGTTTGTGCTTGGGAAAACCGTGTGACGGAACGCACTTCACATTTGGCGGGATTCTGAATCGGCACAGCCATTGTAAACAAGTGTTACTCGAACTAGACTCCACATAGCAATGAAGAACAGCCACGAGAAGGAAATGGAAGGCTAACAGTTAAAGCCAGTATAGCTAACTTACCCACTAAAATTTGCCTTGTCCGCATACAGGGATTGTACCTTACTTTTCGGACACGCCTCGTATCTTCAAGCTCCCTTGAAAATTATAGACAATCTTATAGCAGAAACGAACGGGGACCAACATTCCCACTGGGACTAACATTATCAGCGGGAAAATTGAAATATCAGCATATTCAGAGAGTTGGCGTTTCGCTAAATGAAAATGCAACTAACTTGAGTATAACAGCCCTAAACGGTTTACATTTTTTGTCTTAGATAATATTTGTTGCTAACCTTTCGAGGTCTCTGGAAGAATTGTATCATCTTCAATTCCTGTTCCCAAAGTAAGAGCCCAGATTGAGGCGGAAAAAGATCTTTGATTGTTCAATTGAGCATCTCTAGGGTACCAGCGCATGGCCAACTGTTTGCCTTTCCACCACGGGAGATAGAGAATTGAACAAATGCATTTGATTACTATGCTAAAGGTGAGTGATAGATAGCCCCAGTTAGTCATATAAATGAAATATTTGGCAGAATTCGCATTGATACCCATAAAGATGATTGTTATAATGAAGAATATGGCCATTGCCATCCGATATATCAGGTAGAATAGAGGACTGATGAATGACCACTGTAATGACAAAAGAAGATATTAAAACTATCAAGTGTAGTCAAACTTAATGTTGTTTCATTCAAAGAAATTACTTGTAAAAATATTTAATTCTGAATATATAATTTTACATAAATTAAAAAGATTCGACAAGTTTCCAGATTATATTAAAAATCTTCTTTAATGCAAATTATTTATTTAATATGTAAATTATTACAATGATAAATACTTGCGTTATCAATGTATATAATGCAAAAATTTCCAGCATGGGTTAATTTATAAGTGTAGATTAAATCAAATGGTTAATTCGATATTTTCTCTGAAAATCTAAAATTCGTAAGTCGCATAAAAGAAGGACTAAGCTATTAGAGAGTTTGCGAAAGTGACTTTCACATTAGGAATTACACCTCCTTGCCAAAAAAATAGAATCATCTGGTTTTCAGTAATATCAGCACTGGTTAAAAATTATTTTCACTTCAAATTTTAATTTTTTAAAGTTTTTTTTTTCATATCTTGTTCACTTGACCCTATATTAATAAAAATTATTTACCAAGAGATTATTTTTTTTAAAAAAATTAGCAAAATCTAATAACTACTAAATGACAAATTAATAGAATATCACTGGAATAGAGACAAAAAAATAGAATATTTTTATTTTGTTGAAATTTTACAACTATTTTAAACTTAATACTTGGTTGCTTCACCTTTATTTTCAATAACAGCTTGTAACCTTTGCGGCATAGTATCAACCAGTTTTTTACATTCTTTCTTTGTTATTGTTTTCCATATTTCTTTAATCGCACAAATCAATTCTTCTTTATTTTGCGGTACAATGGTTTTTAATTGTTTTTTCATAATGTTCCACACGTTTTCGATTGGGCTTAAATCAGGGGAGTTACTAGGCCAAGATAAAAGAGGAATGTTCCGATTTTGAAGCCACTGTTTAGTCGTTTTTGCGGTATGGGGCGAAGCACAATAAAATTATCGCCACAAACATTCTCTGATGATGGAATCATGTAGTACTCTAATATTTTTTGATAAACATCAGCATTAACACGACTTTTCAAAATGCATAGCTCTCCAACTCCTCCAGCGGACATGCATCCCCAGATCATAACGGATGCTGCGAACTTCACAGATCTCTTTAAACATGCACGGTGAAAGGATTCACTTGATAAACGCCAAACTCTCACACCCTGGTCACCGTACGATAAACAAAACATTGATTCGTCACTAAATAACACATTTTTCCAGTCATCTTCACCCCATAAAATGTGTTCTTTGCACCATCTTACACGATTCTGCCGCTGCTTCTTCGTCATGAGTGGCTTTATCTTAGGAACTGTCGATTTAAAGTTCATTTCATGCAGTCTTCGATTTGTTGTTCGACTCGACACTGATGCTCCCCAATTCTTCCACTCAAGATGCATATATTTAACACTTTTGAAACGATTCTGTCTTACAGTCTGTTTCAATTTTCGGTCTTCTCTTGGAGTGGTAGCACGTTTACGTCCACAATTCTTTCGTTTGGATTTACTTCTACTGCCCTTATGGCGAATAACTTTGGACACAGTAGATTGTGAACAATTCACATATTCGGCAATCTCACGTTGAGTTCGTCCAACGGAGTATAAAGCAACAATCACATCTCTCTGAGCGTTACTGACATCTGGTTTACGTCCCATGGCAAAATGAAATACATTTCAGAAATAAAATTTTTTTGCTTTTTATACCTTTGCTAGTTAATGTGAGAATGTATAATTTGTATATTCTGAAGAAATTGTCCAATAGTATAGGTTAGAACTCATGAAATGTAAAAATATTCTAATTTTTTGTCCCTATTCCAATAATATTCTATTAATTTGTCATTTAGTAGTTATTAGATTTTGCTAATTTTTTAAAAAAAAAATAATCTCTTGGTAAATAATTTTTATTAATACAGGGTCAAGTGAACAAGATATGAAAAAAAAAACTTTAAAAAATTAAAATTTGAAGTGAAAATAATTTTTAACCAGTGCTGATATTACTGAAAACCAGATGATTCTATTTTTTTGGCAAGGAGGTGTACGAGTTTTCTGTTATGTTTTGACAAACTGAAAAATTGTAAAAATTGATTACGGTAGGTTTTGTTTAAATTACAAATTACGAATTATAAATTACAATCACGGTCTATAGATATAAATGATCATCGAGCTCCATTGTTAAAATGAAGTTAAAGTTTCTAGCTCCCGATTGGGCGGGAACTCTATTGAAAAGTGGCGCTGCATGTACAATCGGCCCAACTGCGCCTGCAGCGTCGTCCTATCGGGAGATAAAAACTTTAGTTTCGTTTTCAAATTCAATGAAATACCTCTATCGTAGGTCACAGTCGACCTTAGTGCGATCTATGCAGTATCTGACGCGATCTGTTTTCCTTAGCTTCTCGAAACAATGGAAAATGTCCGAAGTTCTACGACCATTCATATCTTTAGACAACTCAAGATTGCCACACTTCCTATAGGTCTGTTCCTGTATAAGCACAAGTTGAAGATGCGCATTTGCTACCGTAACACCACTTTTGATTGGCTGCATTATTTTTCGAAAATAAGTCTAATGGTAAAACCGTTTTTCCGTCCCTCTTTTTGTTGTGCAACAATTTATCTTCACTGTTTACCCCTCAGAACCAATCAAATTGGCAAAGCAAACTATGACGTCACATACTGCTCCACGCAAACAAATCTTCTTAGAAATGCAAAACTAACTAATGAATTTATTTTTAAAAATCTTTGTGGGGGGGGGGGTCCGAAATTGGAATGAAAAACCTTAGCGCCTCTTACACGACCAGAAGTATCCACAAGGTCGAGTCTGTAAAGAGACAGACCGACAGAACTTGGATTTTAGTAGTAGTACGAGTAGATGGACAACCAAGTTTCTTCAACTATAGCTGCCGCCACATAGAACGAGAACGACAGGATGACGTCATTTCTAACGTCAGCCAATAGACGTTAACGGGAAGTAAATCGCTTAGCTATTCCATGAAACATCCGTTTTCGTTTTCGAAACATTGTTTTCGTATTTATATTTAGTTTCTATTTCCCTTTTTTCTTTTAAATAGATAAATGAAATTAATAAATTAAAAACTGACGCAGAATAGTCGACTCGATGCAAATTTGTTTTATATTATGACTTTTAATAGGCTTTCCACGCTTCAACGATATCTCCACCATTGCTATAGTAGAACAAGTGCATCATGGGTAAAATCCAGACAAAGCATTTTGATGAGAAGACTTACTGCGCATGTCAAAAAGATCGTTCAACTTACGTGGCGGCTGCTATAGTAGTTGAATTTTGGATATCAATTTCCATAGATTGCAGCAGCTTGATGTCAGCATGAGTGAACTCGCCTTTGTTGAACGAGCAGCATGATATGGGCAATATTTTTGTTGGAAGATGATTTTGCAACATTTCCTGGTATTGGGGCATTAAATCGGCAATATTATCTCCCGGTTATGGGTTCCACGCCTGCTGCTCAAAAGATGAGTCCTTTACTGGGCAAGAGGCACGATCGTATTTCTCTTTTGGTCGTCTCCAGACTCTCAAACGAACGTCAGATTGCTGGTTTTCATTTCTTCACATAACAATTGCCCAATCATCACTAGTTCAATGGCGATGCTTCTTACACCATTCCATACGAAGAGAATTCAGCTTTGAGAATTCGTACGTACTTTTGCAGAACATCGTGGATAGTGGATCGAGGATGCCGAGTCAAAACATTGATTTCGCGAACTGATTTTCCAATAATGGGGCGCATATGATAATTTCTCTTGAAAATCTCACAACTCACGGAGTCAATGCCGTATTTGATGCTGTTACATTTCTTTTACATCAGAAGTGAAGGAGTGCATCAAGGGAGTTGAAACCACAATAAAATAGGGGTATTCGTATAAATCTGGCAGGGGAGTGTATGTCTTTGATTTTCTAAAACACAGTAATAGCAATACAGAGTTGAGTACGTTACAACTAAACGATTTGCAAGCGTCATAAGTCTGAGAAACCCGGTCGCCATATTCGGTGATGTTCGATCTCGTGTTCTGCATCGCTGTTTCCATTCAATAAGACTTCGCCGCAGAGAATTTAGGTCGATCTGTGCCCACCCCTCTTCACAGGCTTTCCAAAGACCGTCCAATGTACGGGGTCGTCTACTTCCAAGGGCGCGTTTCAGCAGTCCAGAGCCGCAATAATCCCATAGGGGATGCGTCTGGAGATTTTACGGGTATGTCTTCAAACGGAATTGAACATTTGCCCGTCTCCTGTTCCAGTGTTCGCATATGGGTGACCGTTGACTTGGACGAATGACTCGCAATCATACAAGGTTTCGGACGCTTAACCAGTCTGAGATTTTTGTGGATTATGTTGCGTACCGTTGACTGTGATACCCCTACCTTATTTGCGACAGCCCTTTGAGTTTTGGGATTTTCTGCAGAAATGAGACGCTTGACTTTGGCTACAATCTCCAGTGTTCTGTTTGGAGTGGGTCGTTGTCTTGAGGGTTCAGGTTCGTCCAAAGTAGCTGCTATTGCGGTTTTTCTGTTTTTATTTATTTATTTATTTATTTATTTATTTATTTATTTATTATTATTATGCGTCCGATAGGACAAGGTTATTTATATTTGTTGATGATATTTTCTTCATTTAGAACATAGTTCATTAAAATCGTTTCCGTATGTTGAGTATGATTATTGCATTTTCCCAAGTCACAGTTTAGAATGTTCTGTCGATGAATCAAAGGCAAATGTGACGGATGTGGGTCATGGTTGAAAGCTTTAATTAATTCTTTAAGTTTTATCAATGTCACGATGGAATTGCTCTCAGTTCATTACAGATGTGTGTGATGGATTGCTCTCTATATATACGTATTTAACGCTTCTCGTACGATATTGTTGTAGGCCACTTTCAATTTTTCTTGAGTAAACTTATGATATTGTCCAAATGGACAGATCATAGGTGATCTTTGGCATGATCTTCGATATCAGGTAATAATTATTTCTTTTCTTGTCAATGTTCGTCGTAAAATATTAACCAAATAGCGTAGTCTATTGAGTTGACAAATCATCCGTCTCTGTGTGGACAATAAAATTTAGTTTGTTGTCAAACATAATATCCAAGATTTTTTGAGTCTTTGTTGGAGTTGGCTTCTTAGTTATAATAAGAAATGACATTATGTCCTTGTTGATTCTCATACCTCTCTGCTGAAATCAATCCTGTAATTTATCTATATCTTATTTAATATCCTGCTTTATTTGATGTTCCATACATCTATTATAGGTCTTTGTCAATATAATGTCGTCAACAAAAGCTTCATAAATGTCGTCATTTAGTATGTTACATATTCCTGCCTTCGAAATGGTGAGACCCCTATATTTGCATTGTTTTATAACCATGGAATAGTACCACTTCGCGCGGAAAGTGCATTTATATATCCTTCCCAATATCTATCGATTTTTGGCGGCATTCTCGCAGCTAGCGTTTGTACAACGATTAAAAATGATGAAGCGAAGTCCCATTTATAACTCCTCACGACTGTGTAGCCCTGTCAACCGCGTGGCTGGAGAATTTGCATATGTAAATCGTTTAGTTGTAACGCACTCAACCCTCTGTACACTATTAAAAATCTAGATATTTCCCATTTTTTGTTGTTTGACGGAAAATATTTTATTAAGAGAACTTCTACTAGGAAATATGCCAAGTGTTGAAGTGATTATAAAACACATGTTGAAAATATTTATAATTCACAGCTGGCAACGTGAAAAAAAAAGAATAAATTGGGAAGTTGTCCGATGTCAAAAAGTAGTATGACAATAGGTTTGTTTATTATAATTTATAATTTATATGAAGGAAAAGACATAATTTTGTTTTATCTCATTTTACTTTACGATTTTATTTTGTTTCAAATTGTTTTAATGTTAAAAGGGAAGCGAGAAATCCTGCAACAGATGGTTAGCCAGATCCTTCCCAAGTGTCACGTGCATAATTACGCACCGATGCTCAAATTCAAAAACACATTTTCTTAAAAATAAAAATAAAAAAAAACGCTTATATTCACAAAAAAATTTTTTATCAAAATTTTTAAAAAGGGGAACCGAAAAGATGGGATCTATATAGTAATTTAAGAAATTAGCGAACTCGGTTTCGATCACATGGAAAATCGATTTGCTTTCTCCCGTCTTTAAAGTAATTTCTAATAAAAATGAAAAAAATATTTTAACATGGGATTTTAGGCGTATTTTTTTCCAAATGAAAATTAATGTATATTCGACCTTATTAAATATGTCATGTTTACAATTCCTCTTCGCCACCTTTATGATCGATTATATAAATCAATGCCATAACCACGGGGACAAGGTTGGAAGTTAAACTCTTCCATTTGAAAGATTAGAAAACAGGAAATTAGAAAATAAGGTATATGACAGAAACGCTTTTAAAAATCAAAACCATCTGTGTTTACAATTTCTAGATACGGGCCTCATGTAGATGCAGAAATGTAAGCACATATAAAGGAAACGTGTTTTACCCATGTATTCAATAAAACGAAATAACTCGGGCATTAAAATTTCCCTTCCCCAAAGTATATGTAACAAGAAAAAACATACAATTATGTATTATAAATTGTTTCCCATCCAGGTCCATCCAGGGACTCAACTCGTCGGCCTCTGACTCTACAGGCCCTGGATGGACGTATTGGATACAATCAATCAATAAATAAAAATAAAAAAAATAAAATAAAATAAATTTTACATGGAAAAAATTAACAGAAAAATGCTTTAAAAAATCTAAAGCCAAAAATAATAGGACGATAAAATTACGTTTTAGTTAGAAATGGGCCTTATAACGTTACTAAAAAGGGTGTGTTTATCAGTATATCCTTTATAATGGCACATGCATAAGAAACAAACAAACATTATATAACAATTCTAAGTCATAGCGTAAATCGTTAAACTATATAGATTGTACGTAAACTCACCGAGCACCTGACAATATCGAATGGTTTGTCGTGAGTGAGGAAAATATTCCGACAGGCGAATTCCTGACGGAGCCACTTGCTTAAGGCCTCCATGTGAATATTTTTCTCAAAATCTGCCAACACGTGTACCACACCTGAACAGTACTTAGCATTCCTTTATGAAATTATTAGAGCAAATGTGTTCAACTCTTTTATCTTATCATTTGCGATAACGTTCAAAGCGACGAGAAAGAAAAAGGGAGAAGATCGATTGTTTCCCGAGGCTGCTCTTCTCGTCATCTAAGAGAAAACAGAAATACAATGGTCGGATTACATCATAAACAACAGTAATCGTTACACCGGCGGGTGAAGAAGGTCACGCGATTACTGTGTCGACTGCAGACGCCTCTTTTGTGCTCCTCTCTCACATCACGGACGGTAGCGGTTGAGGTCAACCTGGGTGTACGCAGCTCATTCAAAAAAATATCGCTGTGAATATGTGCCTTTCTATTTTTCTAGTAACATTTTGACGCACTTTTTTCGCGCATGTCGTCACTATGACGCTGTAAGATCATTGAAAATGAAAAGTGAATGTTAGTGTAACAAGAATATTCACAATGATAAACTTTATATTTAACAAATGGAAATGCGATGTGATTGTTTCAATAGAGTTCTTTCATAAAGCGATTCCGTTTTTATATTCATTATTATTTTCTATATAAAGATTATTATTTTTGATTAAAATAATTCTTAGAAATATTAAAAATTTATTTTAATTCCTTCATATGTTTTTATGTTTTATAAAGTGTTTTATGTTCCGTGAAAAAAAAGCGACCCAATTCTTTTTTTATGCTTCCTGTTTAGATATTAGTGAATAAGTCTGGAGTTTTTAAAATTAAAAATAAATTTGCATAAATCTGATTTATGATTAAAAAAATTCCATTACTTCAACGGAAGTAAATAAACAAATGCAATTTCGTTTGAACTTCATCTCTTTTTTTTTCCCCTATATGCGGAAGTGCTGCCCTATTCTTTTCCCTCTCTCACATTCATTCCCTCCTTTCTCATTGGGTGCCCAGGATTTAGGAGCCATTCCTAACTAGAGAAGTAGATTTTGAAAAACATTCATTATTTTTGACAAATACCAGCAAACTGAATGAAAATGCAACAATATTGGGGTATCCCTTTTTCAATAGTGTAAATTTTCAATCCAGGCGATTGAATTTCTGATTTATAAGGGCGAACTGCTCGACACACATCGGAAGCAATTATTTTCCTTCCACAAAAATGCATGCGGCCACGCATAATAGTAATTGTTTCAGGAATGTGTTGCAATTTTTTAAGGGAAAAAATTATTTGACGGGCTCAAAATGAGCTTATATTTTGTCACGCGTAATCTCGGAGTGGAATAACACGTAACAAATGCATAATCGAAGGCTAATTTAATCCAACAGCAGACTTAGGGATCAAGAAAATTAATATTTCTATAAAGAGCAAAAATTAAGCAAAAACTGTGGAATGGAACAACCAAAAAAGCTTAACCAAAATTCATAAAAAAAATACACCAAGACACAGTTGATGTATCCCAATAATTTTTTCCGTTGGGGGTAGACCTCTAAAATGGCAAACTGCAGAACTAAATATAGTTAATACACTCTTAGAGGTTCCTTGACTTTGCCTTGACGTATTTTTTATGACAATTGATTAAGCTTTTCATGAGATATTAATCTTTCATATATTATCTTTTCATTTGGAAGAATTATAAGTAGTACTTGAATGAACATGTGATATAAACTTGTAACGTCCTTAATTTACTGTGAAAATAATTAAATAAAATTTTAAAATAAAAATTAATAATAAAATAATAATAATGAGGAAAACTCGTTTTTTTTTGCCCACAATTTTGGGTTAGATGATATCCCGAAATCATCCCAACCTCTGAGGTCTAGATGATTCAATTGATGTCCAAACTGATGTGTTTTTCTGATGATTTCCAGAAAAAGCATATATTTCAACGTCATCATCAGGTAAAAATTATTTATTTTGGTTAAGCCTTTTAGTTTTCAACTTAATTAATTCAATTGATGTTCTAAAAATTGGATCGTCAGTGGAAAATCATCAGAAAAACTCACATCAACGCTTAATTCTATTTTTAAAGAAGATTATGTAACAGGTAATATTTGATGTCAAACTCGAAGTCTGGGCAATGTAACATTTCAATTTACTGTTAATGTTCGTCTTGATTTTTCTGAGCACTTTAAGAAATGCGAGATGGGGTCCTTATTAGGATGATATAGAAGCAGATGACATTTAATTAGTTAGAGAAAGAACAGAAAAATTTCTAAGTTTAGAAGTGGACCGGAGTTTTCAGAAACTTCAGGGAAATGTTAGTAGGCTAATCGGCTAATCCAGTGCTTACCGTATCTAGGAAGAGCATGGCAAAATAAAAAAAAAAATGTGAATGGTGAAACGCAATCATCTTCCAACGCCTGTCGAAGAGGCTAAGACGATCGAGTAATTGATGTCATGCATACAGGATGGCCTTTTTGGATTTGAAACCTAGTCCATATAGATTATCAGTAACGATTCCATTTGCACTATATAATTCCGAAGAGGATTCTAAATGTACGAGTTGTGGTTTTTAGAACAATTCGAGGTTGTAACAAATTACATACCATCTTCAATTAACGACTGAAGTCAAAGATAACGTGGTCCTCGAATGCCATAAGACTCTCCGAAGCTAGAAATTTGTCATCGCTTTCTCTGGAGCCATCTTCTCCAAGTTCTCCAAAAAATTCCTTTCTTGTTATTCCTTTGAAAAATTCTTTGCATTGTCGAGTTAAAAAGTAAATATCTATGCCCCAACAATATACACGATCGCTTCGTCGAGGAGGTTGTCATCCTTTGTTTTCTTTAAATCGATTAAAAGGTTGACGTTTAAAACTTGAAAATCCTAGCTGCAGAAAGCATTGTGTTATGTGCTAGGACAAAGCTAACTTGGGAGTGGAAAGGAGTTACGAGGCGTGTTTTTTAAGTAAGTACCATTTTGATATAAAAAAACAAGGACAATTTTTTACACCTTAATTTTTTATATGAAAGCCTGGAGCTTAATCTACTTTTAAATATAATTTCCACCTATATTAAGGCTTTAACGTATCGTACGACCAGCTTCTGAATTCTATCCTCATAGAAATCGGCCGCCTGATTTGCTAATCATGAAGTTTCAAGAAGTGATCTCTATGAAATTGTGACTGAACGCTCACAGTATCAGAAGTTGTGCTCACACAGGTCCAAAAATCCTGACTGAGTTGCACAAAACCAATCGTTTAGCCGGTGCTTTGATGGTCCTCTAGATGGATGTTACCTTGTCGAAGGGGATAAGTTTTTAAGCCAAATTGTCACTGGTGACGAAACATGGGTTCTTGCACTTAAAAAAGCATCTTGGCGGTCAGCGCTACGACGACGTCAAAACAGCCGCGGTGGCCTAGTCAGGAATTATTTGGGTAATGTCATGAGTTCTTTTATGGAGCAATAGACAGAGTGAGACGGAGATGGTAAAGTAGAAATATTTTTAATATTAAATATAGCAAATTGAATTTTCAAATTAACAATTTCAAATGTAAATTGATAAAGTTCGTAATGAAGGAGACTGTCAGTCCAATTCAATAGCCACGTCGCTATTTAAAAGGCTTGAAGTATCCGGGACTTCGGGATTACTTCCAAGACTTGCAAATACATCGAATGTGGCCAGGTAAGGAGACGTCTGAGGTACAACGGGAGCTGAAGGACCTTGAGGTAGGTTAATTTATTTGAATCGGACTCTGGTACCGCTAATTCAGAACGCGGCGACCTGAATAGGTTTGTCAACCGTGGCAGGTGAGCTGTGATATTTGTTTGCTTGTGGGTTTGTTGGTTTGTTTGTTTTTTATACAAATCTACAGTTTTATTCCGATCTTGATGAAATTTTGCATACTTGACCTTCAAAGCATGAGGAAGGTCACTGTCTACCTCAGATTTCGGAAAAATAATAAATATCGATAAAAAATCGATATTCATGGTTATGGCAAGGCATATTAATGAGAAATATCTCATGACCAACAATGCAAGGCAAAGTTTGTGCAACAATAGGCCCATCGTGTTCGCATCAACAATGGTATCAACGCGCAATTCACCAATAACAATGAGCACAGAATGATGATGCAATGTTAAAGCAATCTTTCCAAGAATTATAACAATGAACATAAAATGATGATGCAATATGGATAAGTTTCAATTTATAACATTGCATAGAATTCCTGACATTCAGGCTTTTCTTAGAAAAGAGAGTTCTTACGCATCATTGTGAGCCTTTAAAAATTTTTTTTTCGAATTTTCATTAAAAATTTTTACTGTATTAATTCTAAGCATTTTCATGTGTTTATTTTTAAGGTATTGCAAAATTTAATTTAATTTTTTGAGATTGTTCTGTTTACCTGCAAGTGTAATTATCCCGGGCAACGCCGGGTACCTTTGCTAGTTCTTTATGGATGTTTTTCAGTCCATATTGCTTCAGCCACTTCGGAAATCAAAGCAATTTTACAAATAGTTGTAATGGTCGGCAGTGTGTTTTTTGAACAGGTATCAGTCACCGAGTCTAGTTTGTTTAGTTTAAAAGCCATCCGAATTATTTTGTTATAAGCGGTCTTCAACCTTTTTTGATTAGCTACAGTGGTCGAGGACCAAAAAACTGCCCCATATGCAATTCTCGGTATAATTACTGCCGTTATAAGTTGGCATTTTTGGGTAGAAGTAAGTAAGTTTGTCAGTCTTTTAATAACATAATTCGTACGATGCATGGAAACAACCAACTGATCTATTAGTTCGTTGAAACGTAAATGTGGGTCCATAGGTACTCCAAGTATCTTGATAGAAGCTGAATTGGTCTCTCCTTTATAAACTGTCATTATACTAGCTTTAGTCTGGTTAAGGCAAAAGACCTCTACTTTCGTACCATTTTGATTAAAGATCTAGATCTTGCTTAAGCAATTCCATCATATTATCTGGTTCATGTGGAGGGTAAGTACCAAATAGGAAGTTGTCGTCTACATAACTCACGATATCCATATTAAACCCAAGATTAAATAGGGAAGCTGTCGATACTGCATATAAGAGAGGGCCAAGTCCAGAGCCCTGAAGAATACCACGCTAATCAACGGATCTTGACTGATGATGTTAATTCTCGCATTGAAATAGTCCTGTATCAACGCCAAGTAGTTCTCCAATACTCCAAGAGTCCTCAGATCGTAAATAAGTTGTCTTGATATCGTATCAAAGACCTTGGAGATGTTGGTCTGGGCTATAATAAATTTACAGTTTTTATCGTACGCTACACAGGCTTTTATAAATATCTTGATCGGAATCAAGTAACTTTATAGCCCGGTCTGCTCCCCCGTTGTTGGTCGGGTATTTTTGACCATATAAATTTGACAAGGCTATTAAAACACCTTATCTACAATTTTTGTAAGAGGGGAAAGCACTGAAATGGGACGGTAGTTAGAGATAATATGCTGGTTACCCTTTTTATAAATGGATTTAATGTTAGAAATTTTCAGCGCCAAGGGGAACTTTCTATTCTTTACTATCCGTTGACAGAGACAGTAGATCATCCAATGGCCATTGTCCTTTAAATTCTGCAGCATTTTATCAGTTATAGTTAGAGGATAACTTGGGCCTCTTATCTTAACTTCCTTTACTAACTTCACGAGCTTTCTTCCGTATAGGATGACCGGTTCCGGGGATCTTTCAGTGTCCTTAAGCTCTTGCTCAATTATTTTTGCTGGCTGTGGAATATTTGTAGGGTTATTTACCCACTCCAAGTAGTTTTCCTGTACATCAATAGGCAATTTTGGTTTATTGTCGGGGCAATTGTGGCTCAACAATTTCCAAATCTGGTGATCACATTTAGGTAACTGCATATACTCTATTTCACTATGATCTATAACTTCACTATGATCAATTATAGACGCAGTATAATTGGTAATTCTTGTGGGACTCTTTATAATTTGTTTGAGGCCCAAGGCCGAAGTATTAGCTGCCATTGATCGAGTTTCTAGGGAAGCAAACATCCAGTTACAGTTGAAGTCTTCCAGTATTATATTTGTATTCATTACGTCAAGGTCGCCAATAAGGTTAACACATTCTTCAATTTGAATATACGAGGGGTGATAAATAAGCGTAAAAAACGTCCATATACTTCCTATAAGACATTTAATTAATAGAGCTTCTAATCCATTTTGGATAACGGACTCAATTAAAAAAGATGATATCTCTTCACTGACTAATACTAAGACACCGCCGCCTCTTCTTTGGCGGTCAGCTCTATACACCTTGTAACCAGGAATTGCAACTATTGGGTCATCACACTCAGAGGACAACCATTTTTCTGTTACAAAAGACATGTCAGTCAAATGAGTTATTAGTAAGGCTTGTAGTTTGGTAGGAATGACCGGGCATTAAGGTATATAATTTTTAATTCAACTTGCTCCTCTTTCTTACTTTTCCTGGGGCGTACCAGGCCTCTCTCCAGGCATTGACTCTCTTAAATTACGCCTTTCGGTCACATTGATTCTCTCAAACAGTCCTCCATTGTTCGATCTAAAACCCGGACAAATACATAGGGGGATATCTTGCCCATGCGAGTTGTCCATCTGCCACACTCCCTAATATTCAGTTTGTGGTCTCTCACCCCGTAGATCTAAAACACGAACATGTGTAAACATATTCGGTATGTCAATTCTCTTTGTGGATTAAAGGTTCCCCCCTTTTTAGTTGTTCCATTCCACAGTTTTCGCCTAATTAATTTAAGGCTGGGACATTATAAATCTTATGAAGCTTTCTTGAAGGAACAAACTTCTGCTGTAGAGGACAACAATGAGCTTTTTAACGATATGTTCACAATAGGGTCAGAAAGATATCTCATTTTCCATTTGAAAGGAAAATAATAAAATAAAATAATGTGAAATAATAAAAAAAAAAAAATTCAGTATGAAAGAAATTGAATTTTTGAAGGTCTGTATTGTAACTCACACTTATGTAAAGTCCCCCCTACCCCCACCTAAGAGCGTGACGTATTTCTTGAACGTCCCCTAAGGGTTGATACCGTCAAAGCTCATCCCCGAGTCCAAGCGCGGACATTCAGCAGGACGCCCCGCGAGAACACCGGCTATAGCAGTCAGGGGACAGAAGACTCTGATCCGCTCAATCTCCCACGGGAATAGATTCGTTGTATTCCGTTCGTGTAGTGGGCGGTGGGGTTTCGAAGATGCGGGACTCGATGACCGGGCCTCCTTGTCCTTCGGGTTTGGGACGGGTGCTTCCTCTCCTACTTTACCCTCAATGGTTACTTCTAATGACGGATCGGTGCGTAGCTCGTTGTCGGGCGATAGCTCGGCTGACTTTTGCACTGTCTTGTTGCGGGCCTCTTCGAATGCGTCGCTGACAAGATAAAATCATACAATTATCAAAATATACGTTTGATGGCTTCACTTGTTTTAGATAGTCCGGTCTCGATCGCCCGCTTCCTTTTCTCTGACGGGTCGGCTAATGATGTCCTCTAGGGCAGAGGCTCCGTCTAGAACAATGGTCGCTGTAGCTTGGGCCATGGAGGTTTATTACTTCATGGTCCTCGTGAAGCTGGGCGACTCCGAAGTTCGTCCAGACCTTTTGACGTCGCTGGGCCAAAGAGCGAGACCTCGATTTACCATAGCGAGAAGGGATCAAATGAGAAAGTGTTCGCTTACTTATTTTCGGGCCCATGTGCCTTGCTCCTTCTCGCTAATGCTTCTGCCTCTGGAAGAGTTGACAGTGGGCTGACTGCTTACTCCTAGCACCTCCTCGGTTCGTCTCATCGGAATCACGGCGAATCTAGTTAACTGCTAAGTCGTTATCGGGCTGCTGAGGGTGACAGGCTTTCTCGTCTGGCTCCACTTTTTGCATCGGGCGAAAATCAAGCACTTTCTGCCTTCCGCGCCTTCTCTTCCTTCTTTTATTGCGGCTTGGTGGATTCTGAGGCGCGTTTGCGCACTGCCTCCACCAATTACAATTCTTTCTTCGTTCTTCTCTTTTCTCCGCGTGACCACTTCGAACAGGGAAGTTCCATCTTCGTATATCTAAGCTTTTACGCTGGAAACATGCCAAACCCTCGGAATCGCCGCTTCTATTAAAACTTTTCCGAGAATTTGACAGGTAGGGGGGAGGGGAAGTCAAGTACACATATGAGAAAAGAACCTGACAAAAGTTTACTAAATAACAGCTCCATCTAAAGTCAATACCAATACTCCAGTTTCTCCGTTATCATATTATTTCTATCAAAAATCAAGTATTTGCTATACGAGTTTATTAAGTACCGAAAGGTGCTTTATGCTTTGGCCTTGTCCGACTGTCCGTCCGTCCGACTATCCGTCCGTCCGTCCGTCCGTCCGACTATCCGTCCGTCCGTCTGTCCGTAACTCGATTTTCTCGGAAAGTATGAAAGATTTTAAAAATCTGTTTTCACCAATCGATAGATATGGGAAATGGCAAGAATGAGTTCGAAGATGATGGAAATTGGTACAGTGGCACGCGCTCTAATTGTACTATTATGATACCCCCCCGAAATTTTTCCATGTTAAGATATAGTAAGTAACATATCAAAAAACTCGTAACGATGAGCCATGAACGAATATAACGTTATTAAATACTGTTTAGCCAATTGATAAATTTAGTTCGAAGATGGTCGAAATTGGAACAATGGCACGCGCTCTAGAAGTTTACAATGTTAAGATATAGTAAGCAACATATCAAACCACTCGTAACGAAGAGCCATTAACGTATATAATGTTATTAAATACTGTTTGGCCAATTGATAAATTTAGTTCGAAGATGGCCGAAATCAGTACAATTGCACTGGGGAAAACGCGTAATGAGCATATAGGTTCGGCTCTGCGCGTGCTCAAAACGTTAATGAGATTGTGCGCGTGCAGGATGCACATGATTGATGATAATTGAAAGGGCAGAACGGACTCTAAAACAAAAGAATTTTATTATTCGTAGGGAGCTAATTATTTATTACGATAACTAGAAAACGAATTAACTTTTTTACACTCCGTTTTCACCAATCCATTAATATGGGACAGAGCTCGAACAAATACGTACCTAAGATAGCTGGAATAGGTACGTGCTCTAATGGCACGTACTCTAATGGCAATATTACGATAACCCCTTAAATATTTCCTCTAACTAGATATGGCATGTAATATACAAAATAAATCTAATGAATGAATATATAAGAGTAACTATTGATAGCAGATATTGGTCTAGTGGCACGCGTAAGTGTAAGGATGTATCAAGAATGAATATAACGCGTAAATAATGATAATGGTAATTAGTTTACTAGCACGTGCCTAATAGTATCATATGGTACCAATGAAACTTTTAATGCTAAGATATGGCATGTAATATATCAAACAGCTCGTAACGACGAGTCATGAGTGAATATAACGAGTAAATAATGATAGTGGAAATTGGTTAAATAGCACGTGCCCTAATGGTACTATATGAAACCATATGGTATCATCGGAACTTTCAATGCTAAGATATGGCATGTAATATATCAAACAACTTGTAACAACGTGTCACGAGTTAACATAACCAGTAAATAATGATAGTAGGAAATTGTTTTGTAGCACGTGCCCTAATGGAACCATATGATACCATATGTTACCGTTGGTACTTTCAATGCTAAAATATGGCATGTAATATCAAATAAGTCGTAACGACGTTTCTCCAACGAATATAACGAGTAAATAATGATAGTGGGAATTGGTTAAGTAGCACGTGCTCTAATGGTATTATATGAAACCATATGGTATCATTGGAACTTTCAATGATAAGATATGGCATGTAATATATCAAACAACTCGTAACGACGAGTCATGAGTGAATATAACGAGTAAATAATGATAGTGGGAATTGGTTAAATAGCACGTGCTCTAATGGTACTATATGAAACCATATGGTATTGGAACTTTCAATACTAGGATATGGCAGGTAATATATCAAACAACTTGTAACAACGTGTCATGAGTGAATATAACAAGTAAATAATGATAGTGGGAAATTGTTAAATAGCACGTGCCCTAATGGAACCATATGATACCATATGTTACCGTTGGTACTTTCAATGCTAAAATATGACATGTAATATATCAAACAAGTCGTAACGACGTGTCTTCAGCGAATATAACGAGTAAATAATGATAGTGGGAATTTGTTAAATAGCACGCGCCCTAATGGTACTATATGAAACCATATGGTACCATTGGAATTTTCAATTCTAAGATATGGCGTGTTATATATCAAACAACTCGTAACAACGTGTCATGAGTGAATATAACGAATAAATAATGATAGTGGGAAATGGTTAAGTTGCACGTCCCCTAATGGTACCATATGATGCTATATGGATCCGTTAGAACTTTCAATGAAAAGATAGGAAATATAATATATCAAGCAACTCGTAACGACGTTTCTTGAGCGAATATAACGAGTAAATAATAATAGTGGGAAATTGTTAAGTAGCACGTGCCCAATGGTACCATATTATACCATATGTTACCTTTGGAACTTTCAGTGCTAAAATATGGCATGTAATATACCAAACAATCGTATCGACGTTTCTTGAGCGAATATAACGAGTAATTAATGATAGTCAGAATTGTTTAATAGTACATGTTTTAATGGTGCTATATGTTACCTCTGGCTTAATGGTATATAAAACTAAATACTGTGAGACATAATGCTAAATAGTAGTAGTTAATCGCTGGCTTCAATAGTAAATGATCACGTAGAAACACTTTAGTAATTGAATATGTAAAGATGATAGATGCTTAAACATAACGCTTCAGCAATTAAGGCTCAATTCGTCTAACATTAAGTGGGAATGTCTTACAAATTATAGAACTTTTATTTGTTCAGATATATAAAGCCTAACTTCACTCTCCATTTAACCCTTCTGTTCGTCAAGTTTATTCGTTAAAATTCTTTATATACATTTGTTTACTAAAATAGTAATTTACAATTTAGTTTTCATGTTTATATATTTTATCTAAAGTGTTTTAAAATGTTGGTTAATTCTATATATCAATGTATGATGCTATAATACGAAAATGTGCTCCTTTATCCGCTTTGGCGGTAAATCATTCTTGTTAATTTATTTAGTTAGTGATTTCATTGCTTTATTTATATCATTATCTTTTCCTCTTATCTTTTATTTGTTTTGTATTTATGTTTATATTTAATATTTCTTTTGTAAATGGGTATTCCTGTCAATAAATAAATAAATAAATATCTAAATAAAATATTTGGACTCTTCGAGCATTGTTAACGCCAGCTTGGAACATTCACCCGTTACGAAGGCATTGTTATAGCACGTGCACACTTCGTTAGGTTGCGCGCGTGCGTTAGCTCGCGTCTGATTCATTAGCGTGCAGTCGTTCGATTTTAAACAATAAAAAAAGGATGTAGGAATACTTTCGAAAGAGATAATAAGAAATTTAGACATATTAAAAGTTGGTTGAAATTTATTCACAATTTATTCACAATTACAAGGAAGAAAAGTGCTGAACAGAATGCATATAAACGTCGCATCTATTTGCAAATAATAGAAGTGAGTTGTGCTTTTTGTCGACGAATTCATAATGTGTGAAAGGAATAAACGGATAGGAAAAGGAAAGGATAGGTAATTTGTATATCTATCATTTCATAATGTCGAATCACGAACGAATACAACTTAATTGTTCATTTAATACTTCACTCATTGTTGGTGATGTAACAATGTAAGATTTTTCCTTGCGCATGCTTTCTCTCTAGGCGATATTGATTGCACATGCCTCCGTTATGACCAGTTTCTTCATTTCACAATATACACAAATTACAAATTAGAAGTTTTACGGGTGGAATATATAAATAACGCAGTGGTTTTATCAATGGTTTATGTAGCAGTGTTCATTTAGCCTTTCGGTACTTGATTATATCATTCATTAATGGTTTATTTGATTTAAAGGGAGGCAGCTTTCCCCCTCCCCTCGTCCCCTAGCATTGCCAACTCACAAAATTTTTTCCCGCTAAAAAGGAGCTAAAAATCAGCTGAATTCAATTGTATTTAAAAAATTTTTAGCGGACTTTTAGCTTGGATTTTTTTTTCCCGCTAAGTTAGCAACATTGCTGACCTCCTTCGCTATGCCCATGTTTTGGTTACTTTATAGATACAAATGTAATTAACTGTATTAACACAAGTTTGTTTTTTTTTTACTCAATCTGGTGTTCAATACACTTCTCACATCGTTGTACGAAATTCTTTATTCCGGAAGAAAAAATGTTTTTGGTAGTGTTTTCAGCAAAGAATGCACTTCCTCTTTGATTTGCCATAATATTGACGTCAAATTCCATGACTAAAATTTCCATATAAACGTTGTTATTTACGAATAACTGTGATGCCCGTGCTGGGTCGACTGGGATGTGGCTCATCACTTTTAAACGCCTCTAATCAAACTAAATAAGAACAGAAACCACAATTCCACAAAAAATTCGGAAGAAGAGACAGTGTCTTCGAAATGTAGACCCGTGGCTCCAAAATAAAAATCTTATTTGTGGAATTGTGATTTCTTATTTAGTTTGTCACTACCATTTGTCCACAGGTTTAAGCATTTTACTTACCATTTGTATTGTCTCTAATCAAATCGTACACTCTGTGTCAAGATAGGCAATACTCTCATTCGCGTCTTTGTGGATCAGAGGTTCTCACTTTCTTTATAAGCACACTAGGCAAAAAATTAGTCACCTGCTGTTAATAGTGCGTTGCACACCCCTTCGCTTTAATTCGCTTTAGATAGTATTATCCCGCAGGTCGGTGATGTTAGTCGGATGGCGATTCTTCCGCTTAACACGTTGCTCCAGGTGGTCCCACAAATTCTCTATTGGGTTAAATATGGGGATTTGGCGGACCAACCGAGGTGCTCCATGGTCTGATCATGCTCGTCGAAACACCCCATGTGAACTCTGCAGTCATCGTCTTGATAGTTAATCCCTTGACGTGAGCCAGAAAAGGCAACAGTTGTCCATGCAGAATGTCACGATAGTAATGCTGGTTATGCCTGGTGATAATTTCAACGAGAGGTCCCTGTTCATTGTACTGAAAACATGCCCACAGCATCACAGATCTACCACTCGATTGCACCACATTTTGGACACAATTAGCATGAAAGGCTTCATTGCATCTTTTATGCACACGACGTCGAGCGTCATTCGAATAAAGACAAAAGTTTGATTCATCCGACCAAATGATGCGTTTTCAGTCGTTTTCACTCCAGTTCTGATATCGCTTGCACCACTGTCCACTAGCTTTTTTGTGAGCTGGAATGAGCATCGGACGCTTGCGAGGTAACCGGCTCCAGATGTCCATTTTCTGTGGTTGCCTTCTTAAGGTTCTTTCACAAACATGATTGACTTCCTGCATAGCAGTTCTTGCGTGGTTTGAAAGCAGCTGGCCGTGACCAAGCGCTATATTCGTCTTTGGTCCTGTTCAGTCAGCACTGACTTCCGAGCACAGTTTAGACGGTTGTCACAGTCCAAAGTGCATGTGGACCATTTCTTGAAATCACGGATGACTGTGCTTTGATACTTCGGCAAAAATAGCTATTTCTTGCATGGGATGTCCTTTGCCACTGAAATACGTCTGGCTTGCGACCCATTTTTCGCAGTCAGTCAACGCCATCTAAAAAACAAACCCTGATTACTGCGTCATCAAACCAGGGCTGACAATCCAAACTTCATTGTTTAAAACAAACGAAAAAACACTTGTTTTTTAGGTGGCGTTGAGTCAGTTCGACACGGAATAACACAAACTGCTGTTAATAATCCTCGTACATTGTTTAGCTACTACTATCTCGCAATGAAATGTGCTCATTAATTTTGTATATTCAAACTTTTTACATAAATGCGCTGTAGATCTCTCAAAGTGACTAATTTTTTATCCTGTTTGCTTATGAGTGGAAGAGAAATGTTAAATTTTGTGAGGAATTTGCATCACAAATGAATAGCACAGGATTTTTGTTGAAGGGATTTACGTAAAATTTGCAAAATAATATCTTTTAGCCTGGAAGTCTTAATTGCTGAAGGTATTGCAATTGACAGATATGTGTGAATTGATGAGCTTTATTATTGCAAAGTTTCTTGCTGTCAGAATAATTTATATTGAATGTAGAAGACATTAGAGAATGTTTATGGCTGTATCTATAGATATCATTTATTTTCACACTTTTGTTTGTTGTATTAAATTAAGGAGAGAGCATCACTCGACTTGAGAACGTTAGGTCATGCTGATTGTTGAATGATATAGAGAAAAATATGATTTATGGTGTGAGAGAAGTTTTATCATGTTATCTGATATGATTATTGATGGATATTTTCTAGTGATGTATAAAAACTGCTTATTTACTGAAATAAGGATTAGCTATAAAAACAGTATAAATTTATTAATATGGACTGAGTTTATATTTTATTTATTTATTAATTAATTGGATCCAATACATCCATCCAGGGCCTGTATGGCCAAAGGCCGACGAGTTGGGTCCTTGGATGGACCTGGATTCACGACTGCTGTATGATGGTTGCAGC
>JAHWFO010062772.1:77070-287904 GCA_023313115.1 Rhysida immarginata | reverse complement strand
TTCATTTATTTTATAAAGCTGGTTTGGAGAAAAGGAAATGGACAAACTTTTTATGCCTACATTGCGAAGTTAAATACAAAAGAGGAGGTCAAAAAAAAGAGATTAAATGAAAGCATTATTTTGCTTTCTCAGCAAAGCCTATATTTTTGTATTTTCGAAGGAGGCCTCTTTTTTTTAATTTTAATTTTTTTAATACGTAACGTATGCTTACGATAACCTTGAAAAAATCATTTCCCGGCTTGTTTTGTAAGAAGTTGTTTTTTTACTTTTAAAGATTTGTTATCACGGATGGTCACTCATCCAGTGATGGGCCGTGCCTGGTGTAGCTTAACTTCACAGAAGTTGTGTTCAGTGAAAGCCCACCAGGCCACGGTCTCCCCCAATTTCTTATTTCAATAAATAATTGATAAGATTATATTAAATAATGAATCAAACATTGATGGCACTTCAGGAGGAAACCATTAATTATAGAATCTGAGAGGCTACAAATGAGGGAAGCCTGAAGGAAAGAAATAGATACAATAGGATGAGAAAACAATGAGAAGGAGTACAATGAAGTACAATGAGAAGGAGGGCCACAGTTAAAATGAAAAAAAAAATGTAAAATACAAAATCAAACAAAAGAAAAAATAAGCACTAAGAGAACCTCTCAAAAATACAAGTATATAAAATAAGGCGCCATCCATAAATTATGTCACATGTTAAGGCGAAGGGAGGGGGGTCAACAAAATGTGACATCGTGTGACTAGGGGTGGGGACGAGTCATAAGCTTCGTGACGTCACATGTATAAATCTAAAGTATTAAAATTCTAAACTTCAACTCTAACGAAAAGCTTTAAAATATTACCAACTCTATGAATATAATAATACGAGAGAAAATCAAAAAGTAACGTTATTTTTTATAAGAAAGTGCTGGAACAGACATGAAAAAACAAAATTACACATCAATGTTCTGGTCATTTCTCTACGTATGAGCCATTGGAATTAAGGCATTTGTCCCATAGTGATATAAGTTTTTGAATGCCCATCGCATAGAAGTCTGTTTCCTGCGAGTACAACCACAGGCGCACTTCACATCGGTAAACCTTTTGCACCATGCCCATACATTTGCGTAGGCCTTGCAGTCGTTGCGCACACTTTCTGCATTTCACTGTGAGTTTCCTTGGGTGGACGACCTTTCGCATGAAGGAAACGAATTACAGCTCTTTGATCTTCCAGCGCGGACGATGTGATCAACGACGCCATCCTGCCGATTGCGATTGCACGCCTCCAGTAGGTGTCAGCACCTTCACGGTGCTTTCAAACGATATGAGAAGGCGACAAGTTCAAAAAGTATATCCTTTTTTGCCACCACCTACTACAATGTTTTCGTAAAAAATAATGTTACTTTTTGATTTTCCCTCGTATTATAAGGTTTAAATTTGTTTGTATCACTTTTTGACGCGTGGCGGCCGCGTGATCCTTTAAGTCAGCGAGTCGGCCGCCTTTGTCACGCGCCAGAGAAGTTCTTTGTTTGATAAAGGATGCCGATGCTATATGGTTGAATGAAGAAGATGTTGGCACATCGAATGTGCCTAACATTATCCAAATCGAGAAAGAAGTGACTGCTATGCCAGTCATAAATAATATAAAGGAATGGGTTCAATGTCCATGGACACAAGATGATTAAATTTTGATCGTTCATTTGATTTGTTATGTTTTGTAAATTTTCTAAAATGTTTGATTTATTGCTGATTTTATGAAAAAGGATTTTAAATATATATAAATAAATAATTTTGGAAGTGCTGTATTAATTTAATAATTTTTAAAGTTAAAATTGCAAAATATGTGACGTCACAGTAGGGTAGGGGAGGGGGTCACACAAATGTAACCACTGTGACAAGGACGGGGGGAGAGGAGGTCCAAAAATCATGAAATTCGTGTGACGTAATTTATGGATGGCCCCTAAGCAAAAACAGCATAGGAGGAGACGAAAAATTTTCAAATCATCGTTTTCCTTATTTCTTCATAGAGTTTGCACAATTCTGTGTGTAGCTCCATCTCCAAACGCCAAGAGGATGTGGAACGACAATACAATGGAAACAAAATCATCATTGGTTGAATGTTCTCTATAATAATTCTGACAAATCTTGTTTGACAACTTTTGACAGTCACATGACATCTACTGTGTTTTTATTATCACACAAAGAATGATATTCCATTCACATCCTTATTTCCATTATTTTGCAGAACATTCTATCTTATTTACATTGACTTATTTCAAAATTCTGCATCATTCAATAAATTATTTAGTAGGTAAGGAAAATCTAAATAAGCAGAATTTCATATCACCTCATATACAGGGTGCGCCAGAGAAACTTACTTATTTGAAAAAACTCCCGAGCGGTGAGTTGGGTGGGTAGAGGGGTGATAGGGGGCGCTACTGGAGGGGGAAATCCCCAAGTTTGTTTCTCTCTCCAGTCAGGTGCCATCATGCTCTGGTCTAGAGAACAGCGGGCGGAAAACGAACGCGCAGTTACCGTGAATGCAGCTCGGTACAGGAACATGATCGAGGAATTTTTTCTTCCACGCCTCGAAGAAATGAACGTTAGGGATGTTTGGTTTCAGCAAGATGGAGCCACAGCACACACAGCAAGAGACTCAATGAATTTTTTGCGGAAACATTTCCCCGACCGCCTCATCTCTCTCAGAGGCGATCTCCCATGGCCGGCTCGCTCTCCAGATTTGGCTCCATGCGATTTTTTTTATGGGGCTATTTGAAATCCCTGGTTTATGTCGATCGACCACGGACAATAGCTCACCCCAAGAACAACATTCGCGATGCCATTGCCAACATACCGATCGATATGCTGCAAAGAGTGGACACGAACTTCAAAAATCGACTTAATCAGTGTATGCGCAATGGGGGTCGCCATTTAATCGCCATGTAATTTTCAAAACTGTATAAAAAAAATTGGGATATTGTATTCTCAAATAAAAAAAGAATTAAAACAATAACTGAAGTACTTTTGTTTTTATTGACCTTTCAAATAAGTAAGTTTCTCTGGCGCACCTTGTACTAACAATCAGAATAAAAATTAAATTACATTTAACAGATTTCGAAGCAGAGTGGAAAATCAAACACATTTTTATTTATACTTCTCTTTTCAAAATCATTATTTTTGGAACACTAAGTGTTTGATTTTTTTATCATGCTAATTTGTTTCATATATGACATTCCAGCATTCTATGGATTTGTTGTATTCTAGGGACTATGATTTGAAGAGCTTCACATTTTATTAACAATTTCAACAATTTCAATTTTTGGTAAGAAGATTAATTTTATCTTAGCTATCGGATAATGACAATTTTTCTAGCAACAGGTGACCGTAACGATAAGAATTCTAATATAAAAGCTATTCTAATATTAAGTTCAGGTTGCATATGTAATTGAGAATGAAATTAATGATAAACATGAATTAATGAATAAACTGAAATAAAAGTGGCAAAGATTTCCATTTAAGATGAATTCCCGTTTTTCATGAAGATGAAAAGATGAAGAACCTTTAAGTTATGTATTGTAGATAATGTTTAATTTCTTTGCCTCTTATTCAAAGAATCCCCAAGTTTTTGTCTAACAAGCGTCACCAACCAAAGTACGAAATGGGCGACAACGACGAGAAGTCCCTGGAGGAGAAGGCTTAAGATGACTGGTCCGAATGGTCTACGCCAGTCGAGCCACTTGTAGATGGCCGGAGATCCGTTCTTGTCGGTGCCGCCAGCGATGAAGTAGAAAGCGGAGAATGACTCATAAGTAGCTAGAAACAATAAAGGTTGGTACACGTGCGACAGGTAGAAAGGAGTGGCGCTGAGTAAAACCTCGATGGCGGCAAGAACAGCGTTGACGCCGTGGATTTGGATCGTGATCAACATCGAAGTCGGGTCGGAAGGAGGACCTGAATGCATAAAAAACAATGATGATAGTTATCAATATTAAAGAAACATTAAAAATTTCTTTCTAATTTATATAATAATTCAAAAACTTAAAGTGAGGCGTGATTTTATGATATATCCTAGAAAAATAACATTTTTTAATCAGTCACTAGAAATCTAAGTTTCTCCTAGAACCGCAAACAATTTTCTGTCTCGTAATCTTTATTAAAAGCTACAATAAACACTTGGAATGGATGGAGAGTAAAAAAAACACCTTCGGCACGTTATCAAAATCTTATGATAACGGGAAAACAAGTAATTTCACTTTAGCATACAAAACTTTTTTCCTTAAAGTTGGACATTGCCTCTCCATCATCGTGTACGTGTACTATACTGAATGCATGCATCTACCTTTGAAGAGGATTGGTAATTTTTAAGTAACTAATATGCAGATCCCTTAATGGAATATGGAATTTTTATCCAAAAAAAATAGATAGGCAAAGAAGTTGATAGAAAATGACATTTCCGGAAGAGAAATACGTCGTTTGTTACCAAAACGTTCGCAGGATACCTGTACTTTAACTAGAAATGTGAATTGCTTGAAAACCAAAGCTGCACTCGTAACAGTACAGGCGCATTCAGTGCATTGAGAAATTTGTGGGAAAAAAAAAACAAAAACAAAAACAGAAGACAACAATAGCTTTCATATGAAGCTTTCATGTTATAGCATCGTACATGGATATAGTGAATTAATCAACATTTTAAAACACTTAAGAGAAAATAAATAAATATGAAAACTAAATTGCAAATTACTATTTAAGTAAGCTAATGTATAGAGAGAATTTAAACGAATAAACTTGAAGAACTGAAATGGAAATGGAAAGAGAATTAGTTATTCCTCATACGTTTAAAAAAATAAATTTCTTTAATTTGTAAGAATTCCCACATAATGTTAAACGAAGTGAGCCTCAATTGGTGAAGCGTTGTGTGTAAGCATCTATTATTTTTTCATATTAAATTACTAAACTGCTTCTACGTTATCGTCTACTATTGAAGCAAGCGATTAACAACTATTAATTAGCAATATGTTTAACAGTATTGAGTTTTAGATAACATTAAGCCTAACAGCATTATGCTCTTGATACAAATAAGCTATGGATAACAATAGATCTAACAACTCGTAATGAGTTGGTTGATATATTACACGCCATATTTTAGCATTGAAAGTTCTAACAATACTATATTGTACCATTAGGGCACATGCAACAAAACCCACTATCATTATTTACTCGTTAAATTCACTCATGGCACGTTGTTACGAGTTGTTTGATATATTACATGCCATATCTTAGCATTGAAAGTTCCAATGGTACCATATGGTATCAACGGCCTCGGTGGCTCAGGGGTTGCGTGATTGCCTCTGTTGCCCGAGGACGCGGGTTCGACCCCGGCCGAGGAAGACGAGGATTTTTTCAGGGGGAAAATCCTGAGATCACGCACTTACTTCGGAAGGGAAGTACAGCCGTTGGTCCCGTGTAGTCGTTTGCCGACTGCACGTTAAAAAATCTTTGCGAGGCAAAATTTGCGACCCCTATAACGCCGTTCTGAAATGACCATGGCAGTTGAAAAGGACATTAATACCAAACAAACCAACCAACCATATGGTATCATATGGCACCATAAAGGCACTTGCTACTAAACAATAACCATTATCATTATTTACTCGTTATATTCATTCATGGTACGTTGTTACGAGTTGTTTGATATATTACATGCCATATCTTAGCATTGAAAGTTCCAATGGTACCATATGGTATCATATGGCACCATTAGGCCGCGTGCTACTAAACAATAACCACTATCATTATTTACGCGTTATATTCACTCATGGCACGTTGTTACGAGTTGTTTGATATATTACATGCCATATCTTAGCATTGAAAGTTCCATTTGGTACCATTAAAACACTTACTACTAAACATTTCACACCAACATTATTTAGGCGTTATATTCATTCATGAGACATCCTTGCACTTACACGTGCCATTAGACCAATACCTGCTATCACTAGTTACTCTTATATATTCGTTCATGATATGTTGTGACGATTTGTTTGATATACACCAAGGTTGTTAAAAAGAAGGTGGCCTCTATCGGCCTATTTCTCTCAAAAGCTCTCGCATTGCCTTCTGGGATTGTGACGTCACCTGGAAGGTTGGCAGCAGGCGATCCGCCCCTTTTAACATAACAAAGCTGAGATGGCTGGAGTTCCATTTGCTTTTGCTAATAATAAACGCAATTATTTATTATTTTTAGTCCAATATTATAATCTAGAGTGGATTTATTAGATTTCCATGCATTTATTCTTCTCATGGCAATAGATACGAGCAAAATTTCATTAAATGAGCAAACCCCCCACCCCTTCTTATAATGAAAAAGAGCACACTCGTAACAAACAGGAGAATTCCTGAGCAGGAGATTTGCACTTGATACGAGTGTTAAAACGCAAAAATCCAACCGATTGCATTACGAGAAAATCGAAAGTTAAGAGAAAATTTGAAACCTGAGAGAGAAGTTTAGAAAATAAAATATACACAAGACTCTTCGCTTTCATCTTCACCTCCTTCACTTGTACCAAGTAATAAAAACTGTTCAGTGACTTCAGATTCATTTGAAGACTCTATAAACCACGTTGGGAAAAACGACCGAGGTGGGATACGCTTTCACTCTCCAACTGTAATTTGAGCAAAACGAAAATGTTCGGTGAGACTCAAACAGAAAGTGATTGGGTATGTAGGCATTGCTTTTTTTTCTTCCTATCTTATTTTTAGAACCATACACGCAGTGTGACAAATGTTTTAATGGTGTACTAGCACTTAATGCTAAATGATTGAATACTGTAACAGGTTAATCGTTAAAGAATTGCTTTGACGAGGTGGCGTCGCTGTTGCAGTATTTGTATTTCAGTGCTAAATGTATACAAATAGATCTTTTATTTGCAATCTCTGAATTTTAAACACATATTATTCCAATAGAATTTTATATAAAACCTTGGCACGTTTTTCTTCATTTATATTGGTGATAAATAGTAGAAATAGGCTGGAAAATAAAGGTCAACGCGCTATTCCCAATATTTTTCTATGCGTTCGTCTGCTCCAAACCTTCCAGCTGACGTCACATGTCAGTAGCCAATGACCATCGATCACCCCGACAGAGGCCACCTTCTCTTTAACAGCCTTGGATATGCCATATCTGGTTATAGGAAGTTTTTAAGGGGGTATCATAATGGTACCATTAAAGCACGTGCCATTATAGTACGTACTTATTCCGGCTATCTCACGTTCGTACTTGTTCGTGCTCTGTCCCGTATTAATGGATTGGTGAAAACAGACTTTGAAAAAGTTAATTCGTTTTCAAGTTATCGTAATAAATACTAAGCGTCCCTAGGAAAAAAAAATTCTCTTGATTTAGAGACCGAACTGCCCTTTCAATAATCGTCAAACACGTACATCCTGCGCGCGCACCATCTCATTAACCTTTAGAGCACGCGCAGAGCCGAACCCATGTATGTTCTCAACACGCGTTTTCCCGAATGCCAGGATAATTCGTGTCTTCCAGCAATTCAATACATGCCCTCTTTCTATTGCAACGCAATGAATTGTGGGAATTGTGTCTACGGACGGACGGACAGCTGGACAAACCGAACACATAAGCACATTTCTATATATAGAAAATGTGCTAAAAAAGTTGTTTTTTTTGCAGATAAATACTTGTTAATGGTGTATATTTAAGTTGTGTATGACCAATATTTAAGTTAGTCTTCATACTACAACAATGGAAAGAAAATTATTCTCTAAACACTTTAATTACTAGTGTTAATAAATTTTAACAATATTATATCTGTCACCTCGTTTTTTCGATTTCGAAGAGAAAACGAAGGCGACGATGAAAATTAATACAAGAGAGGAACAAGAGAATGGAAACCCGGACCCCGCCGAGAAGAGTCGACGATCCCGGAGAGAGTACGAGAAATCAAGCGAGGGATTGGTCGATCGGCGAGGGAAGGAAATGAGACGTCAGAAGGGAGAATTTAAAAGTGACGGAAAGCAAGAAGAGGGGGAGGGAAAAAAAGGTTCGTCGTTAAGATGGAGGAAAAATCAAGCGAGGGAGCGATTTAAACGGACGGAAAATTCTAGTGGTCTCGTACCGGAGAAATGGCAGAGGATGACGGCCCTTCCCGTGCTAAGAAGGATTGCTTCGGTGGGAGAAGAGGCTTGACGAAATTAGAAAAGAGAAGCGAAGTTTTCCGTCCACGAGTTACACGATTCTTCTACCCGTCCGAGGGAAATGGAGGACGCAAACGAGTAGCGCGGAGAAGCCCACGCCAGCGGAGAATTAGAAGCCGACGTGAGAGCGAGCGACGCCGCAACCCGCCATTCGATATTCGTATGAGAAAGACGGAACGCCTCGACGAAACCTCCCGTGCTCAGGCCAGTAACTTTATTGATAAACTTTTACTGGATCCTTTCAATGGAACATTATGCCAAGGCTTAGTGCCGGACTTTGACTCTCCTAACCAGATTTTCCATGCCGACGAGCAGTTAGACGTGAACTGCTCGCCGCCCGTCGTCGTCCCGACAGTTGAGAAGGCCTCGCCGTCGGAAGACGAGTTATCCGAAGCGTTTGCCCAGCTGTCATTGACCGAGCCAGACGTTTCGCCATTCTTTGCTAAGATTGCTATTAAGATTCCGGAGGACCCACAAGACCAGCGTCGTGCCTGCGTTTTCTCTCGCACAGCCGGTAGCGTCGATGAGGCCTCATTCGGCCTACCGCGCTTGGTAGGCAGCGTATCGGCGTTTGTGCCCTCCTTCGGATCGTCAAACCTAAATAGGTCGCCGTTTTCCCTTACAACGGTTGCCGCATATTACTCTATTTCTTATACTTGGAACCAAAGCGAGCTCCTGCCTTCATTCTTACCTAGACGTACTTGCCCGTCGTCAAAAGAAACTGACCTTACTGAAGAGTCACCCCGCCCGGCCATTATGGAAGGTTGATGATGCTACGCCACCTCCCTATACACTCTGTCGATTCAACTCATCGCCTCAAAGTCGCCTAATGTAATGGCTACCATCGAATCATGTAACCATTTTATCTTAACTCTGAATTGAGGAGTTAAACTTATTAAGATCATAACTGCATTAACTGTATGAGCTTAACTCAAAAAAATTATTATTCATAATCAAATCTTTCATTTTATTCTTTCAAGTGTAATGAATAAAAATATTTGAACCAATTTTTCGTCTACCGTTCTCTCTCCTGTTTCACAACCAAGAACTCTGCTAAGCTTTAAATCAAGTAACTTTAAGTTTAATTAAAAAAGTTGTGACAATATCAAAACTATAATTTATGGACTTGATCCACTTTAGCTCTGAACGCCTTATATGTGGGTTAGCCTGTATTTATCCGCACTCGCAACCGTATTAGCATGAAGACGTATGAAAACTGACCTAAATTAGCACATCAAATGAGAACTACGTGATTACTAATAACATAACCTATCAAACCTATTAAACAAGTATGATAGGTACGATGACGAACAGATGTCAGGGACGCAACTAGGAGGAAGAGCAAACAGACTTGTTTCCCGGGCGCTGGCTTGCAAGGGGATGCCAAAAGAGGAGAAAGTGGCCGAGAGAACGGTAAGGGAGCGCCGAAATTCGAATATACCGTGGATGAATAGATGTTCTAATTGCCCCCCTCCTCCTCCCCATTCACATATTGTCTATAGACGGTAATCTTTTTTTACTGAAAGGTATATTGTCGATGACTGATATGTTCAAAATCTATTAATCAAAGGTATAATTTATAATCAAGGGAATACAAGGTGCGTTCGAAAGGTTCGGTGAATGGTCCCATAATTGAACAATCGCACTAGTTAGGATGTTGCGCTCACGCATGTTACGCATGTACACCAATGTTACGAATGCATGATTCGTTGTGTTCCGAAATTCCCTTATTGCGGTTAGAAATCAATGTAATGAGGTTAGAAAAGTGGGCTTTCTCGTTAAGATTGTAACTTACAAATCTAGATTTTAACAGAAGAAAGTCACTTTCACACACTTCACCAATTGCGAGACGAAAAGGTGCCTGGTTTTCACCTACTTGACGCATAATTGTTGTTAAATGAAATACTTTTTTCAGTTCTTGGTAGGCCAATTTTCCTTGAACAGCAAAAGTAGACGATGGATTCGGTTGCTTATACAGGGTGACCCAAAAAAGGGAACTTTTTAACCATCCAATAAAACCAAGAGTGATGGAAGAAAAACATTTTATTCATAGTAATTGAAACCTGTATACTGGCCAATTTACGAAATATTAATGGAATTTATCTTTTTTTATGGCGTCCTCCTGCACGAATGCATTCTTGAAATCTGCTGTTAATACATGTATTCCTCACTGACCCCTGCAACATCTCAGCTGGGATACTGTGAATTTCATCCTGAATTCTCTGTTTTAACTCATCCAGAGTTCTTGGTCGAGTCATGTACACTCTACTCTTGAGATAGCCCCACAAAAAAAATCACAAACGGACAAATCTGGCAATCTAGGGGGCCAGGGAAGGTTACCATATCTTGAGATCACACGTTTAAAAACATTTTTATGGCTAACGCATAAAAATGTTCCACTGACCCGTTTCACTTGCCCGTTCTACTGACCCATGGTTACTAAAATGACAAAGTGTTTACTTGCTCAAGGTCACTGTCCCACAGAGATGCCACCTGCTCCAGGCTGCCACTACGCATTTCAAAAATTTCCGTTTTTTTGGGTCACTATGTACATAGGTGTATCACCAACAGGAAGCAACTGATTAAAGTCTCCCGAAAGCAGCAATGCATATCCGCCAAGAATTCCCTGTTGTTTAACTGAATTTGCTTGACGAAGTCGGTTGCCTGTTTTGCCCAGCAAGTTCAGTCCAAGCATTGAGAATTCGTCAACAACAATTAGCTTTACTGACTGCATTGACAATTGAAATTCGCGGTTCGGCTTCACCACATAGCACGGATTTATTGGCAATTTACCTAACAGGGGGATCAGAACTACTAAGGATTTGTTTGGTCTTCCAAGCTTGTTAGTAAAGGGATAAAAACAAACTTCCGTGCCCTCAGCGGGAATCAAACCCGCGACTCGCTGGTTGTGACAACACCTGCGCCTAAGCACTCTCAGCCACTGAACTATTAATTTTCTCAGTGCCTTCCTTAAATTTAAACTAAAATGTGACATTTACAAACATTGGTCGTATCTAAAATTTACAGTTTACAGGATTATTTCAAACAATAACATATTTTGAATGTCATGTGGAGCACATTTACAAGAAACTATGTCCTTTTACGCTAATTTACAGCATTTAATTGTCATTTATGTTCATTTTAGATCTTTTGCAACTAACAAACTTTTTTTTATTGCGCAACATTTGCTAACAAGTCAGGCAACCGAAATGACCAGGACTGATAGGATTTTAAAGCATTCGAGAACGAAAAGGAAAGCATTTGATTTGTAAAAAAAAGCCTTTCGTTGTTAAGAATTAGATGAGGTTGCTAAGGAAGCCTCTGGTTAGGGAAATGGAGAAAGTAGCAATTCTCTATGGATTAGAACATATACGAATCCTTTAATTTGTAAGCATTCCTATTTAATGAAATAAGCGTTAATTGTTGAAGCGTTCTGTGTAAGGGTCAATTCTTTCTTCATAAACTAATGCCAAAGCTCTTCTACGTAAACAAGTAAGTATCAGATACAAAAATTTTTGAAAATCAGTTAACAAATAAAATAGTTACGGACCAGGACGCAAAACTTCTTGAACAAGCCTCGTAATACTACTACTTGAAGGAATGATTAGCTACTAGCTATTGTTAAAATTTGCCTAACGCAAACTAATTATTGATAATATAAGGTATAAGTAATTAAATGCCTTATCTTAGCATTGAAAGTTTCCAATGGTTTCATAATGGTATCATTAAAACATGAATCATGGAACCAAATTAAATTATCATTAATTCTACGTTATATTCATTCACGACACATCATTTCAAGTCGTTTGATATATTACATGTCATATTTTAGCATTGAAAGTTTCAATGAACCATAATGGGTCCACTAAACCAGCTGCCTTTGAACCAATTTCGACTATCATTAATTTTACGTCATATTCATTCAAGACACATCATTCCAAGTCGTTTGATATATTACATGCCAAATCTGAGCTTTGAAAGTTTCCAGTGGACCATAATGGTACCACTAAACCACATACCCTTGAACCAGTTCTGACTGATATTGACCATCAAAGAAGACCATCACGTGTTTTGACTTAATTCACAAGCCTTTTCTCTGCTTTAGCTATGGCATGCCAAAGAGAGAACAACATTTGGCCGTGCGCAGGCCATTTTTATATGGAATTGTATAGTGAAAAACGTGGTCCCCTATATTATTTGGTTGTGGTCAAAAACCCTCACCGGTGAGAGAATAATGACGTAATTTCTCACTGGGCTAACCGTCTTTTTCTCGAAGAGGACGGTTAGACTAACCGGTTAGGCATAACAGCACTTTTCTGACCGCGGTAAAATGACGTCACAGTTTTCTCACCGGGATTTCTGACCGACCAAACGCTAACTCGTCTCACCGGTGAGAGTTTTTGACCTCAGCCTTTGTGACCTTTTGAACCGGAAGTATTTCACCGATTTTTTCCACCAACGAACTCAGTCTTCCGATTTTCCTAAGTTGTCGAATGGCGAAAACGGAAGTCGAAAATTCGGAAGCGTTCGAAAGCTAGAGCACCAACAGACAGATAGACGGACAGACGGACGGACGCAGATTGTGAAAACATAAGTACCTATCGGTCCTAATAAATGGTTTGGCTGTTTGCTAAATTGCCTACAATGCTCACTCTAGTCCCACAAACAGAAGCGCCAGCAGACGGCCGAAAGTTAAAGCCGAGCTTTATCTTCACAGGATTCGTAGCACGGCAAGACAAAGAGCTTGATCACCTATTAATCTTACACCGGGAATTAAGCGCAAGTGCGCGCTATGACCAATTTAACGCAGTCAGTGTGAGAAGGCGTGTCATTGCGAAATGGAGCAACGCATCAACATCAAGTTTTGGTCAAATTAGGCAAAACGGCGACGAAGACACATGATATGTTAGTGAAAGTGTATGGTGTGGAAGCAGTGAGTAAAAAGTGTGTTTTGAGTGGTTTAAACGCTTTGCCGAGGAAAATGTCGAGGGTGAGCCGCGTTCGGGTCGACCATCAACAAGCACAAGCCCAGACAGTTCTTGAACATCCTCTATATTCTCCAGATCTGGCGCCTGCAGACTTCCTCTAAGGAGTCCTGAAAGGTCTACGCTTTGCCGACATTACGGAGATCCAACAACGTGTGACGACGGTGCTTCGAGCGATACCGAAAGAAACCTTTGCTAATGACGATTACTTTAATGCCAGAAAAAGTTGTTTTGTTTATATCTCTTGTTTCCTTTAATTTATGAGACCATTCACCGAACTTTTCGAATGCACCTTGTAAATTCAATAAGATATCAAAAATATGTCTCACCTAATAAAATGCGAGAATAAAATAGCCAGCAGGCTAATAAATGTTTTTTTTTTTTAATAATCTATTGATATAATATGTAATCTTTACCTTTGACATAAAAATCAGCTGTGATAAAGAAGGCAAACAGTAGAGCTATATTGCTTACTAGCCAATTGACTTGCAGTAAAAATGGAAGCTTGCGTTCGGAATCTGAGGAAATTAATTAAACAAAAAACAATTTAATAAGATTATATTTGATGTATTATATTCGTCTTTTTAAAATGAAACCGTACGTACTGGGGATTGTTATTTCGGCCCCGCGTCGTTTTATAAGAGGATAAAGTTCATCAATTTCAGCTGGGGGGAAAAAAGTAATTGATTTTTCAGTCTATTTGTTTATGATTTGTTTATTTTAAAGTTCAATAAACTTTGTAGAATATTCAAATAGTTTTGATGCATAATGTTAATTGATGAAGCTCTCCTTCACAATTTAAGCATAATAGTTTTAAATGTAATACTTTTCTTTCGTTTTAATGTATTGTGTATAATTTTTTTCTCATTTTATAAAGTTTGAATCCATAAGAGGCCAAATTTTTAAAAAAATGAATCATCAAAATTTAAATCGTAAAACGAGTACAAATGGTTTAACTAACTTTCATTCCGTTTTAAAATCTATGTTTAATGTCATTATGATGGGGGAGGCCGCGGCCTGGTGGGCTTTCACTGAACACATAACTTCAGGAAAGTTAAGCAACATCAGGCACGGCTCATCACGTCTGGGTAAAGACACGATCATTACCCCCCGGCTGCTGTGACCATCGTTAATCCAGGGACCCCCAACTCGTCGGCCTCTGGCCATACAGGCCCTGGATGGACGTATTGGATTACAATACATAAAAAAAATTAAATGTTTTTAATCGCAATATAACAGGAAAACTCCAGTTCTTTATATATGAAGAGAAATTTTTTTTCCAACTGTTTTGCTAGAAATGAATTAATAAGAAAACTTTGAAATTAAATATTAGAAAGTTAATTAAGAAATTGAACAAGATAAAAAAAAATTAAACGTTTATCGGAATAAACTAATACTTCAGGGCTTAATTAAGAATTTGAACCGTTTTGTTGTTTTATCAAGATAACAGATCTTATTCATATTGAGTCGTGGAATAAATAACTCAGAAAGTTCATGTCATTAAGACACATGATGTATTTAATAAGAATACGATATTCGATTTTAATACAGTGTGTATGCACTTACTAATTTTTTTCTATAACTTAGAAATGGTCATTTTTTTGTTACCTTAATATAATAAAAAATAAATGAACCGAAATTCTTATTTTACCAAATATATCTGACTTTAGCCAGTTATAATACTTCACGCAAGAAATGAGCTTTAGAAGATAACAAAGAAAGAGTATCATGTAACCCCAATGGGTGAGCGCGAGGAAGACCTTCCACTGGTATCTAGAAAACTTCTCAATAAACATATAAACGAGAAATACGGCCAGGTAAAGGGCGGAAATAATCCTGTAAGCCATCCAACACTTCGGTCCGATCGGCCACTGAAAGATTTAAATAATAATAAATTTACATTACTCTGAGAATTCGCTAAAAATATTAAGGGCTATCTTTGGAAAATTATGACTGTATGACAGAATTCATAAATTTATTAAAAAAGCTTAAACATTACCAATTCTGATTTCCTACCTGGGGTCGAAAAATGTCTCGAAAATCCCTCCATTCAAGGAAGGGGGTTTCGTCTTTGACGATGCCTGACCAAGCGGAAGTCATTTTGTTAGAACCATTATGATCGAAAAACAAACACGAAAATAAAACTATGAAGTGATAAAAAACTACCACTGTTAAAAATTAAAAAAAAAAAAAAAAAAAAAAAGAGGCCAATAACATTCTAATCGCAAATGAACTGGCCAGTTGATAAAAAGAATTTAAAGTTTGTTTTGACATATCATGTTACTTTTAAGTTTATCTTTTAAATAAAAATTTGCGTAAAGCTTTTCTAGAATGAAAAACTGATTTTTTGTTTATATGTATATTGGGCTAAATAAACCATATGTGTAACAGTCATTTCAATAATATTATTTTTCAATAATTCTGTCGCAATTTTAAGGTGCTTGTTTATGAGTTAATAAAATTTGAGCTATGTTTAATTTTTGGCGATTTTTTTTATTTATTAAAGTGGTGTTCTTATTTTAATTTGGCAGCCGAACAAAACGGGCGGTATCTAAGCAGTTATTATTTAATATACATAGTTTAAAAATAAATGTTGGAAGAAAATTTAATTCATTTTAATAAGTTACTCCATAATCAAATCCCAACCAATAATTAAAACTTAAAAAATAACAAAATTGAAAAATTCCCTACCCTATCCCCGTAATGCAACCAGCCCACCCGAAAATTTAATTAATTCTTGATTTACATCATTTACAATATTAATGGGCAAAACATTAAATTCTTGCAAAAATACAGGATATTATAAGCTGGAACAACTTGTTCACAAAAAATTCAAACACGAACATTTTCATAAAGACAGCCACACATACTGACTATCACTGTTAATTTTGATGAAAGTTCAAATAGTCCATGAGTAGAGAAAATCCTGAGATTACAAAAAAAAATTATTATTTTTTTAAGTTTTAACTATTGATTGGGATTCAAGTTGTATAGAATTTGATTATGGGGTAACTTATTAAAATGAATTAAATTTTCCCCCAACGTTTATTTGTAAAGCATGTATATTAAGTAAAAGTTTGTGATACCTTTATTTATTTATTTATTTATTTATTTATTTATTTTGGAACACTGATTTTTTTTGGTTATCATGTGACTTCATGTATTCAAATTTTAATTTCTTCTGTTCTCATTTTTGTATCACACTCCATTGCCATTTCCATTCTCCTGAAGATGAGTGAGAGTTACTCGAAAACGTTTGAGGAACAAGTGTAGAATGGGCTAATTTTTTGTAATCTCAGGGTTTTCTCTACTCATGGACTATTTGAACTTTCATCAAAATTAACAGTGATAATCGGTGAGTGTGGCTCATGTCTGAATATTTTGTTAACAAGTTGTTCCAGCTTATAATATCCTGTATTTTTGCAAAAATGTAATGTTTTGCCCGTTAATATTGTAAATAATGTAAATCAAAAATTAATTAAAATTTCGAGTGGGTTGGTTGCATTACGGGGATAGGGTAGGGAGTTTTTCAATTTTATTATTTTTTTAAGTTAATTATTGGTTGGGATTCAAATTGTATAGAATTTGATTATGGAGTAACTTTTTAAAAAGTTACTATACTCTGTCCAACGAAAGTTGGAGTGGGCATGTCCAGTTAAACTTCCTATTTCAATTGTTAGACATTGTTGATTCTACTTTGGTTAGCTAGAGTATAGATAGATCCCGTCAAAATTTGACGGTAATCAACCCATCTCCATCTGTTTTTGCCTACATTGTTGTTTATTGTCATCCTTGTTAATTGTTTATGTAATTGTTGTTGATCTGATCATCAATGGTAGCAAAGTTGTTGATTGTGACATCATTGTGGAGAGGATTGTTTGATTTGACTACGTAAGCATTACTGATTGTAAATTAATGCTAAGTAATAGTAATTATGGACACAAGAACTAAATTCGACAAATCTACACACCAAGACCTTTCATTTTAAGACCAAAATGAAGTTTATAGATGCAGTAGTTTTCACCAACGAACTGTCGAAAGAATCACCCTTGGAACTTAAATATATACGAGATTATTAGGAAGATTTGAAAAGGCCTTAATACGGCCATATGAACACCTTCAGTGACTGCGGGGATAGCCTTGTATGCTAGGGTCAGAGATATGAACGGTTTCGTGCACACTTTTGGCAAAATTTTCATGATTTCCTATCGGAAGTCACCCAAAGGGGCGAATTTACAGTTTCGTGCACACTGCGTGGTAGAATCTTAGGTGAACCAAGCAGGGTCAGAGGTTTTCACGTAATATCGAATTCAGATTAGACCGATGTTACCAACTGAAAGAATTGTATAATTATGTAAAAAAAAAAAAAAAAAAAAAAAAGCCAATGCCTATAGTAATGGTTATTTCACTTTATTCTTGGTGAGAATTTCACTTCTTTATTAGGTTGCTTCATAATTATTGGCCGATTCTGTACAACAAGATAGCATTAATAGACGAAGAAATTCAGGACTATTCAGAGAAATTTCTGCAATCACACAGAATTCAACAATACATACACCCAACGTAAGTTTAGTGCAAAAACGCCGTAGTGGTAGAAGCTAAATCACAATGATCTAAGAAGTCGCTGACGACATAAATAACAGCATTCTGGCTAATGAACCGTTTGCCCCTCAAAAGAAAGTGCCCTAAGCGACGAAACACAAGAAAGTGTGATGGCGCCAATTCTGGTGAATACGTGTAAGTTTTGTGGTCTGCTCGTTCAATGTACGTGTCATGAGATTTTTATTAATGTATAGTTTATGAGATATTAACAAAATTCAGGGTTCGGATTTATAAGAACCAACTATAGTGAGAACAGAAAATTAATGATTATTTGTAAAATGTTGTTCACCCTATAAAATATTCTGTCATAATTTGATATTGATAGAGGTTGATAGAGAAATTTCTAAAATGGAAATTGCTTTTGACCTGTGTCTCGAATTCTCAAGTTATCTGACTCAAGATTCCATAAATTTGTCATTTCAGCACAATTGCCTCTAAAAAATTGACTTTTAACTCTGTCTTTCTGATATCTCAACTCTAAAAATATTTGTAAGAAATTCCACACAATATTTGTAAAGATATTTGTGTACATTTTTACACAAAACAGTGTTACATTACTAAACAAAAAATAAAACCTTAAAAGACAAACATTTAAAACTAAGGTGATCAGATGCCCCGATTTTTCGCCCTTCGCCCCAACTTTTTTTAATAGGTTTTTTTTCCTGAATAGATTTGTCGGTTTTTTTTTTCCTGAATACAGAAAATCGGACAAACTCCGTAAGTAGTTTCTATACATAAAAATAAGATAGGAATGTGTAATAAATATGCGTCAAACATGAGTCGTTTAAGAATTATGTCGCTTTAAGTAGGAACATTGTTAATGTAATTATGCAATGAAGCCATCCTTTTGTAGCGTGTAATTGGCAGGACTTTGATCAGCAGCGGCTGGTAAATTCACATCCATTATTGCTCTTTGCTTCACGTCAAGTAACGCTTGTCACGTGCTGTCGAGTTATTTGAGCAATGGCGGGTCTAACAAATGTCGAGCTGCCTGATTTGAACATGGTATATGGAACTGCTAATGGAAACGCAAGAGAAGCAGCAAGGCTTTACGAACAGCAATTTCCTAAGAGACATGTCTCAAACTATCAAACATTTACAAGTTTAGACCGACGTTTGACAGAAACTGGGATTTTTATTGTTAAAAAACATGATGCTGATAAGGGAATAACTGTGCGCACTTCCGATGTAGAACAAGGGATCCTATTCAAAACCTGTGTTTATTCAAAACTGCTTCGAACTTGGACACATGTTTATTAGACATTCCAATATATTTATTGGACATGTAGAATCTATAAATGAAGTTTGTCCAACGAATTTTTAGTACCCTGTATATAAAACGTCTCCACATATGTATGATTATAGTTGTACATCCAGCAACGAGTTGCACGAATGTATGTGATGTGGGACATTTTAGTGTTTCCCAGAAGTTCTCACAATGATATCGTATGATAGATTTGGAGGGTAGGCTTCTGTCAAATCGCGATTTTTTTTCAGTGAAGGTTCAATATACTCAATATAAATAAACTCGCGTGATTGTGTCGTGCAAATCCAACATAATGATAGTTTTTGTAATTTTGAATAATATTCAACATGACAGTAATATAAGATGGATGGCACAGAAATATGTAAAATTTTTATATTAGTGAATGTTTTAAAAATAAATTATCATTTTGAAAATAAATTTTTATTTATATTAATTAGTAAATTTGTTATGATTATTTACACAAATGTTATGATTATTCACCCCCACCCCTGAATCGGGCCTCGATTTTCGAACTGAAATATCTAGTCACGTTATTAAAACCAACTTGGTAGAACAAAATTAATCCATTATTTAGGTCTTTGAGTGTGCGAATAATTATAACGAACATTTTACTTTTAGGTCTTTGAGTTTAATTTCACTTTTGGGTTCTGCCAAAAAATATATCGTGAAAGGAACCATTTTAGTCTAAACCATTGAATTGGATCAGAGACTAAAGTTTCCATTTTATTTAAAAGGCGACATGCGGGCTCCTACGACGAAAGAACCACATTAAAGCACTGCATATAAGATAAATATTTAAATCACTTATGTTTATCACGACGCCATCGATAAAGACTCCTACAGCTTTTATTACCCAAGATACCCTTGTAATATGAAAACAATTTTCAACGAAAATAACCGATAAACTCTGAATTGTTTGGGCATTATATTAAAAAGTTGCAGGTTATTTACAAAGCTAAAAGCAGGTAACTGCTCTATAAACTTTATCTTTTTGTTTCTACAAAGTAGATTGAGCTATTGAAGAGCTTAAGCTTTTACGTGCTCATGAAATTAGATATATATATATATATCAGAATTACGCAATGTGATAAGACTTCTCGTGATTTTTTTATCTTTAGTTGAAAGGAGGTTAATTTCTTTCGATATAAACGGCAACAATTTTCAATGACGAATATAATGAAAAAATAATACTTGTAAATCCTTTTATATCAATTATGAACACATATGCAACCCTTTATATCAATTACAGATTCTTTTGAATTCTGTAGCTTTAGAAAAGGAGAGATAAAGCGCAACAGAAAAAAAATCTATTTTCATGGGTAATATATTCCTAAATCAGTTGGCTAAAATTATTTTTAAAATGCATTTCTTTGAACATTATTCTATTTCATTATCTGTTCACTTCTCAGTCATATTTAGCATTTTGTGTTTATATCCTTTCTCAGCATTTTATTTTTGAAAAATAAAAATTAAATATTTTTTTTTGTAATTAACCGAAGAAGAAATTAAATTATTTATAAAAATATTCTTTTTTTTATGGTTTCACTAAAAAGAAAATTAATAAATGTAAATAAATTTCTTAACCTATACAATGGCGAATTTGAAATAAAAATTGCTATTAATGCAATAAATTACTAGCTATGAATGAAAATCGTTAAAGTACAAGCGATGAAGAATTTCTAGGTTAATTATCAAAAGTAGAGGGATGATGCTACTTATGATATCATTTTTTCAAAATTGCTCGATAACGGCTATTCGCAAATGACACAATTTTGCAATTTTCTCCTGATATATCAGGAAAATAATTAATTATACAGGATGTTTCTGAATGGTCTGTACAGAGTGTTGCAAAAATATACAGGACAGTACTGCTGGGACCCTATCGCTTCAGGGTCCGCTTCATAAAATGATAATTGGGAAATTTTATTTTGTTAACCCATTTACACCTAAATTGAGACTTCATATCTTAAATGTGTATTCAGTAGCATGTAAAGACATAAAAAAATAATTTACAAAAACAAAAAAATTACACATATGGACGACAGCATATAATCATATATATAAAATCAGCGACGGTGGACTACGTCACAACAAAGTAAAAGTCTAACAATGGGTTATTTCCCGATTATACAATCGTGTGGGTTCGCTTCTAGTTTTAAATAAAATCTAAGTTTGGAATCGCTAGGCAACGGGCCAGGAACTGACGTCAACTACTTAGTTTTCAAAACCAACTAGAAAGACAGGCTATGTTACTTTTTCGAGGCTAACGAGAAAGACAGGCTCCGGCACTGAAAAGTCACCTATTAACAATGTAACGTTCATTGTTTCCATCTTGTATTTTAACAATTAGTGTTTTTTCCTTTGTTGGAAACAATGAAGGTTGGATTGTTAATAGACCTATCTTGGTCAGGTGACTTTTCAGTGCCGGAGCCTGTATTTCTCGTTAGCCTCGTTAGTTTTCTTGTTAAGTGAATTAAAAATAACTTAATTTTTATTTTTAAGTTATCATGGAGCGTTTATGATTTGTAAGTATCATGAAATAATTGGCTATTTATTGGACTGCATTTTCATTTCGTCGAAATTTTTATTGTGAACTTTTCGGACCTTAATTTCAAAATTCAAATTCTTCAGTACCTTCAAAATTCAAAATTTTTCATCGTTATCATTTCATATTTTAAACAAGTGCCGAGTCAACAATGAAGTCCGTTTCTACGCGATATGAAAATTATTGCCAGGACGGTGGACTTGAGATTACTTGGACTGTTAGAAGCTTTGTTATTTAGTAATCTTTTAAATTTTATTAGTTTTAAATTCCTTTTAATTATATTCTTGTAATTTTTTATGTCTTTGTATGCTACAGAATATAAATTTAAGATATGAAGTCTCAATTTCCATTTTTACCAATTTCTGCGTAAATGGGTTAACAAAATAAAATTTCCCAATTATCATTTTATGAAGTGGACCCTTAAGCGAGAGGATAGGGCCCCAGCAGTACTGTCCTGTATATTTTTTGCAACACCCTGTACAAACTTTCAGGATATATTCCAGAGAACAAAAGCAGAAAATGTCAGATGAATATGGGGTCGAAGCAACACCACCAAGAAAAAAGGCCTGCGCACGGACACGTCACAGATTGTTACATCATTATAAAAAGTTATTATTAATCGTATTTCTACCAATAATAAGCAGTAAATTATGACTTTTCCATGCTGTAACAATATAAGCCTCGAGATCGTAGATTGTACTGACCTCTAGTGACGTGTTTGTAAAAAATGATAGTGATAAACATATAGATGTTATCGTATAGTGATCTCCTCTAATCAGTTATGGAAAAAAATAAGAGAGTTAGAAGAACCATTTTTTGCGTTTAAGGATGCAGCAGCACGTAAGGAAAAGATTCGGAGGCATCATTTTATTAATTTCTAAACGAGAAATGGCATCAAGACAGAAGAAAAAAGTGGATCAAGCTGTAAAACGAGAGAAGAAAATATTTATTGTTCAAAATTTTATATTACTGGATATTTAATTAAATTGCTATTTTAATGTATGATTTCATTTCATTTCATTTCATGATCCCACAGACTAAATACCAACGCAATACTCGAAAATCTGCTCCAGAGATTTCGTTGGCAGCAAGAAAAGTGACAACCCAAATCTTCCATCATAATTGCCCATAATATTTATCCATTAAAAAAAACAAAAGAACTCTCACTTCTAGCTGAACAATGTTATACACGCCTTGTAAAACGAACCAAGCGAAGGAACACAGACAGGAAGATACACGGAGGAAAAAGAGTTTTCCCATGATCTCTTTCTTGTTTTATAAAAATAAACTACTTCTGCTACACGTTTACATTTTTGTGATGCCCCTGCTTTACACTCACATATACAGTGTCATATCAATGAATTATGACCAGCACCCCTTCAAGGCACACGCATGGTTCGCCCCAACAACGATTACACATTGCAAAATTTGCATAACAGGCTGAGAAAGCTTTAAAGCTGGTGCATCAAAAGGCAGGTGCACCAGCCTCAAGATGGGTAAACGTCAAAAAGGGATGATAATAGGCTATCGTAATAAGTGTGGCACCATCTCCGAAACGGCGCGATTTGTGAACTGTTCACGGTCCGCTGTAGTGAAGAGTGGACAGCAGGGACAGAAATCGCGTCCCAACGCCATCACTGTAAAGGATCACGAGCCATCGACCAATGGGGTGAGCGGCGCCTACGACGACTCGTAAAAGATGACCATCAACTGACCACCAGATTCATCAGTGGTGCCATCAGACGTGTATCCGACATTACCGTTGAACGCACCCTGCTACGGATGGGCCTGAACAGTCGACGCATGGTTGCTGCACCAATGTTGACCAGGGGTCATCGTCAAAGACGCCTAGACTTTGCACGTGAGCACTGCCATTGGACCACAGACGAGTGGGCTAAGGTCGCCTTCTCCGACGAATCAAGGTTTATGCTCCATAAGATTGACGAGCGATGGCGAGTGCGTCGTGAACGTCATGAAATGAGACTGCAGGAGGCTACTGTGGGCCTGAAACAGGCTGGTGGGGGGTAGTGTGAATGTGTGGGGGATCTTTTGTTGTGAGCAGTTAGGTCCACTGATTCGTCTAGAGGGCAATTTGAATGCCTGTGGCTATCTGTCAATCGTAGCGACCAGGTGCGTCCGTACATGCTCACGATGTTCCCTCCAATGTGATGGACTGTTCCAACAGGACAATGCACCCTGCCACAAGGCACGTCACCTTCTGGATTGGTTCGAGGAATACTCTACTGACTTTCAAGTGCTCCCTTGGCCCGCTAATTCGCCGGACGTCAATCCAATCGAACATCTGTGAGAGCACCTTTATCGCCATGTACGGCAGCTGGGCCCTCCACCTATGATTCTCGAAGCTCTGTGGACTTCAAGCGGAATAGACTGCCATATCATTGGACACATACCGCGCACTTCATGCGTCCATGCCACGACGCCTAGCAGCAGTTACAGCGGCGAAGGTTGGCTACTTCCATTACTAAGCGGGTGGCCATAATTCAGTGATATGACAGTGTATAACCTACTATGGTTCTTGCCTCTGTAAGCAGAATAAAAACAGATGTACAAAAGAATATTGGCAAAATATTAAAACAAAAAAAAAATAAATCAAATTTGAAGAAAATTATGCATATCTCAATTGTCATGTTATAGGGCACAGAATTCACTCTGGTATATCGTAAACATTTTTTCAAGTACCTTAGACTCGGTGTCGGCATTTCTCTTCTCTTTGACACTAAACACATATCCCCTCTCTATTACGTCTAGGTCTTTATCGGAAGTCCAATTTCTAAAGTAATTGTTGCAAAAAATTCCGTTGAAACCAATAAAAATTTCTCTCTGCGATGCCATGAACAAATATTTCTCATGAATTTTTAATTATTGACGCGAGAGGCGCCGTTGTTCCCAAATTATCTACGATCTCGAGGCTTGTACGCAAGCCTTCTCTCTAGATGGTGTTGGTCGAAGACGCTTCTTTCTAGAGTTATAACGCTTTGAAGATGTCCTGTAGTAGAAAAAGAGTTACGGGAATTCAAAGAACCGTCTGAAGATAATTGTGCTCTCTTCAACATCAGATTCGAAACTTCTTCTCACCATTGTTGGCTGTCGCCAGCCTGAATTGCCTAATTGTTGATAAGCGGCGATTAACTGCTGAGCGTTTGATGGTTTGCAATTCGACGCTTTGAGTTTCCTGCTACATTCCAGCATTACATTCGCTGTTTTATTCCGTTTTGAAGTAATTTGACTAAGTGAGCATTTGATATAGCAAGTGTATTGTCTTGTTATGCCGAAGAAATAAACTATACAGTTTGCAACTCCTATATGCTTTAATGTTAATTCGTCTACTGCAGGACACCTCTAGAAACAAGCGGATGTACGTTAATTTGTTCAGCTGACATTTTCTGCGGGTTTTGGTCCTTGAAACACTCCTGGAAGTTTGTACAGACCATTCAGAAACACCCTGTATATCCTTAGTAATGATATTGTTAAGCGATAAGGGATCGTCCATAAATTACGTAACGCAAAATTAACTCATTTTAACTCTCCCCTTATAATGCTTACATAACGCTGTGCTGGAACCCCTCTTCTCCAAATGATTTCAAAAATCTATAAATGTTTATTTTCAAAAACCGCATGGTTTTCAAAGGGTTTATTTTATTAGGCATTGTAGCAAATTTACAGTAGCAAATTAAACATTCGAACAGTTGTTGATGAAAAATCGAAATTTATAACAAATAGTATATATTATGAAAAGAACCGAACTCGATTACCGCTTGGACGTGTGCCGTATGACCAGAGGGGCACACGAAATATTTGTAGAGTGAGAGGAAAGCATCGTGAATTTACGATTCTTTTCATGGAATCGGCCGTATACTTTGTAGCATTCCCTTATCAGTAGTCATAACATCAGCATTGATGCGATTCCCTAAGTTATAGCAGTGTTTTTGGTTGCCAACTGATGTATCACCATGAAACCTTAGTGAATTTACGGTTCTTTTCGTGTATCAATTATATTTGTATATGTAATACTTTGGAAAATATAATTTTTTGAAATCGAATAAATCATTTACAGTAACCGTCTTACATGGACAACATAAAAATGTGTTACGTATGAATAAGATAATTATTCATTTCATCCTCTTATGAGTTAAAAGATGTTCTTCTATGGAAATAACAAGTATTTTGTCACTCAGTACCTTCTGCTTTGGTTTTAATCGATTAGAGTCGAAATGTTCATGGATCCACTCCAAATCACCATAGTAACCCAAAATTGCTAACAGTGTAAAAGTTCTCGCTTAACAGCTACACGTAGTGGTCTTTGTAACGACTAGGTCCTCCTGTTTATTCTTGTGATAACCAACATGTTTGTTTCATTTCTAATTATTATGAAGTTACGACTGTTTAAATAACACAGAAAGATGGATCTAAAAGAATTAGATCCCATTATTGTCAAGAATTACAATGTACACCCTATTCCAAAAGCGTTTTCACATAGGTGAAATGATATTTGGCGTCCTTGCAATACATCAAGCCACTAAAACTAATCGGCTTTAAATCAGTAAAATTAATGCAATTCGAACTCGACTTCTTGCTTGAACTGATTAATTTCACTGGTTTAATGTTTTGCAATAAGGCCGAACATTATTCACTTAAGTGAAAACGTTTTTGGAATGAGGTGTACACATGGGAAGAGTTGAAATCCTTTGCATGTAATAAACAGAAAATTAAAAAAAATGAAGCAAAAATGGGGATAAATATTAAATTATCTTTTGTCAGTTAAAAGAGACTATCACTGTATACAACTTACAAACGATTAATGACGCATGGGAAAATACTCTCCGAAGCACTGATTCGAAAAGAAAAGAACATTTCAAAGTATCATATATCAGGCTTTCAGAAAAAAGAAAAAAAAAACGTTCATTGGCCTGTAATGAGCAACAATCGAGGAAGGTGTGAACTTTGCATCATGGAGGGAATAGAATTCAGCCCCTTAATAATCTGCAAATCCTTAATGTATTTTTATGTCTAAAGACTAAAAAGAATTGGTTTAACAAGTTGTACGGTATCTGAAATGTTCACTGCAACAAAGGCCTATCTTGTTTTTATTTTATGCTTCTATTATATTTTAACATATACGACGGCTCCGGGAATCAGCTCGTTGACAGTAATAAAGGAATCAAATAAAACATCACCGTTTAAATCACAGTCAAAATTATTTACAGGAGAATTCGTTATTTCACTAGCAGAACTAATGAGTGGGGTACATCAAATCATCATAGAGTTTTGGGACAAACACAGGATGTTCCAAAATGTTTTAGACAACTTTTGATCATTATATAAAAAAAACTATTTCGGACAGAGACAAATGATTTTCAACAAATTGTTTATCAACTCAAAAAGTTTTTTTGATGCAGCATTATAACGCTAGGTGTCGCCGCACCTTCCGTCCTGTGGCAGTTTCCGGAAAATGGCGACTAGCGTAGAGAAAGCACAATGTGTTGCATGGTTTATTAAGACTGAATCTGGAACACAAACTCAAGGAATTTTAGGACACAGTATGGAAAGACCCAACCAACTCGAGACCAAATTGCGAAATGGCATGAACAGTTCATGACCACTGGAAATGTTCAATCAAGGAAATCAACAGGTCGACCAAGCACTAGCAACGAGGCTATGGATCGTGTTCGGCAGGCTTTCCAACGTAGCCCTCGTAAGTCGATCAGATCAGCAGCCAGACAGCTCCAGATTCCTGAAACAACTGTTTACCGTGTTTTACACAAACATCTTAAACTTTATGTCTATAAAACTCAACTTGTGCAAGTTTTGAAACCAAGTGATAAACCACAACGCCGAGCATATGCTGGTGTTACGATTGATTGACAATGACGAAGTTTTTTGAAGTCTGTTGTGTTTTCAGATAAGGCAACTTTTCACATGTTTGGTAAGCTCAATCCAGAGATCTTCAATACAACGAAATATGACATAAGGCTAATTTGCTTTTAATTTCGAGATTTTTTGTGTTTTGCCGCTCTCACCGAGATGGCGCGCTTTGTCATGTCGTCATGATGACGTTTGTTTACAACGTCACGAGATCTCCATCTTGGATATAAACATCAGTATTTTTCCGTTTGTTGGAAACGGAGAAGGTTGGAATCTTCCTAGCACCCGGATGGTCAGCTGACTTTTCTGCTTCCAGGCCTTACTTACCTTCTGTAAGACAACGTCTCTGAGGACACCGTCAGTACATTTTGATCATACAGTTGAACTTTCAGTTTCCGTGCGCAACGACCTCATTGTGATTGGAAAAAAATGCCGAAATATCAATGGTGCGCAGCGAAATTTTGCTTGAATGAGACGACTGCTAATATTTCAGATTCCCTTCATCGAATTAATTAGGTGGATGTCGATCTGTATATATTTATAGTAATAAGTTGAAATTAAATTTGTTTTGTATTTTTTTTTTGTATTTAATTTTTTGTTTTATATTAAATATACTTTTAATAATATAAGGCGTCATTTAATGATGCACTAAGAAAAGTCATCTATCTATATATATAAAGAAGGATGTTTGTCTGTACGTTTTTTATACAAATCCGATCTTGATAAAATTTCGCATACATGACCTTCAAAGCATGTGGAAGGTCACTGTCTACCTCAGATTTCGGAAAAATAATAAATATCGATAAAAAATCGATATTCATGGTTATGGCAAGGCATATTAATGAGAAATATCTCATGACCAACAATGCAAGGCAAAGTTTGTACAACAATAGGTATCAACAATGGTATCAGCACGCAATTCACAAACACACTGCATGAACCAACAATATATATCTCATGACCAACAATGCAAGGCAAAGTTTGTGCAACAATAGGCCCATTGTGTTCGCATCAACAATGGTATCAACGCGCAATTCACCAATAACAATGAGCACAGAATGATGATGTAATGTTAAAGCAATCTTTCCAAGAATTATAACAATGAACATAAAATGATGATGTAATATGGATAAGTTTCAATTTGTAACAATGCATAGAATTCCTGTTATTCAGGCTTTTCTTAGTACTTAACAATTTCTTGAAAATCTTTAAAAATGATCAGTAACTGGAGATAATGGAGAGTTAGCAGACTATTGAGAAAGAGTGGAAAGACGACAGAGGAAGCACTCCTTTAGCTCCGTGATGTATTGAGCAAATGGGAAGCAAGTAAATAGAAGAATCGGCGACCGCTAGACTGCACAAAGTGATGAATGGCCAAGTTTTGCTTCAACACATCGAGAGAAGAGTGGAAATTGCAACAACACTAAGTATACATCTGAGGTAAGATTACGTGAGTAAGAAATTATTTAGACTAGCAGTGGCATCCTTGGAGAGGTCCAGCCATTGTGAGCCTTTAAAAAGATTTTTTTCGAATTTTCATTAAGAATTTTTACTGTATTAATTCTAAGCATTTTCATGTGTTTATTTTTAAGATATTGCAAAATTTAATTTAATTTTTTGAGATTGTTCTGTTTACATCCAAGTGTAATTATCCCGGGCAACGCCGGGTACCTTTGCTAGTTTAATAATATACTATGAAACGTCATGTAATTTTGTTTCATCCCTGACTCGCCAGATGTCATCGTGATCGTTAGTATTACAGATTTAGCATTGATAAAAGGCGAAATGTCATATCTCGTTGTATTGAAGATCTCTGGGTCAATCACAAAATCCCCATGAAGTTCTTGAAGTCGGAGTTCTGAGTTCTGTCACAGCCCAAACGTCAGCGTGTGGTGCGGGGTTTTACACGATCGAGTTATTGGCCCATTTTTTTTTTCATCGAGCCAACCGTTAACTCCAATAACTACCTTGACATGCTTGAACAATACGCATTTCCACAACTTCAGGACGACCAACCAAATGCTTTCTTCCATCAAGATGGTGCCCCTCCTCACTGGGCGTTAACAATCCGAGATGCGCTTAATGCTGAATTCCCTCAGCGGTGGATTGGGCCTTTGTTGTGACCACCTCGTTCACCTGACCTGATACCTCTAGACTTTTTCCTGTGGGGTTTTCTCAAGGACAAAGTGTACAGCACAAAATTCAAAAGTGTGGCGGATTTGAAGTCCCGCATTGTTTCTGCAGTTAGTTTGGTAGATGAGGCGATGCTGGCAAGAACATGAACAGAGGCTGAATATCGTTTGGATGTTTCCGTGCAAGAATTGGTGCCCATATGCTTCAAGACAGTGTAGTTCTTTATACTGGTGGCGCACTCTGGTGATGGAATGAAAAAGAATTGGAGGTGTACCGATGCCAGCCTCCTCAGCGCGAATTGGGCAGGCCTGTACAAAATAGATACAAAATGGCAGGGAAATGATGTGGAGGGAATTACTCTTGTGTGGTGGGATGTACATATAATATGCTATCTACTGTTCAGTGTTTTTCATTAATGAATAAAGAATCCATGGAATTATCAAGTACACCTTTTCATCTGCCGCTTCTCCTCTGTGGAGAGCTCGCTCTCTCTTGACCCTCCCCTCTGCGATCAGCATCCATTCTCTCCACCCCTCCCGTTATCTTACGAACTAAGGAAAATAAAAAGGATAGAGCGAAGGAAAAGAAATAACCAATACTCAGATGTCTGCATTCATCCTCCTCCAGCTTCCCCTCCGAAGCTACTCACATACTTCAACAATGGGGTGAACTTAAGTTTTACTTTCCTTCTGAGCTAAGTGTCTCAGATTTGGAGCTCTTAAAAATCGGAGGCGAAAAATGACCGCGCTAAAACAAGAACTCCCCTCCTGTTTCTTTAATGATTTTCAAGATAATATTGAGAAAACGGGATAAATCGTGATTTTGCTCAATGAAAGAAAGAGCAAAACGATATCAATTTAAATGAAGATTACCAAGACTATACTCTGCACGTCACAATTTTACGTGATTTACAAAATTTATGTGTGTTTATCAATTTGAAATATAATCAATTGAATTATTAATTTGTATATGCAATATTTTTCACTTGTTATTGGTTCAGATTTATTTAAAATTTTTTATGATGTAGCTCCCCTGATTTACCTTCATCTGTGGCAAACATTTTCTGTAATTACCCCATCAGAGAAAAATTGTGTTATCATGTACATGACCTGACTTTTTAAAATTTTCCCCTCTCCTCACCGGTTTGGGACGAAATGTCTCCCATTTCTTCACTTTCTTAAAATTGCACTTCAGTTGAACCTTCATTTTAAGTTGTATAAAACTGGTGTTTTGCCACGTCAGTGTTTGCAATTTTTGCCGCTTGATGGCCGCTACTGTAGCGCACCAAGCGGGTTTCTTGAAGCGTATATTGAACTTTACTAATATAACAAAAAATTGTTTTGAGTTGATGAACAAATTGTTGAAAACCATTTGAATTATTTAGGCTAGCTGTGGCACACTTGGAGAGGTCCCACCGATTGTGAGCATTTAAAAATTTTTTTTCGAATTTTCATTCAGAATATTTCTATCTGTAATAGATTATTTTATATCTACAGGGTGAATACAAAACTCTGAACCCCCCTTTTATTTTTTGAACCGAAGCAGATATGTCAATTTTGATGAATCCAATGAATAGGAAGTTGTGGGTGGCCTATCCCATGGTGCACTTTTCATCATCCCAAATATGCAAATTAGGACACATTCAAAATTTATCTCAAAAATCGTAAGGGATAGAGAAAAAAACCCAATTGCAAACTTGTTCAGCATAAAAATACAAACAAAACAAAAAAAAAATTCATCCAAATCGGACCAACCAATCACCCACAATCACGTGGTGAACTGTTTGTAGCTTACAAACAGGCACACTGCACAAGGAAAACTGAATGTTGATATTTCCACCATGTAAAGCATGCAAATCAAAAAATTAACATAAATTACCATACTCACATTCACTTTCATGCGGAAAAGCAAATAAAAGGCATGTTTCAGCACACAGAAGACAGAACAATTCCAGGATGGCAAGCTACACTATTCCAGAAATGGTCAACGTGATCCTCTGCTACAAACAGTTCACCACGTGATTGTGGGTGATTGGTTGGTCTGATTTGGATGATTTTTTTTTGTTTTGTTTGTTTTTTTATGCTGAACAAGTTTGCAATTAGGTTTTTTTCTCTATCCCTTACGGTTTATGAGATAAATTTTGAATGTGTCCTAATTTGCATATTTGGGATGATGAAAAGTGCACCATGGGATAGGCCACCCACAACTTCCTATTCATTGGATTCATCAAAATTGACATATCTGCTTCGGTTCAAAAAATAAAAGGGGTCTTCAAACTTTTGTATTCACCCTGTATATATTAATACGTGAACGTCGAAATTAGGGAACATATTTTGGGTATTTATTATAAAAGGAGGGGAATGAAATATATTTCATTCGAAAGGTACTGTGCCATAGAAGTGCAGAAAAGAGAAAACAAATCTCTGCGATCGCAATTAGCCGAGATATTAATTAAAAACCTATACCGATAGGATGCTGATAAATATCGATAGATGGCAAATTATGTCCATCAGTGAGAGATGTATTTCAATAATATTCGTAGCTACAATTCATCGTTTACATAATTGGTCGAATTTCGAAAACAAGCGATACTAGTAATGATTAAAAGTTATCTAAATCATTTTGGAACACCCTTATGTTGGATATAATATATAAAAATATGAGGGGATAACAGAAATAACGCCGTTTATTTTTTAACGGAAGAAATATATTCGCTGTGTAAAAGTTATTATAGCCAAAAAGAAGGCTGAGTACATACACAGACATTGCATAAGAAGAATTGTTCCTGCGGACGCGCACTACGTGTTACCAGTCGTTTAAAAAATGTCCGCTGCTACCACATCGTTTATAGTGGAAGAACAGCGAGCTGTTATAAGGTTTCTTTTCGCGAATTCATGGAGAAATGGTATAAGTTTACGGTGCCGACTGTCTGCCAATAAACAGCGTTCTGAGCGGCCTGCGACAGCGTCAACACCAGACATTATTGCTGAATTAACAACAATCAGAGAAAACCGTCGCATTTCCTTGAAAGAAATGAGTGAAACGTTTCACGTATACAATGGAATATGATGCATGAGAAGCTTGGATACTGCAAAGTCTGTTCGCGTTGGATTTAAAACCCATTTCATTTAATCTCTTTCTTACAGTTCTATCACTGTTAGTAAGGCACTTTTTCCACTTCATGTTTATTTCCTTGAATGTACATTTTCTATTTTCTTTGCAAATTTTTCTTAGTGATTGATCTTGCCTCTTGCTTGTTGCTCGTTTTCTACCCCTACCAGGAAGATTTTCTGTGGTTCCTGAGCTGTTGAATTTTTTTCATGTGCAATTTGCTGTTGACAGGGTATATCCAACACAGTTTGCAACATCCCTTTGAGTTTTGCCTTCTCTCAACAAGCGATTTTTTTTTTTTTTTTCATCATTGCATAGCTCTCGTAATTTGGCCATTTTAATAATTAATGTGATTTATTAATAACAATAATTGCGCAGTAAACGGTTACTACCTGCATTTATAAAATGTACTTGTTCTATTGAACACTAAAAATCACAATTTAATTACCATATTGTAACATGTTCTAATAATTTTTTCCTTAAGCAATGTTATTAAATACTTTATGACAGTTTAAATTTTAATTTAACAATGTAATTTTTGCCACATATGTACAGCAATGTTAATAAATATTTGATGTAATACTAAGCTTAATACTAATATCTAAAAATTGTGTGTCGCGGGACACACGACCGAAGTGAAACTTCAAGTGCATGATAATAGTCCGTGAAACCAAGAACAGATGAAGGAACAGAAGTGCAAGATAATATCCCCTCCCCCTTCATCTGTTCTTGGTGAAAACATTGGATGAAAAGGATTAGTAAAAGGATCAGTGTAATTAGTGAAAAGGATTAGTTACTAATAATGATTAAAAACACACTAATTTAAAACATGAAAGATTTATTTAAAAAAATCAAAGTATTTTATACAAATACAAGTTTATGATCTAGCAACAGCACAATGTCTTATTTTAAATGTTAAAATTATTACAAAAGCTTTAGAGAAATATAAATAACTAGAAGTCGTGCTTGCGAAGAAATTCGCAAGATTTAAATGCTATGGTTACTTGGCCGCTGCCACCTCGCTTATGTATTTTTTGCCCTATGTCAATCAATAGAATATATGGTGTATGGATTCGTAATTTCCATAATCTTTAACAGTCGTTAACAAAGTTTATGACTAAGGCTGGATTCACACTTTGACGGATTCCGCGACGGAAGACATCGACGGCAAGGACTTGCGATCAAGGGAATGCGAATATCGTGCGGAAAAAAAAAGTACCCTGTTTGATTTGGATTTCATCCTGTTTTCTACCTTTTATCTGTGTTCCTTTCACGGCAAGTCCTTGTCGTTGATGCCTTCCGTCGCGGAATCCGTTATAGCCTGAATCCACCCATTATTGCTCTCTGGTATTAGCGCTAGCTGTTATCTCGCGTTGCGAGGTGCAATTCAGGAAGCGCTCAACAGCCGGCGCTGGTATCGCGAAGGTCTACATTAGCAATGGTTTGAAAGAGTTCATAGACCATACATTCTATTGATTCTGCCTACGTGTATTTTCTATAGACAGGGTCATCCAGCTCCACTGAAAAATGAAGCTATTGTTTGGCAATTGTTTTACCATTAGCAACGCACGGACAATATAAGAATTGTTGCTCGGACAATAAAGGTCAGGTGACTTTTTAGTTCCGGCGGTTGCTTTCAGCCGGCGCCAACAATGCTTAAACGTGCAACAACAATGTAAAACTGTTTTCGTAACGCATTGTTTTTTGTAGAATGATATCCAACCTTAAAACATTAGAGACTTTTTGCAACCTCAAACGATATGCGAAATACGAAAGGCGAAATGCGATAGGTGGCATTTTGGTCATGTGACTGCCATGTACTGTTTGGTCATGCCAGGTTTTGTCGAACGAAATACGAAAATTCTAAAAAAATTCGTTGTCACCTTTGGTAATCAAATTTGTCGTCGCGCATGCGTGCTGCGCGCAACCTCCACGCTCTGACAGCAAGTTCCTCGCGTTAACCAACATGGCGTCCGACGAGGCAACTGCTTCGCAGTTATATTTAGATATACTATATTATAGACTATAATAGCTTTAAACTTTAATAGCATCGGGTGGGCAAGAAATAACGTGAGGTGTTCAGAGCTCATTAGCGGGAATTCTATTAGGCCAAATGCAGTACATTTTGGTGTATATACTTAGTGGAACATACAGTTTCGATTTCTGCAAAAAAAAAAATAGTACCAAAAGTCGCCATAGGGGGCGCTTATTTCAAGAAAACAATGAATACATTTGCATAAGCGCGTTCCGTGTATGCACAATCATGACAATCATGACAATAAAAGGCAAGGCTGAGGATTTCCCATCATTCACGAACGAATGGCCTGACGATGACGCTTACTCTGCCTGACCGGACGTTATTAGTCAAGTTGTTTTATCAGAAGAGCGACAATGCAAGTGCTGCCCTTCGTGAATTTCGGCGATTGAAAACGTTACGAAGAGGACCGATGAGCATAACTAACTTACGGAAAATGATTGAACGATTTGAATCTACCGGAACTCTAGGAATGCAACCAGGCCGGGGACGCAAACGAATCAGGCAGCAACACGTTGAAGAAGTTGCAACTGCTGTTGTGGAACAGCAGTGCACACGCAATAGCACGCCAAACAGATATCCCATATTCGACGGTGAGGAAAATATTGCATAAGATATTGACATTTTATCCCTAAAAAGTTACACCTGTTCAACAATTGCTTCCTGGAGATGAACGTACCCGAACTGACTTTTCGTTGAGATTTTTAGCACGTATGGAAGTGGTTGATGCATGGCCATGGCAAATTTTATGGAGTGATGAGGCACATTTTTATTTGAATGGTGATATCAATACTCACAACTGCCGTATTTGGGCTGCATCAAATCCACAAGTGTGTCTGCCAACTCCTATGCATTCACCGAAACTAACAGTATGGTGCGGCTTTACTGCTTCTTTCATCATCGGCCCGTACTTTTTTGAAGAAATCCATCCCCGTGGACCGGTGACTTGTTCCGTCAATTCTGCCAGGTATGCCGATATGCTTGAGAATTTTGTGATACCACGATTGCAGGAAAAGGGTTGTCTGGATTCTACCATTTTTATGTAGGATGGTGCGCCACCGCACATCGGACGTCAGGTGCAGCAGATCTTGCGAGAACGTTTTTCAGACAACAGAATAATCAGTCGTGCATTTCCCATGGTATGGCCACCCAGGTCGCCTGATCTCAACCCTTGTGATTTTTGGTTATGGGGATATTTGAAAAGCCTTGTGTATCAAGCACATGTTCCTGACCTCTCAACCTTAAAGGATCAAATAATGTTACATATCAGACTAATTAATGCAGATATGCTGCGAGCTGCCGTAGAAAATGTCGTGTACCGCATGCAGCTATTGGAACAGCACACTGGTGGTCATATTGAAACATATTAGTAATGAAAAATAAAACATTGTTTATTGTAGTTACTAAAGTTGGTTTGTACGGTATTTGTTCATTTGACAATTAGGTATTCATTGTTTTCTTGAAATAAGCACCCCCTATGGCGACTTTTGGTACTTTTTTTTTTTTTTTCAGAAATCGAAACTGCATGTCCCACTAAGTATATACACCAAAACGTACTGCATTTGGCCTAATAGAATTCCCGCTAGCGAGCTCTGAACACCTCACGTTATTTCTTGCCCACCCGGTACTTACTTCTCCTTGCTGCCACGATGCTGAGAATCAGATATCAGAGTGAGCTGAGCCGTGTAGAAGTAAAATCTGATGTTGGCAGTTTCGAAAATCTGGTGCATTTATCTTTTTCGCATTTCTCTTTTCGCGGGTGCAAAAACTCTCAAAACGAAATACGAAAGGAGAAAGACGAAATGTCACCTTTCGCATATCGTTTGAGGTTGCAAAAAGGCTAAAATACTGAACATTTAAATGAACACTAACTAGCTGATATGCCCGGCGATGCTCGGGCTATTTGTTTGATGAAATTTTGCAATATCGGAATTTGAATATACGCATGAACACATGAAAATTCATTACAATTAATACAGTAAATATTCACTTTAGAAAAACGAAAGAATTCTCTAAAATGCTCGTACTGGAATTTCATGTACTATTGGACTTGGCCAGGAAAATTTGACATTACTTGTAGATCCTGAACTTTTTAGCATATCAAAGAAAGGCTATGAATTATTTCTGTCTAGCTGTTTAATAGATAGATTGAGAGAGTTAAGGAAGTATTTACAGCCCCATGAACACCCCTCTTCAACACGAAACTGTTTCAATAAAGTTGTTTGTATCCAGTCACAGAGCCTGGAATCATGTCCTGAATGTCTATTCTGTCCTGAATCATATTGACAGTATCAGTTTTTATTGCAAAGATTGACCTCTCACAAAATCAGTAATCAGTGATCTTTATAATTTTATAATAATATTACCCAGCTTCGCCCGGGTGGAAAAGATGCGTTGAGTAATTTTTTAACGATTGTTTGTTATGTTAAAAATTGAACTATGATTAACAAAGTATGAACGAAATGCAAGAAAATGAGAAACAGTCTAGAAAGCCGTCTCCAAACTTTTCATAATCATTTTAAACCAAAAATGATTTATGAACAATGAACTGGGGACAAAAGAAAATTAAATTATATGTACAAAAGTAAATAATGAAAAAAAATGATAAGATAAATGAATCAGCTACACAGGCAAGCTGGGATGGATTGTCAAGTAATTGTGCATTCAAGTCCATTTTAGCAAACAACGTTGTATGTATTCCCCCTGTGGCGCAAAAACATGTAGATTTCGACAGTTGGACACGCAGGAGCAAGCAACGTGAGAGAAGAAAGCTGCGACCTTGAAATTCTAGAAAAATTGAATAAAATGAAACATTCTTCGTCTGATATCCCGTCGGGCATTGCTCGGGCTGTTTGGTCCAATTGTTAACAAAATGAAGCCAATTGAAGCCACCAAAATGAAACCAATTGAAGCCATGGCAGGAGTGAGCCGTGATGTTGTTAGCTGTGTGGCTTCTTTGTTTTTGACGATTTTGGGCCCGAGGAATAATTAATTCAAAACCATTCCTCAAAGTTTCCGCGAAAAAGGATCGGGAATCACTGTCACCATAAATCGAAAATACGTACGAAACGAAATTGAAAATAAAACCATGAACGAAATATTATAAAATACTTCAAATAAACTTATCATTCCATGATCGGACTGTGAAAGAATTATTAATCAGGTACCCTTCATGTTTAGCCATGTGTTTTGCTCACTTTCGGACCTTCCCACTTCAAGTGTGCGGCAGGTTCCCGGGTCTATCTTTCATTTTGCTTCTATAAACGAAATTAGTTAATAAAATAATATTAATATGTCAAATAATGCGCAATTTTTGTTGTCGTAGTCAAGAATTGGATTGTTGTATTTATTTGGCGATTTCATCCCCTCTCTCGCATGAATTTGGCTACTAATGTAATTTAACGCTCGTACAATTTCTGTCGTACTAACAAGGGAAGTTTTATGAATTTTTTTTTTCCTGGAAGCTCATCCAGGTAAATGCAAAGCAGCTTCTTTTCAATATTCTTTAGAATTTTAGCCATACTCTTCGGAGTTCGCCAAGGGAAGTGGAGATATTGCAGACTCGATTCGATAGAGACAGTAATGGCGGCGAGGTGCCAGATCGACAGCAGCGAGGCCAATGCGATGACGTCATGATGATGCTGCCTTCTGATTGGTTTTCCGTTCTGTGGCAAAACGGAATGGAAATTTTTCTTCAGCACTGCTCAACAAACTTTCCATCGAGATTCTGGTGATCAAAAACGGAATGGAAAGGAAGTGACGTCATAAAAATTTTCCGCTGGGGTTCTGTTCTGGCGTGATTCCAGTAATGTGGAAACATGGTTATTAGAAGTTAGGAGGTGGAAACCACGCCTTCTAATAACTATGCTGGAAACCACGCCTTAAGGCGCATTCACATATACGCGAGAAAGATCTATTCACTCCAGAGAAGTTCAGCCACGCCAGAAATTCACGCCAGATACGGTTCTCGCAAGGCCGTTCACATATATGCCAGGGTCATTTCTCGCGCGAGTGGACGCAACTGGCGCCAGAAAAGGTGTTGCCAAAGTTTTCTGTTTGAAACAGAAAAGTCTAGCTCCGGGGCGCAAGAGCGAGAAAATGCCCAGATCCCAGCCAATCCGATCAGAGCACTCCGCTCTTCTGATTGGCTGCCTGTTGCAGCAAGGCAAAGGCAACAGCTAAAAACAACATGGACGCCATGAACGATTCTCCCGTCTTTCAAAGAAATAGGAAAAGGCAATTAAGAGAAAAATTATAACCACGTTAAGAGAAAATTTGATTTCTGCCGTCCGTGAACAGGAAATTATTTGGAATAAGCCTCATAAAGACCACAGAGATCGCGACCTCGTTGAGATACGATGGCTCGAAGTTGAAATCACTGCATGAAATTTTTTTTAAAAACCAGCGCTAGCGCCATCTCTTGAGCAAACATACACACATGAGCATTGGTTTGTTTTTTTTTGTTGTTGTTTTTATCAATTTTTTTTAATTTCAATTTATTTCAATTCGAATCAAGATATTTTTAACAAAACTTACAAGAATCATATTTATATCAGAAAATTTACAAAATTTAATTTACTTTACAATACAATTTCTTCTACAATACCATTATTAACTTCACAAAGATAAAATATTCATTTCTTTCATATAATAATTTTCAAAAGGCCAAATTCGAACCCCAAAATCCGAAGCATTTTCTGGGCTTGTAAGTCCGGGTTTATATATATATATATATACAATTTTTAAAACAAAGTTATAACATTTGATATATAAAGGAAACTCTTTTCAAGAAGCTTCTTACATCCAGAACTTACGTTACATTGAGATTGTTTTTTGTGTTCTTCCATAATAATAATAATAATAATAATAATAATTATAATAATCATAAACATTGAACAAATCTAAGTACAAATTGTTAATATTATTGTCCGAATTAATTAATAACCAATATTTTTTTAATTATTTTACCTGTATACACGGTATCATTTCTTACGCATTTAACATGAAAAACATTATGGAAGGACAACTTTTTTTTTTATTCATTTAAGATTTCTTTCGACATTTTGGCGCAAAATTTAAACTTAAAAAACTGGCTTCGTTTGACGGGCTTCCTTTGAAGCTTTTTCAGCATCAGAAGCATTTTCAAGTGCAACAGTAGCCTCCTTTTTCTTCGTCGAGTAATCTCTCGCGTCATTGAGCTAGAAAAGAAATGAGTTATGTGCACAGAGCATGCGGTTCTCGCCGAATTGAGCGTCTCTCGCAGCAGTGCGCAAGAAGTGAGAGAAAGCACCAGAACTTTTCTCGCGGCAGCAGCGAGACTTTTTCTCGCGTAAACAGGTCTTTCTCGCGTATATGTGAATGCGCCTTTAGGAGGTGTTGATTTTACGGATAGTCTTCGCTCCGCAACAATCAAATGTTTTATTCAAATTATTTATTAATTTGAAAACTACTTCACTTTCAAATTTTAAACTCAATTTTATCGATGAAGGCAAAGAAACGGAGAGTTGTTCTTAGAGACATTCCACTGTCGATGGTCTATCCGAATCTGAAGTCAAGTTCAAAAAATCCGAAAAAAATGGCAACACCAAACGACCGACTACACAAATCCACTGTTCATCACCGCTTTGCATTGTTTTATTAAAATTGCTTTTGTTGCGGGGTGCTATGTGGTATATTCACGGTATGTTTTGTTTTTTGCCTTTTTGCAGATTTATTTGGCGTATTTGATTTCAACTGCTGTCCTTTATGAGCTCAAAAATTTCATACGCGTCCTATAGACTTTTTAGCTTTCGTTTTTTTTGTTTTTTTTTTTGTTTGTTTGGAATTGCTTCTTCAGTTCGTTTACGAGCTCTCATGCGTTCTACACTTGTTTTTGGGGGAGAACTATCCGTTTGATTCACATAACTACAATCATAAAAATAATATAATAGAGAGATAGAGAGTTAGTTCTTTTTTCGTTACGAGAAATTTTTCGTACGAAAACGAAAAAAATTTGACGTCACTTCCGTTAAAGTAGACGATTCTCGTACGTTACGAAAAAAATTCACGAAAAAGATGTTTCGATCTCGTTGGCAAATGGCGATTGCGTAACGAGATCCTTATTCATGCGCAGTTTGTGCATAGCGAGAACATCCGGCCAAAAATCCTCCATTTTATAGCAGCCGTCACGTAAGTTGAACGACAGGATGACGTCATTTCTAACGCCAGCCAATAGACGTTAACGGGAAGTAACCCATGAAAGTAACGCTTAGTTATTCCATGAAAGTAACCGCTTTCGTTTTCGAAACATTGTTTTCGTATTTATATTTAGTTTCCATTTTCATTTTTTTTTAAATAAATAAATGAAATTAATAAATGAAATTAATAAATTAAAAAATGACGCAGAATATCGATTCGAAAGCAATTTGTCTTATATTATGACTTTTAATAGGCTTTCCACGTTTCAACGATATCTCCGCCTTTACTATAGTAGAACAAGTACATCATGGGTAAAACCCAGACAAAGCAAATTGATTAGAAGACTTACTGCTCATGTCAAAAAGATCGTTCAACTGACGTGGCAGCTACTATAGTTCTCTCGCTTAGTCGAGTGCCTGTTTGTGCCTTGTTATCCGCCAACATGAGTCGGTTAGCAACCAGTTATCACCCTCAATGATCTATTTATGGAAAATGGAATCCCGTGAAAGTACTTTTTACTCCGCCTAGAGTAATACAGTTGAATTTAGCGTACTTGCTATATTTCCTAACGTTAAAAATAACTTCCCTTTCTGACACTAGATAACGCCACTTGTAACCTAGTATTATATCTCGTTGGTTATTTCGATTCGAGGCCAAAGTTTCGATTCGCATTCGATACAAAAAAACCCCACAAGATTGCAGATTTGCCGTTAACGAGAAATTTTTGCACAGGCACACTGCTTGAATATTTCGTAATTGATTTCTTGTAACGAAAAAAAACTCTCTAATAAGCCCTGCATATGCACTATCTATGACAATGACGTATATTAAAGATAGACTCCGAATCCTATTGTTAACAGCGGCAAAAAGTGAAGCAAATTGAGCCATGATAGTTCTGGGCAGGAGTGAGCTGTGGAGTAGTTAGCTGTCTGGCTGCTTTGTTTTTGAAGATTTTGGGCCCGAGGAATAATTAATTCAAATAACTGTACACGCAGACAAGAAAAAGGATTAGGAATCATTTTCCACAAAAATAAATCAAAAATACGTAACTAAAATGAAAATACGTAACTGAAAGACAATCGAAACGAAATTGAAATTGAAACCATGATCGTATATAAAATATAATAAACTACTTCAAATAAAAAGTAAACGAAAAGATAAACTTATCACTCCGTGATCGACGTGTGAAAGAATTATTAATCAGCTACTCTCGTGTTTAGCCATGTGTTTTGCATCATCTTCACTCACTTTCAGCCATGACAGTTCTGGGCATGGAGCTTCCCAATTTGCTTCAAGTTACAACAATAGGATTCGGAGTCTATCTATGGGCGAAGTCAAAAATGCAAATACCCAGTTGAGTTGGTGAAGCAGTGATTATTGCTCGATTGTTAACGTATTGTTGACTGTCGTAGCAACAATGATTTTCTTCACTAACTCAACTCGGTATTAGCATTTTTGACCTCGCCCTTTAATATACGTCATTGATCTATGATGATGCATTTCATTTCAATGCGGAGGCCTTCTCTCTCGGCGGTCACGCTCCATCTCGGATGTTAACAATCAGTGTTTTCCGTTTGTTGGAAACAATGAAGGCTGGATTGTTGTAACTATGCCACTTCCGTACCGCGAAAAACGTTTCATTCTAAGCATTTCACTCCCTATAGTTGCCGCCGCATAAGTTGAACGACAGGATGACGTAATTTCTAACGCCAGCCAATAGACGTTAACGGGAAGTAAATCGCTTAGCTATTCCATGAAACATGCGCTTTCGTTTTCGAAACATTATAAACATTATTTATATTTAGTTTCTATTTTCTTTTTTTCTTTTAAATAGATAAATGAAATTAATAAATGAATTAAAAAATGAGTCAGAATAGTCCATTCGAATGCAATTGACTTTTAATAGGCTTTTCACGTTTCAACGAAATCTCCACCATTACTTTAGTAGAACAAGTGGATCATGGGTAAAATCCAGACAAAGCATATTGATGAGATGACTTACTGCGCATGTCAAAAAGATCGTTCAACTTACGTGGTGGCAGCTATAAGTCATTGTCGCCGCATAAGTAGTTTCACTTCAATAATTTAAAAAATTATCAAAGATTGAAAATTCAGTTTTGCATGCTATGTTTGAAAAATTTTTGCCAGGGATTGTATCTACACTATAATTTTTTTGTAGTGCCTTATCTTATAGTGCTGACATCCGTGGAAACTGCCACCTCTTCTCCGCCTCATCATCAATTGTCATTTTCAAATCCCTCTCCCTTATTCAATGATGACGTAATACATGGATGAGCCCTAATCAAATTTTCGTGCTTTTCTTTCACTGTATAGAATATGGAAATCTGGTTTTGTTTTATGAGGCAAAATTCAGAGGAGTAAGATACAAAATTGCGTGAATATTCTTAAATGCGATTTCTTTTAGTTCTTCGTCTATAATTTTGAAATTGAAAGGAAATTATGGATTGTAAAGGTAATTAAGTTTATTCAACAATTCAAATAATTTTATTAAGATTAATAACACAAAATCTTTACTGAAAAAGGGGTTAACCCACCCTTAGCTTGTATTTGATGTGAGATGGACAATTGCATTTCATGTATCCATTTCTTGTACAGAGCGGTCTTTAATTCAGAAAATGTGGCTGGATGTGGAAACTTAGAATACACTCTTCCCTCCAAATCACCCATTATAACGGCGTCCTGAAATGGCCATAGCAGTTGAAAAGGACGTTAATACCAAATAAACCAAACCAACCAAACCAAATCACCCACAAAGTTCCAGTAATGTTAAGATATGAGGCCAGACGAGATGCTCAATTTCATCCTCTCCTCTTGGACACTTTTAAAAGTGTGAATAGGAGCGTGTCGTCTTGAAACACAGGTCGTTCGCCAAAGAAAACAGTCTAGAGCATAGGCCGGACGACGATCGTCGAGAATGTTGAGAAATTGCTGTGCTGTGATCTTCCCATACATACTATGATCATATCGCCCGAGGATAGCAAACCCACACTAACACGGAGTCCCTTACATACTTACAATAAAAGGAAGTAGTCAACATGAAAGACTTCTGCGGATACTCCAGACAAAAATTCATCTGGTGGTTTGATATAATGTAAAGTCAGATTCATCAGATCAGATGGACTATTCCCACTGCTATTCTTTCCAGTCTCTGTGCTCATTGCATCTTTTTGTCGCTTCAAAGCATTTGCGGTGTCACCAATGGTTTTGGAATAGCCGCTATGTCCGGACTGTTCGCAGCATGCAGTTCCTTGTTGATCAATAGATTTGTTGATACGTGATGCTGGAGATGGGTGTTAATTTAGGATGTTCTGATGCCACAATCCGCTTCAGTACCACCACTCTATCCCTGTCGGTGAGTTTTGAATATCGTCCACTGCTCTTTTTCGAAGATGACGTTTTAATTTATTTTGTGTGGGCTGTCGTAGTAAATGATACTTTGGTCCTTGCAACACCCACAAGATTAGTTGTTTTCGTCACTGAAGCTCTAGTGAGGCGCGCTCCAATGAACATGCTCTATGGACGTCTGAGAGATTGGACATAACGCTGTTTGACACCGAATCCAAACGACTGCTGCTGAAATGGCTACCAAGTGGCAAACGTCTGCGCTAGTTGGCGTGGCTGTACTACAATGCGAATTACAACGCATTTTCACAAAGTTTTTCATATTACGAATTTTCAATTCATATTTGTCCACGCCCTGTTTTTATAAACTGGTGAGCAAAATAGAATTACACTTTTCATGAACAATTTCAAATCAAATATCTTAAAATTTTCGTACCACCTCTGTTCTTTCCTGTATTATCATTGAGTAAAAGGTCAACTTTTAATCTTTCCTTTATGTAGCATTCTTTAGGTTATACAATATTGATGGAAAATAAAGTACTTTGATGACGCCATTTAATGACCTAATTTCATCACCTGTTTTGGCGCGAAGGGTCCGTAGCCCCTCCCATTCAGATATTATAGACAACCAATAGACTTTCGCATGCAAGGAGTTAATATATTTTCACATCGGTAACCAATAGACTTTTCCTATTTTGGCATTTCTTGTAGGGAGAGATAGCATAGCAAGAGAAAATCCGCGGGCTTCAGTTTGACTTCAGGCAAGGCATTTTGGCCGCGGGCACGGTTGGGGATCACTGATCAAATTGATAAATACATGTAGTTTAATTTCTTTGGCTTGAAATAAAAATCAATTTCCCAATGACAATACAAAATAACAGTCTATTGAAACGTTTTTTAGGACATAGAGATATGCTACTTTTCCTCATGCAAAGAGGATTATTGTCACGTGGATTGGCAGAGTAATTATGACAAGAGACAGTAAACGATAACCGATAGAAATAAGTCTTTTATTTCTGACGTAAATTAATAATCGGTAAAATTATTGCAAAGAAACAACATTCACTTAAGTAAGTAATATTCATAAAGTCATTGGCAGTGGAAGTCTTGTCTAGTGAGTCAGTCCGGTAAAATTTAAGGTAAGTAATGATTTCACTGTTCGCAAAGTGAAAAACTTGGGATGCGAAGGCAATCTTTAGACGACTAGACTAAGTCGTCTAAAAATTATACGCTGTACCGCGGAAAAACTTGGGATGCCAGTACAGAGGATTCGTAATAAACGATGTCTTCGGCGAAGTACACAGCATCTGAAGGCCGAAGCAGACAGACGAGTCGCTTGAAGTAGCACTACCCAAGAAGTCTACCCCACGGGATGCGAAGGCAATCCCCTTGCAAGTAGGCGGAACACAAACAAATAAAGAAAATAGCGCACTCACACTTACGTCGAGTGGCACTAGAAAAATAATACTGGAGCACTTATATCAGATCACACATCCGCATCGATCTCGGGCACTGATATGAAGTAACTAATGGGATAAAGATCATTATGGAATGTAAAAACCACTCAGAATTATGATTGCTGAACACACCCACAATCCAGCTTATAAAGTGAGGCGCTAGACACAAAAGCCGGGTACAGGCTTTTTTTTTTTAAACCATTATCAATTATATTACATTCTCCTCGACGGCCACTTAATCACTCAATCATTTTCACTTTAGCAATTTCATAAATATTTGGCGATACTAAACACACCACTCGTGTTTCGTAGCACCAAAACTCAACTGCAGAATTGATGCTAGTAGCACAAGTCGAAACATTTGACGACAGTAGGCTACGTCGCTACGCCGGCCGTGGCTAAACGTTTTTGCACACTGACGCTGGAACAGCCTTTAACAAATAAATACCATAACATAAATAGCTAGTCGACTCTCACATTCGCAATACGTAATTAATATGTCCAATTAGCAATTATGCCTGGCCAGTACACTACCATTATTGCAGAATGTCATTTAAATTTATCGCCCGATACCTCGTCCAACAAGAGAAAAACAGGGTGTGTCACAGGAAGTTTCAGATTAGCCAATCAGAGAAAGGGAGCCTCATGCGCTTACTCACTTCTGTCTCATGTCTCATTGAAGAAGCGCTTTATAATATTACAGCAGAAGCTTTAATATTATTCAGTTGCTTTGCTTTAATTATAATTAAAATAATTGTACACTTCATAAAATTGTCTTTTAACTCAATTTTCTATATATCGTTTACTTATTTTAAGGTAATAACGTGCAGTCTGTTTAACCATCATTTTTTTAAAAATATTTATACATTCTAATGACATGTTTTTTGTTTTTTTTAAAGAATTATAAGGTTTTATTAAAGATGCTATCTTATTTTTTATTTTTTTAATAAAATACAGTTTTATGATACGTTTTCCATTACAGTTAACGATATCTCTTTCGTTTATTTGCTGGCCTTTGAATGTATAGTCTTGAAAAAGACTTTTTGAATTATATCTAAATTCAGGCTAAGGAGATTGTGGTAGAACGTTAATGTCATTCCACTCTTCTTCTTCTTCACTGTTGCTGTCTTCTCCATTAACATGAATTATTAAAGGCTCCACTTGATCTTCAATCAAACAGTCCGTTTCCCAATATCGTTCTTCCACACGCAAAACGTGTTCTATCGCTTTTCTCCAATTTTCAGGAGTTACATTATCAATTGCCGTTCTCGTTAGTTTTTCAACATCAGCAATCTTGAAAGTTGTATTCTTCTTCCGTATATATTCTTTTACCTGTGCCCAAATAAGTTCAATGGGATTGAGATCAGTGATAAGGAGGTAGTCTTATCACTAAATGGCCGGCAGTTCATCTATAACATAGCGCTTTGCTGTTTTGTGTTGTTTGATAACATCGTACAGCTCACCTTCGGTAGGTATTCCTCGTAGGGCCAACCACTCTATCATATCCGATTTCCTTGTATTGCTGCACGGCGCTTTGGCCTTCTCCACCGAGTGATATGGGGCATTATCCATGACGATTACTGAATTTTTCGGAATATTTGGCAGCAGTTTTGTTCTAAACCATTCATGAAAACAATCCCCATTCATTTCGTCATGGTAATCTGCGGATTTATTTTTTGACCGAAATAATAAACGGCAGTCGTTCACAAACCCTTTATCGCTTCCAGCATGCAAAAGAATGAGACGGGAGCCTTTACCCGTAGGAATGAAACGCCCGCGGTAGGGTTCCGAGCTCCCTGGTTGAGCACAGTTTTTCCCGTCGTGATGCCACTGTCTTTCACGGCCATGGTGTGCATTAGCCCAGTTTCATCCAGATATATGAAAGTACGTGTGGGGTCCCTGCGTAGCATTTGTACTTGCCTTAAAAAACGACGTCGTTGTGCGATAACATCAGTCCGCTCGATGTAAAATTGACGGTGGTTGATTTTGCCATACTTCATATGCAATTTATCATGCATAATGGTGGCGAAGGAAGTTCTCGATCCGACGTAGTCAGTTTTTTCTCTAAATTTCTGGTACACATTTTTCAGAATAGGATAATTACCTTCTGAGTGTATTTCGGATACACATGCTCGTGCAATCGAGAGGTCAAAGTCATCCAGATTCGTTGTTCGAGATTCCCTGGGCCTTTTCTTTCCAGGAGTCGAAAAGTGAGGAGAGGGGGTGGTAGCTTCGCATGAAGACGCTTCGTTTCCTTCTTGAACAATTGTTCGAACGCAAGAAAAAGAAACTTGCGTTGCCTTGGAAGTTTCTTCTATCAAGGCAGATGAGCTTTTAAAACACTGTTTTCCTTTTAAGTAGCAAAATACGTTCCACACAATCTCCCTAGCCTGGCTGTGAATAGTTTTTCCTTGTTTGGCTGAAGAGCTGTTGCACGGCGACGCCATTACAAATTGACTTGTGTAGCCGCTGAAGGAGAGATCCCACAAAGCATTGCGGATGAGTGAGTAGTCGATATCAGACCGGAAACACGCCCTGTTTTTCTCTTGTTGGACGAGGTATAAATATCACTGCACTCGCCGACGAAGAAACTCCGCAGGGAAGCGAAGCGGCCCCTTCAAATTGCATCGGTTGAAAAGCTCCTTATGTATTGAAATGTTCATGCGGGAAAAACAGACGACCGCCCTGGCATAATTCCACCCGTTCCTCTGTCCAGGTAAGTCGAAATAAAAAAAGGAAAAACACCGAGGGCTTCGTTTTTTCCCTAAGCTCATGGGCATCTAGTGAAAACAGCGATTGGAATTCGCTATACACCATAGTCTGAATTTGAACTCGACAGATCGTCAAATTCGCTATTATGAATGTTCGTATGTTAACGATAAAAGTCATATGAGAAAAGTTCCTACCGCAACTTGAGCTGTTCGGCGGGGCACTTTCACCGTCGATATTTAACAGCGGGCGGCTTCCATTTTCCGCCGTAGGTTCCGGATAGCGGTGAAGCTGGATCCCTTCGCTCGGGATAATTTCGGCTGCCGTGGACGAGTTCTGCAGCCAGCACATACAATTCTCCAAGGCTCTCGCAAGCCTACCTTGTAATTCGAAAGGCTCCGGTGGCTTTTCTCCGTCCTCGGATATGCTGCTAAAATCCGTCGTCTCGTCTCGGTCTCCCCTCTCGCAGGCCGCTCTCACAATATTATGTAGAACACGTCCTCCACCCCAATTTGCATTTTTTCCTACCTTGCGTTGTTTTTTAACATACATCTTGGGTTGCTTAGTGTTTTTGGGGGGGTGGACGAAAAATTTAGTTTTTATTTTTGGTGAGAACGTGGTTTTTTTTTTCACTTGAAAGCAATCTCCTTTAGATTTAATGGCGCCGACTTCCTCTTCCAGATACTAGATACGCAACGCCATCTACTGGTAACGGTTGAAGTCAGGCACGGAAAAGCAGACGATGGTGAAAATGGTCAATAGAAAAATACTGACCATTAGCCTCCTGTAACCGGCCGGGGGGAAACTAACTGCCCCCTGGGACCAAACATGTTGGAGTATATATCATTAACTTACCCCCGGAGGGGGACGTCGTAGACAGAACGCCGGAGGCGTTCGAGTAACGGACAACAGTGACCAATGAGCCTTATTGAATGAGGCCCGCAGGGCCGATGTGAGGCGCGGAGCGCCGAGAGTGGTAAAAGTTTGCTGAAATTTAAAGGTAGTTAATTTTTTCCTTAGATAACCTCTCTCAACAGACGGCTTGTGGTTCGTCACTGGAACTATTTTCAAAGCAAATTCCGTGTCTAAACTGATTGCTATCGTCATGGTTTCTTAATTGAAGGAACCATGGCTGTCATTAAAGCGAGGCCTGGCTTCAAGCGCTGTCGCTAGATGGCGTTGCGTGTTTGGAAGACGGAAATCGTCGCCATTAAAGTTAGCGGAGATCGCTTTCCAGAGGGGAAAAAAAAGCCGTTTCCACCATAAATAAAAACTAAATTTTTCGTCCACCCCCCCAAAAAACACTAAGCAACCCAAGATGTATGTTAAAAAACAACGCAAGGTAGGAAAAAACGCAAGTTGGGGTGGAGGCCGTTATCTACATAATTACCTCATTCTCGAACGTTGCGTTCCTCCAGTATTCGTCTCTCCACGCTGGTTGTGACGCTGACGCTCTGTTTAGCCGATTATCAGCTCGTTTATCCTGTCGAGGGCCATATTTTTGGCCTTGTAAAAATTCTACTCGACTCGGAGACACTTTTCTCGCTCGTCGTGGTTGCGTCCATCTTTCCTTCTTACTCGCTCTCTTGTCCCACGTGATTTCTTCGGTATGACATCACTCTTCTCTGACGCTCCTTCTACGTCACTCCCGTCTTCTCCTCCTGCAGACGATCTCCGCCGACGCAATGCATGTGACAATTATGCAATTTTGCCTATTGTTTATATATTTTGCCTAGTTTTTATATACAGCAAATAGTTTACAGTAGGAATTTTCAAAAGTAAGTTAAAAAAATTTTAAATCGTATTTTCAAGTATTCAAGATCAAAATTCTCATGACCATCATGACAAAAATTAATTTGAGGAAAATTGATCTAAAAAATTTGAAGAAATTTTAGATGTTAGCTAGTAAGTAAAATGCAGTAGAAGGGGCAAAAATCTACCCTTCATACACCATGCTTTTTATAGACCTTGCTTCAGACCAACAATGGAGTGCACAGGCCAGAAGATTAAAAGACCATGGCTATAGGGATTTGAAACCTCTCGTTAGCATTGTCGGGGGCGAACAATTAGCGACAAGCAATTCAGCAAATGGACATTTCACTGTTGTATTCCTTTTAGTAAGTAGATCCAAGTCAGGCTCAAATTACTTATGAAGGTATGAACGAGTTGATTTATAAATATAAAATTACGTATAAGATTTAATTTTGGCAGACATGACCACCGCAGACAAGTTTCGAGGTTTTATAGAGAACATAGGTTATGTAAGGTATCTTTGGATGTACTTTTAAAAACAATATTTACTAAAAGATTTTTTTCTAATCCTCATCATTTATTCACAATTAGAACAAGAATGATTTTACCGCCAAAGCGGATAAAGGGAGCACATTTTCGTATTATAGCATCATACATGGAAACATAGAATTAACCTACATTTTAAAACACTTTGAAGAAAATATATAAATATGAAAACTAAATTGTAAAGTATTGTTTAAGTAAACTAATGTAAAGAGGGAATTTAAACGAACAAACTTGAAGAACTGAAAGGTGAAATGGAGAGTGAAGTTATTCTTTTTATATTTGAAAAAATAAAAGTTCTTTAATTTGTAGGTATACCTACATAATGTTAAACGAAGTGAGCCTCAATTGCTGAAGCTTTATGTGTAAGCATCTATTATATTTTCATATTCAGTTACTAAAGTGTTTCTATGTTATCATCCACTGTTAAAGCAAGCGATTAACTACTACAAATTAGCAAAATATCTCACAGTAGTTAGTTTTCGATACTATTGAGCCTAACAGCAATATTCTCTTGATAACAATAAGCTATGGATAACGATAGGTCTAACAACGCATAAGGAGCTAGATGATTTATTACATGCCATACCTTAGCATTGAAAGTTACAACAGTACCATAGGGTACCATATGGTTCCATTAGGGCACGTGGTACTAAACCAAATCCCTTTATCATTATTTACTCGTTATATTCATTTATGAGACATCCTTACACGTGTCACTAGATCAATATCGGCTATCATTTGTTACTCTTATGTATATTCGTTCATAGACGTTGTAACGATTTGTTTGATATATTACATGCCATATCTGATTGTACGAAGTTTTTAAGGGGAAATCATAATTGTACCATTTGAGCATGTGCTATTAGTGCACGTACCTGTTCACGCTATTTCACGTTCGAACTTGTTCCTGCTCTATCCCATATTAATGGATTGGTGAAAACAGAGTGTGAAAAAGTTAATTCGTTTTCAAGTTATCGTAATAAATAATAAACCCCCTACGAATAAAAATATTCTTTTGATTTAGAGACCGATCTTCCCTTTCAATAATCGTCAAACACGTGCATCCTGCACGCGCACCATCTCATTAACCTCTCGTTTACAGCACGCACAGAGCCGAACCTATTTGTTCAACACGCGTATTCCCCAATGCAAGGATAATTCGTGTCTTCCAGCAATTTAATACTTGTACTCTCTCTATTGCAACGCAATGTATTGTGAGAATTGTGTCTACGGACGGACAGCTGGACAAACCGATCACATAAGCACATTTCTATGAAAATGTGCTAAAAATGAAGACCACATCAGCCAATATACCTTGAGCTTATTTAATAAATCCGCTTCAAGCTTAACACGAAACCTTGGAATTGCTCAAGGCTCTATACTGTCCCCACCACTTTTTAATATATTTATTAATGATCTCACTTACATCTTATACCCAAATTGTACAATCCTTTATGCCGACGATGTCACCCTCACTTTTGCACACGGCCGTACTAAATATCCAGGCCTGACAACTGAATTGATGACGTCATGCTAGAGGTCGGTGAGGCATCAGGTCGTCTACTTGCCATTTTGACACAGGAGATAATTTTTGGAGTGTTTGTTGAACTTGTATAAACATAATTTGTCGTCTTTAATCATTTGTAATCAGGAACCTAATTAGAAACCTTTCCTAAGTATAATTTTTTTTTATAAATAAGAATTATTTTCAGTTATAGTATCATTATAAACCGTATGTTAGGCCTAACATCGTCGCTAACTTTCAAAAATTTAATATTATATTATTTTATTTTAACATCATCGGCAATGGGTAGAAGTTGCTCTGTTCCTCATTGTAAATCCAATTATTATACACCACTATGTACATTGTAAATTGTACACAACAATTTTTGGATTTCTAAAGGAACCGGCTATTAAAATTCGCCGTGAAGTTTTCACGCCAACCGCAAATTCAGGAGTTTGTATCAAGCATTTTCACGATGACTTTTTAAGAAAAGAAGAAATATTTACAGACAAGCAAGTTAATGAAATCGTTATACACATCCAACATTTGTTTCTGAACGTACACCTCATTTGAATGAAACGCTTCCCAAAAAAGAAAGACATGGAATGAAAGAGAACAGCTCAAATGGAAGTAGCTATATCCGCCTGCTGCTATTAGAAGAGAAAATTCTAAGTTAGATAAATTTCTGTTGAGAAGGGCGTTTTCATGGCAACTCGGACCAAAAATGAGAGAGAAAAAAAATGTTCGTTTTGAGAGCGATGTTTTTATAATAGTCTATAATTATAAGTCAAAATTGATCCATACTCTGTTAATAATTAACTAAGATACACAAGCAGAAATTGGATAAGAAAAATTTGCATAATTTTCTGTGACAAGAATATTGTCACAATTGAAATATATTTTTTTTAAAAATCATATTTCAAAATTTAAGGAATTAACAATCACAGTAAAACAAGAAAAGAAATTTAAAAATTTTATAGAAAAATATTACAAGTAAATTATTCAAAATAGCAAGCAGAATGCCACGCCACTTAGCATTCTCCGACCTCTACATGACGTCGTCAAATCAGTTGTCAGGCCTGGATAGATATACTACGGCCGTGCTTTTGCAGATAAATCTGTCTTTCATTTGCAAGATTCTATCAACAAGAGCTTAACTTCCCTTCGTACCGGGAATTCTATTAATCAATTGCACTTGAACTTTAATAAAACCAAATATATGAATTTCTGCCAACGTAATAAACAACATATCCAAAATAAACTTCAAATATCTAAACTTACAATTATCCCCTCACCTTTCCTGGAATAATCATGTTAATGTTCTTTTGAAAACACTTTCTTCCCTAGGAATGATAACCCTTCTCCACTTTCTCCCCCCAAATGTCTTTCTCTTACTTTATTATTCGTTAAGCCACTCGAGGCTATGCTACGGTATCCAATTTTGGGGCTCAACAACAGATTTTTAATTTAGTTGGCATTCTCCGCATACAAAAGTGGTTTCTTAGGATACTGCTTAGACTTAGTAAACCTACCCCTGTTTCCCACCTCCTTAACTCTTATCATATAGCAAGGATATATCAATTATATTTCATCCAATTAGCTGTTTTTGTTTACAAAATTTTCAACGGCAATCTAACTCTCATTACCCCTCTTACCTTGGTCCCTCTACACCAAATACACTCCTACCCAACCCGTAATCCCATCCCTTTCAGAACAGCCCTCATAAAAAACAATTAACATCGCCGCTGCATCTCGTACATCGGAGTTAGATAGTGGGCTCTTCTTCCTGAAACCCTCCGCTCTCCTTTACCTCTTACTACTTTTAAGAAAGAATTAAAAAATATACCGGGTGATCCAAAAGTGTGTTACATTTTTTTTTACATTTTTTCATGAAACTTTGTATAACAATTCTTCGATAGCAATTTGTGTTTTATGATACATCGGTTACGGATTCAATGTGTTTGCCAGTGAACACCGCACGTTGTTTTGCTAAAGAATTCGTCACGGCAAAACAGTTATTAGTTTCATAAAAAAAATGTAACACACTTCTGGATCACCCGGTATTTTCTCTAACTTAACTAATTTTTGTCCTTTCCAATTTTAATTGTTCTCTCTCTAGCTTTACTGATTAACGATATTCCCTCTCTACTTGTATAAAAAGAATATATTTTTTCATATATTCACTGTACCCTTTCTTATTCAATCCCAATCGGGGATCTAACATGTCGGCCTCCAGCCATACAGGCCCCGAGAGGGAAATTCTTCTGTATCCTTATAAATAAACAATAAACCTACCGAAAGTGTCCTCCAGAAATTAACATAAATTATTGTGATATTAGTAAATATTGGTTTTCTAATGTTACATTCTGCCATACACACTTCGTAATTGCTCAAAAAGACATTCTGGATTGTTTGGAGGACTTCAGCACTGCCTGAGAGAATCACAGTCCACTCTATTTCCTTCTTTTATATCTTCCCTTGTTGTTCGATGCTCTTGATAGACGATGTCGTTAATTCGCCCCCACAAAAAGAAGTCCTTAGGGGTTAGTATTCATAAAGTTTTCTCTTATTTTTGCGATTTTACATTTTTGCTTAATCATGTATTTACTAATTTATTTTTCAATTTTCTTTAATTGTGAATAAACGAAGAGGATTAGAAAAAAACTTTAAAACTCCTACTTCACTATTTACACTAGCTGACAAAAAAGTTAAGCACCCAGAAGGAGTGTTTGAAGGTGAATGAAACGACATATGATGAAAGAACATGTGAATTTATTATACTGATTATAATATGGGATGAAACGCCGTTGGCAGTACAGGTGGAATTGTTGGCGCCAGGTCAGTATGGTGTGGCATCCCTCTGGCCCCAATGCATGTCCTTATGCGGTTCGGAATGGTATCATATAGCCTTTGGATTCTCTCCTGAGGAAAGTCACTCCACAGTTCTTGCAGCTGTCCCTCTAGTTCTGGTACTGGGACGGAGTCACTTCCAATGTCATCCCACACGTGTTCAATAATGGAGAGGGCCGGGGATCTTGCTGGCCACGGGAGGACCTCAACATGCTGTAGGCAGTCCATAGAGACACGTGCTGTGGTGTAGGCGTGCGTTATCTTGTCGGTACAAAGTCCCAGGGTGCTGTGCCAGAAGGGGTAGGACGTGCGGACGCAGAATGTCTGTGACGTATCGCTGTGCCGTCAAAGTCAGCCGAAGCACTAATACAGGTGACCTGAACGCATATCCGATGGCTCCCCACACCATGATGCCAGGGGTTATGCCTGTGTGTGTCTCCACAATATGGGACGGTTGTGCCCTCTGCCCTCGACGCCGCCATACGCGAACACGATGGTCATCGGAGGTCATGGAGAAGCGGGACTCATCATCATTCGTCCTCTGTCCATGCCTCCCTGGCAAGGCACCACTCTAAACGCAGGTGTTGGTGTTTATGGCATGGGGCGGTAGGACCCCAATTCGGCGGATGCTAGTCGTCGACACACAGTGCGGGAACTCACGGGATGTTGTAGAGTCTCCAGTACTTGTTCGCGGATGGGGGTGCCGATGGCATGGGATTCCTTAATGCTTGGAGAACCATACGACGGTCCTCCCTTGGGGTGGTGTTTGTTGGTCGACCCGAACATGCGCGACTTGCATGTGTGCCCTCATGTACACATTGATTCCAACATCGGGCCACTGTGACATGGCAATTGCACGATACGACCAAGCCTCAAGCGGTCCCACAGTGCGGCCTCTGTGAAATGCTGTCAATTGGTGGATAGGATGTCTAACGCGTCTGCGAGGCATCGCGGGTGCTTTGTACAGTACAGTAATCCTCTCTGAACGTCTTGTGTAATTGTCGGACTCACAGCAGTTGACTGGTAACAACTTAACAACAACATGGCGGTGACATCACGAATGCACTCTGATGAATGTTCTAGACATTAGAGATCCTTGTTCTAATCGTTTACTCACACATCAATGGTATGCATGTGTACCGAAATAGGATAATATTGGACCACTTCTTGTGGGTGCTTCACTTTTTTGTCAGCCAGTGTAGTTTGATTTTGATTAGCCTACTGGGTTCGCGTTACGGGGGTGAGCGTAAGAGGGGACCAAGTGATCTACGTGGTATTTAGGTATGTAAAGGAGTGAAATTCGATATGCAGATTCATCTAGCCAAGGTCTACATTACTGTGAAGTTTGGGCCAAATTGTCCCAGTGGGATCAGAATTGTGAGGGTGGCAGTCACTTGGTCTATATGGCAACATCCGGCAAGTGATATATCATTCGATCGGAAATGAGAGAAAGCAAAGAATATAGAACTCTCTTATATTATCTAATTACTACGTTCGAGAAAATTAATTTTTGATAAAATAAAATTGGAGGGTTAAAAAGTGCAGATAAAAGGGTAAAAATAGATGAACTCAGGAATTCCGCTGCTTTCCTATACTGTCCTCGGGGGATTAATTTCTTATTTTCAACAAACGAAAAAATACTGATAGTTAAAATCGAATATGAAAATAATGAAGGTTACACGTCGGCCTACTAAATATGACCAGGTGACTTTTCGGGGCCCGTCTTTTTCGTCGGCTACACGTTACCAGCTATTTCTTTATGAAGCGCTCGTAGCTCACTCAACATAGTGCTAAATCCATTTGATCATGACCATACCATATTTGTCTTATTTTTTTATTATTAAATGTAAGATTAATTTGCATTATTCCGCATAAAGTAGGAATTTTCAATAATTTATGATTAATACTGTACAATTTTCTTAAAGATATTACATTGAAAATTCAATAAGAAATTTCTTCATGAAGAAATATTCCATTAGTTGATCCTTTGGCATTTTTGACAGATTTATTCAATATTTGTTGTTTTAAAGATCCATGTGTTTATATTTTTGTGTTCATACTGTTTCATAGGACAGGCCCTTGACTGGTTTCCTGAAGCACAGTCCCAAACTCCTCCTGAGCAGTGCCAAAACCCAAGTGCCTAGGTAAATGGCAAAGAATGTAGCTCCGAAGTTGAAGAAAAGATTGATGAAAATTGTTTGTGAAGACTTCGTCCAATCGAGATTGTCATAAATGGCTGGCAGTCCGTTCTTGTCCTTACCTCCAGCTAAGTAGTAAAAGGCTGTGAATGATTCGTATGTCGCCAGAAACAACAAGGGCTGGTAGATGTGCAGGATGTAGGTAGGCATAGCACTTAATAAGATTTCCACGGTTGAAAATATGGTATTTATTCCATGAAGTTGAAAATTGATGTCAGTAAAATCTGGGATTGCTTTACCTAGAAATATTGAGAAAAATGAGGGTGCAATTAATTATGATTAATTTTGTAATGTAAATAATGAGAAAATCGTCATGCCACATTATAACACGCGTTTACAAGGCAGTTTTTTCATATAGAAAAATTAAAGGATGTAGTAAACTTATATTAATTTACCTGATATAAATGGTATAATTTATTCGAGTCCATGTATACTATACAGGGTGTTTCAGACAACCCGTATCAGTTTTTTTCTCGGAAGTTCGACGTTCTAGAGCTTTGGAGAAAATTTTACAAGGCTAAAGAAAGAATTTAAGAATTTAATAGTGGCTATTCCATTTTCCGGAAATGGTTGGAAATGCGTGCACCCGGCGTACACCCAAAAATTTTAATTTTGTAGGAAACTTTTTTTTCCAGTCAGCTTCGTTCAGGAATAAACAATAAAAACAACACTTTCAGGGCAGGTGCAGGTTTTATTAAATGTTCAAACTGCCATCCATTTTGCTGCTGGCATTTGCGCAGTCTCCTTCCTCATGTCATTACAGGCCGAGAGAACCTCTTCCTGCGTTAGCCTTGTGCATGTCATCCTTATTCGGTCCTGCATGTTCTCCCTCGTTTTCAGCTGTTCTTGATGCACAATTTCTTTTAGCCGTCCCCAGAGGAAAAAAATCGAGGGGAAGGGAGGTCTGGAGACCGAGAGGACCATGATAGGGTCCAATTTTACCAATTAATCGCAGGGGGATGGTTCCATCGAAGACTTCTCGCGCGATTCGCGAGTAATGTGCCGGGCAAAAATCCTGCTGAAATCCTCGTCGCCAAGGGCAGATCTTCAAGGAGTTCAGGCAGCAATTCTGGAAGAAACACGGGCCGATAATGTGTTCTTCGATAATGCCAAACCACGTATTCACACTCCGTACATGCCAAACGCTTCTTCCTTTAAAAAGCTATTTTCAATGTTAACTTGTCAGGATAGCAAACAGTTCGAAGGAATCGTTAATAGTTCAGCAGAGATAATCACGATGACATGAAAATGTTTTAAAGAAACGCCAACAAGTCAAATTGCAAACACGTGACCAGAAAGTGTTGTTATTGTTTGTTTCCTGAAAGAAGCCGATTGGGAAAAAAAAACGCTTCCTACAAAAGTTGTTTCTTTTCCCAATAGCTATATAATGGCATCCTACTCAACCCATGTCCCCATTTAAAATTATTGAACGGTTCCCTGGTGCGCCCATCTCCACCAATTTCCAGAGAATGGAATAACCACCATTAAATTCCTCACATACATGTACGCTTTAATCATGTAAAAATTTTCCTCAAAGCTCTAGAACATCAAACTCCCGAGAAAAAAGCCTGATAAGAGTGATCTGAAACACCCTGTATAATAAATATACATGAAATCGAATGAATGTTGAACTTATATAAATATTTCATTGTAAAAACGTCAAATAAATATAACTGTCAACTTCACTGACATCTTTATTAAATTTTTATATCATTTACTTATTTTTATCTCAAGGGTTAAAAAATTAAAAAAAATTAAAACAAGATATTAAGAGGTAAAAAAAAAACTTGATAAGGATTTGTTATTATGTTGGATATTTATCATCGTTGAATTCATATTTAAAATTTTTTATAAACAGTGCATTCTATTATTTCGTTCTCTGTAGCCTGTTGTATTTAGAAAACTCTTCAGTTGTTAATAGGTTCAAACAACATTTCAGGGATCGAAAATCAACAGCTGCTACACACACACAAACACACACACACACTCATACACATACTTCTTATATGCCAATCATTCTACAAATGAAATGGATAATGTTTTGAAAATAATTCAAAGCTTTTATCACGTGACTTTAATGTTTAGGCCTTTTTTTTTTAAAGTTGTCAAAGTATTCTGAAATTTAATGCTTCAAACCTTCTTGAAAACCAAATTAATTTGTTTTTTTCCTTGTATTTTGCTATATCATTTTTATTATTATATTCACTTATCATCTTTATTTGTTTTGTTTTATTATTTTTCATTTACTTTTTATTATTTGTAATTTTCATTTTACTCGTTGTTATTCTTTGTTTCGGTTCATATTTTAAGGCAAACAAATCTAGTCATGGCGGCGATTTATTTTCATTTGATGACTCCACCGTGGCTACGAAATCTGACTGATTAGATTTTCCTATAATCACCTTGCATTCATTATCTGTTTGTCATTTATATTACTTCCTAACTTCAGGGATCACATGTAAACGTTTAACGTTTTCAACATGATACGGGCAGATTTACTCCTTCCAAGAGGAAGGAGGTTTCTCTTTCATATTTAGGACTTCTCATTTTGATTCATAGCGTTTCTTGTCAAATACAAAATATTTTGGTATACTTTCAAAGTTTTGCTTCAGTTCCATTCAGCGACATAGTTTTTCTGGACCCTAAGGCAGGAAATCATTTTGGGCCCCTCTTTTTTATTAAACATGTTGAACTTATATTTTCTTTATAATTAAATGTAAAAAGATATGAATAAACACAAAAATATTACATTATTATTGTTATTATTTAATTTTAAAAAAATCTCCAAAAAGCCAAGGTTGTGATAGAGTTGCGGACGTTTCCTGTGAATGTGCTGTTGAAGGCCTGGGTCTCACTAGCGTAAAACGCCACGTAAATACGCCGACGTAACGACGTCGCCAAGCGCGGCACCATGCTATTTACCGGAAGTGACATCACTGGCGTCGTTACGTCGGCGTATTTACGCGGCGTTTTACGCCAGTGTGACCCTAGCCGAAGAGCTAGCAAAACACCGACGTAATAGACACCTGTTACAGTAGTTTTGGGTGGAACAAAGTGCTGGTACACCATTCCGGTACTATCGAAGAACGAAATGACCATAACTTTACCTGCAGATTTCACAACTTTGGCTTTTTTGGCGTTGGGGATGAAGGTGTCGTCCACTGGGTGGATTGTTGCTTTGTTTCAGGGTCATAATGGTAAAGCCAACTTTCATCAGCCGTAATCACTGCGTCTAAAAATCCAGGGCCTTTTTGAACGATAACAAAATCTGATGGCACAATACTGCTCCGTAGGCGGATACTAACTGATACGTATTGCTGCCACGCAGTACTGAGGAACTAAAGACGTTCGATCTTGTGCAGGCATGCGCGCCACAACTTCTCTCTCACTAGAAGGTCTCTATTTTAAAGGTCTCTGAGAACTTTAAAACAGATTATTGCTACTGCTAATACTTTTTGAAGAAAAAATTCAGTCTCATTCATTATTGAACAGCCCGCGTTCGAGAAAATGCGCTAGTTGGATTAAAGAAGATTGGGGGAGGGGGTTAAAAATTGCAGTTAAAGGGGTAAAAGTACCTCAGAGCTTTCGTTACTTTCCTATACCATCATCGGGGGATCAGTTTCTTGTTTCTTTGAAAATCCTTTCAGTTCCATATTTCTGACATTAGTTTAAGATAACGCTACATTCGACACCAGGGCCTGCAAATTGATACTGATGAGGATGGGAAATCGATGTTTTTTTTTTATTTTCTAGTTAACAGTTAGTTTATCTAATTTTGATGAATTTTTCTTTAAAATATTCAGACTTTCATGCTCTGCAGCTTTGCCTATCTGTAACGGTTTAAAAGATGCAATTTGTATATGCACGACTTGTCTGAGTGGGCCGTAAGATTGGCTACCCCACCATTTTCCATTAGTCTTTTCAGCATATATTGGTTTCGCTCTATTTGTGTGTCTGTCTGTCTGTCCGTCCGTCTGTATGTCCGACGATTACTCGAGAATGCTTTAACTTTTTCAAATTCTGCTTTCGCTCTTCGATAGAGACCCTTCCTGAGCTCACCTAATTAGTTTGTGATTGAAATCGGTCTAACAGTCACGTGACTATTGAGGCCTGACCCCCCCCCCCATTAAATTTTTTTATTGGCAAATGTAATATGTCATTCGAACGGGAATGACGACACAAGACGAATATGACATTCTTTTAGATTTTCGAAATGCGACATCCCAGAAAATGACACCCCCCCCCCCAAAAGTACTAAAATGAACCCTTATTACGAGCTTTAGCTAAAGCTATATACAAGCATAATCAATATCTTTGTGTCCGGCCGGCCATCGTTTGCACGAAACGTGAAAATGGAAGAACTCAACTGCGATATATCAACTTTTGATGAGCTCCTTCAGGCACGTGCACTAATGTTAAGAATATGAACTTAGGGCATGTAATATATCAATCGATTTGTACCGACTAGTCATAAGTGAATACAATTTACTTTTTGTTTATCACTTAAGCATTGTTGATGGCGGCTTGGAGCACGTGCCCGTTATGAAGCTTTGTCGATGCACGTGCTCATTTCATTTAAAAATTCAGTGCTGTTAGGCCTATTGTAAAATGTGACTAATTACTGTTAAGGCGATTGTTAAAAATGACTAATTAATGTTAGGCTTATAGTTAAAATGACTAAATAATGTTAGCCCTGTTAAAAATGGATAATTAATATTAGGCCTATTGTTAAAAATGGCTAATTAATATTAGACCTATTGTTAAAAATGGCTAATTAATATTAGGCCTATAGCTAAAATGACTATATAATGTTAGGCCTATTGTTAAAAATGGCTAATTAAAGTTAGGCCTATATTTAAAAATGATGTGAGTGTGGATAGAATCAAAGGTATTTACATTGTTTATTTAAACCAACTGCAAGTAAAAGTGAAATATTGAAATTTAAAATCACTCTGCATCACAGGTAAAGCTCTTTGGAATGCTTACAAGATTTTCCCCGACAAATGCTTTGCAACAATGATTAAGAAGGGATGAATGGTAACTTTGATTAAAAAGGGATGAATAGCTCTAGCGGTGGAAAGAACATAGGCGAAGTAGTTTAAAACATTCCAAGACGTGCGAGCATTTCATTTCTCATTTCGCGCGTGTTTGGAAAGATTCGTGTGAACGCTGCAATCGAATACGTAAATTGACATGCAGTTTTCGCCATTATTGTATATGACTGTTATTTATATTCTTCTTTTCAGCATATTTGAAAATCGTTTTACGAGTTATATAGCCCATATTCTTGTTTGATGTGTACCAAACGTATAATGTACAAGAGGTGTCACGGAAATCGAAACCAGGTTCGATTCCCGGCGACACTGACTGCTATTACCGCTCGCGCATATTCACCCGTTCGAAGGCGGGGGAGGAGCGGGGCAGACAGTGTCGTCATACCAAACAACACGCCAGAACCAATGATGTCGCAGGGAAGCTTCGTGACAGAGCTTCGAAGCTTTCTTGGCGGGAGGTTTGGAGAGAGAAGGGGAGAGCGACCCGGACGACGGAACGGAGAGGAGTCCGAAAGAGCATCTCCGATTCCAAGGGAAAAGGGCTCTTCGCCGTCGCGAGGCAGAGTCTGGAATGTGCGGAGCCACAGCTGGGCGGAGGCAACGGAACGCCGGTTCGACAGCGTGATACGCCGAGATGAGGCGAGCTCGACGGAGAAGCTCCGCAGGCGGCGGTTTTATCATGGAGAAGTTCCTGTGGGAGCAGCGTTCCAGCCTGCACAAGACAGAGTGAACTTTTTCAGAGGAGTTCCCCGGGAAGAACGCTCTCCGTGCCGAGAGCTTGTTTTGTAAGTACTCTTACGTTAGGAAATTGTGATCCCCGCGCCTTGTCGCCCGTGCTGAGCGACTTCTTCCGTCGAGAGTTCGACGGGCGGACGACGGTGCGAGGCCGCTTTCCCGGAGGATTGAGTGCCTATCTCTCTTCTCAATGCGGCTTCGCATATGTAGCTGGTGGAATGTAAAAGTTCTTTACGGAACTTTACGCTCGCCTTAGTGTGGAAAGTGCCAGAGTGTTTGTGGCTAAGGTATTGGCGGGAGGCGTAGCCAGTTTATTTATTCGCTTCCGTTGTTAACCATTCTGTTTGCCCTTTCAGTGTACTACCCGCCAAGGCGAATTAATGTATATAACGAATTGTGTAGTGATATTCCAATAAGTCATTTTTAATGTTGGGGCTCGTAATGCCTCGGTATGGTTACTAACTTCCATGGCGGACTCGGACATTATTATCCGATTGTGTGACCTTAGTATTACGAACTCGTTCTGTGTTCCTGATAAGACTGTTCGGACCTTAATTTTGCGGTAATAGGCTGGCAATGTAATTCGGTAATTAACTTTATTGAAATTGTGTTTGTGCTTATTTCCAGCCTTGGTATTGAGCTTTGTTATGTATTCTGATTTCTGCTCAGGTATATTCTTCATTAGAGACCATGATAGTTGCTAAATGTGAATTTAGTCAATTGAAATATGCTTTACTCTTAGTTATCTAATTAGTCGTACATTTTTAGACTAATTGATATAGAGTACAATTTTTGGTGTTAGTGTAAGATTTTAGTAGTGAATAAGAATTGTAGTCATTATTCATTTCTTCTTACGATAGTGCGGTTAAGCAAGGAGTATTTTCAGTTTAATCGTAGAGTTACGAAAGATTACTGAGTAGCTTTGTAAGCGGCTGGTCAATCCGGTTGGATATTGTATTTTATGCCAATTAAGATTACTCTTTGTTTTCTTATGTATTAGGCAAACTTGAGTGGAGTTATTATTTTATTTTGTAAGGTCTTTGTGCTTACTGTAGTTACCGGTTTGCAACTTTATTTATCTTTTGTTTTTGTGAATGCTTATTTAAGGTTTACAATTTATGTATGATAACCTTCATCTTGAGCTGGGTTTTAGCTCTTTGGTCTTATCCTTTGACCATTTTTATTATTTCATACTATCTTGATTTGACTTGTGCTTATATTAAAGTATTTATTTAACTTTACCCTGTTTACGTGTTGCATAATTTCCATTGCGTATCTCTCTTTTACTCTGCATTTACACGTTACAGGAGGTCTACAAATGTAAGACGGTAATTTGCTTGCTTATATCTCCAGTTTTTATTGCTCGATTGGCATTATCATTTTATAGACATATTCTCAGACCTATATTTTTCTTAAACTTCAACATGTGCACCTGTTGCGCACAACAGAAAGTTCATATCTGACCGGATATTGCTTCCCACGCGTTATTTACATCTCCAACGTGATGTTTTGAATGACCGGGAGGATTTTTCTCTTGAAATCATCCAGACCCGTCGGGCTATGGTCGTAGACAATACACTTGATATGACCCCAGAGAAAAAAATCTGGCGGGGTCAAGTCCGCTCAGTTGGGAGACCATGTCAGGGGCCTCCTCGAGTCGTTAATCACTGCTTTCTTTCAGATTTTCGGTATAACTCCTTATATACAAATCGCCTCCAGAAGCACAATTTCAATGCGTCTTTTTCATGTCTTCAAAGTTCAAGTGTCGCGGCTATTGGAAATTTGATCGTTCCAAAAGTGGCTCACAGTCAGGCGCACTGGTCAACAGTGGCGTAAGGCAATAGTTGAAAGCAGAGACGATTTCGGTATAAAGAGACTTTTTTGATCGTCTCTGTCAAACGAAGTCTCAATATCTACATAAATATCAAAGGTGCAAAATAAAATAAAAAGATATACAGTAAAATAAAAAACTGTGCATTACTTTTAAATACAAAAACTAGTGATTGAACCAAATTTACCCAATTTAAAAACAAGTCGGATTACAAGATTATAAGCTGCTCTTGATCATTTTAAATTTAATATTAGTGGTTTTTTATTTTTATCATTTTAAATGTTTTCATTAATGGGAAAACATTTAGCAATACGTGAATTCTTTCCTCTCTCCCGATCTTTTTTTAACAGTGTTTTCTTCCCAAAGAGAAGATATGAATTAAACTGAAAAGAATCTTCAAACTCAAAAGAAATTCATACGATTAATTACATTTCAGTTTAATTTGAGTTGACTTTTATTAAACATCTTCTCTTTGAGTTGAATTTCATCAATTTATTTGAATGTTTAAGGGTAAGGAGGATTCCCGATTTGCCAGTCGGGAACCTGCTCTGCCACTTGAGATATCTGTGGCTTCATCAAAGTCCATACGGACCATAAAAGCGATGCCAGCGAAAGGCAAAGTCCCTGGTTCGAGTCCAGGTTGCGAAATTTTTTCTACCCTTCTTTCCCTTCCTTCTACAGAGTGATCCAAAAGTCGCGCACGTCGAAATAATAATAAAAAGCAGAAGGCATTAAGTAATACTGTTTACTACTATTTGATATAGTATTTACACAACGCATGTATACTTGATATAGTGTTTATACAACATATGCTCAAAATATAAAAGTTTCAAAGTATCCGAAGAAACTGTTACACTATTTATAGACAATCGAATTTGGATGTGCGCGACTTTTGGATCACCCTGTACTTTGTAATCATGAAGTGTATCTTTAACAAAGTGATTCAATTTGTATTACCTGTTAATAAATCTATAATATTACTGTACGACACAAAGAAGGAGAGTGGTATGGCGATGTTATGCACCAACCAACTTATTTGCAACAGCACTGGAGATGGCGTATCAGGCCCTGTTCATAAATATACACCAATAAAGGATTAAAAAATAACACACAATTAAAATAAGAAATTTTACTGTCCACCATTCGATTTTAACGTGACAATTCTAAGTGATCATCTACAGCATGCTTATAATATAAAATATTTAAGAGCGTTTTCTTAATTATTACCTTTCACAAATACACTGATCAGCCAAAACATAATGACCACCACTATCCTGTGAGAATGCGCTCGTCGAAATGACGCAAATGGCACGTGACAACGTGTGAGCGGTATTACCAGCTGCCGGGGATGGTTAGGCAACATTTTGTCGACTACATGTGCGCGTAATGGGTAAGGTTGCTGATTCAAGCGACTTTGATAAAGGTTAGATTGTCATGGCCCAAAAGCTAGGGACATGTATCTCCGTAACGGGACAGCTCGTCGGTTGTTCGCAAGTAGCCATTGTTAGTATGTATGAAATGTGGAAGAAGGACGGTGAAACCGATAGTAGATGCCGAGGCGTGGAAATCGTTTTGTACAACATTTCTTATCTTCATTGTTTTCCCCACTGAGTGGCTAAATTATTATGACCACCTGACAGTTTTAGGCAAATGAGCTATTGCGTCACAGCGCTGCCTCTAGAGGGCTAGATAGCTATAAAAAGAGAATGCAGGTGAGGTGAACCATCAGTTGCACTGTGTTTTTTGCGACGATATGGGCAAAAAACGTGATTTAACTGAGTTTGAACGCGGGATGATCGTCGGCGCGCGCAGTGTCGGAACCAGTATCAGCAAAACAGCTGAACTTGTGAAGTGTTCAAGAGCAGCAGTTATTAATGTTTACAGAGAGTGGACTACCAAGCAAAAAACCGGCTCTCAACGTCAAGCGTGTGGTCGTTACAGGCTCCTCAATGCTAGAGCTGAAAGGAGATTGGCCAGAGTTGTCCAGGGCGACAGAAGAGCAACAGTGCGTCAAATAGCGGCAAATCTTAATCAAGGACAAACTGTAACCGCCTCTGAACGAACTATTCGCCGATCATTACACCGTTTAGGCTATGGATGCCGACGACCAGTTCGAAAGCCTCTACTGTCAGCCTTGAACAAGAGCAGACGTCTCCAGTTCGCCAAGGAGCACAAGGATTGGACAGTAGATGACTGGAAAAGGGTCATGTGGTCCGATGAGTGACGATTTCAAATGCATCATGCAGATGGCAGGGTTAGAATATGGAGAAAACAACACGAAAGCATGGACCCCACCTGCATTGGCACAACACTTCAAGGTGGTGGCGGCAGTATTATGGTTTGGGGGATGTTTTCTTGGCAGTGTTTGGGTCCTTTAAGTCCTCTGCACGGACGTGTGCGTGCCCAAGATTATTTAAGTATTGTCGCAGATCAAGTACATCCCGTTATGTTAATGGTGTACTCTGACGGGGATGGATACTTCCAGCAGGACTTGTCATAAGGCTGGCATCGTCCTCAGATGGTTCGAAGAACATACCGGAGAGTTTACCTTGCTTCGTTGGCCTGCACAATCGCCAGATCTAAATCTCATTGAGAATTTGTGGGATGAGATCGAACGGGCCATCAGGCTGCGGGATCCAGCACCATCAAATCTGCAGGAATTGGAAGGTGCAGTTCTTCAGAGTTGGTCTCAAATTCCTCCTACAACCTACCAACATCTCATAGAATCCATGCCCCGAAGAATGCAAGCAGTAATAAGAGCGAAAGGTGGCCCAACACTGTATTAAGGGGGTGGTCATAATAATTTGGCCACTCAGCGTATATCATATTGGCAAAACAAACTCTGACGTCATGAACTGCTCCACGCAAACAAAACTCTATAGAGATGCAGGAAAAATGAATTTATTTATTAAAAACAATTTTTGTGGGTAAAAAACAAACAAACCCGAAATTGGAAATACACCCTAGCGCCCCCTATACATCCAGAAGTATCCACGATAAAAGGTGGTTCTGGGGTATCTCTTACAGGAGCCGATTCTATAAAGGGACAGACAGGCTTTTGCCTCACCCTGTATACCTACTGCAGGCTTTAACAAAAAAGGTACCCCCAAAATTTCAGGAAGAAAAGAGGAAGAAAATATGTTATGTGGTCCAGAAACGCTTTATTTCCATGTTAGAACTCATTTTCTACAACTCTTCATTAATTATATTGCTCATGTGTGTTTCCCATGAGTAATGTAATTAATGAAGAGTTGTAGAAAATGTGTTTCTAACATGGAAATAAAGCGTTTCTAGACCATGTCCATATAACATATTTTCTTCCTCTATGTGTAAGGAATGTTTCCTGAAAGGTTAGCCGTACCTTTTTGTTACGACCTGTATACATACAATAATCTTTCTGTGTTAAAATAAGCCACTGTCTGGTGGTAGTAGTATTTTTGCCATTTATAAACATCATGCTAAAAACGAATGGTTTTTTTCCTATTACATACATGAAATAATGAAAGATGGTTTTCGCTTAATCAAAGGTGTTCGATCCGTAGCGTTCTCTGAAAATAGAGGAGATAAATGTGCTATGAAAAAAATGCCATGATACATACATCGTTAAAAGTAGAATGTTAATTTTGAAAGTCCTTCAAAAATTAATGGGGCTGTCGACAGTATAGAAAACCTCATGGTAAACAGTAGACTAATATCCCTCACACAGTTTACCAGAATTATACCTATCGGATTCCTTACAGACTTTGATATTTTATAAGCCACTGTTCATCTGTATTCATTCCTTGACACATGGAAAGAGCGGAAGACACTGTTCATCTCAGAATCTGTTGCGTTATAATCCATTCAGTATGGACTTCTGGTAATAGCACAGGTTGGTTGTGACGTCCATTGTTTATGCTCTAAAGAAGCCCCATTCATTTTTGAATGATTCTCTCCTATCTAAAAATTAAAAAAAAAAAACCGATAAAATTACCATCGTAAGGATCTCTTCTTAACCATCTAAAATATTTGAAGACTGTGATTAACTTGAGAATGTAGCTGAGGACAAGCATCAAGAATGACCAGTGGGTTAAAAAAATGAAGAATATGAACTGGTACTTCCTAAATTTAATAATCAGTGCCCAAATTAAAAGGCCGACGAGATAAACGCAGGTTAGTAGTCGATATGATACCCACAATCGCGGCCACATAGGCCACTGAAAACAATACAAGAAGCATTTTTAATTCAATCAGTACCAATAATGCTAATTATTTAGCATTGTATGGTTTAAATAAATAGTAATTATGATCTAAATCAATATTTATGTTTACATGATAAATAATTAAAGAGTCAGAATTTATAAATAGATTGTTCACATGAAATGCTAACAACATTAATTAATTAAATCAATTAAATTAAATAAAATAAAATTGATTGAAGCAATATGACTGGGAAGCTTTAATATACAGGGTGTATCAGGTTCGATGGTCTTAAAGTACCTAGCGTGATCCTTTGCATGATTACAAACTTAAAGTTCCTTCTGCAAAATGTTCAAAACTCAAATGTTAAGAGTCTAAACATCACGCGAAGTTTGCTGAAAACCTGTCGAAAACGTCACTTAATCTCAACAATTGCCGCCGATTTAATTGTAATCGCCCCTTTGAATTTAATGAACTGCTGGTACGGAAAGTTCATAAATGACGTAACGACGCAATTTAAATTTTGAGTTTTCGACATTTTCGGTAAGGAACTTTAAGTTTGTAATAATGCAAAGGATCACGCTAGGTACTTTATGACCATCAAACCTGATACACCCTGTAATATACTGATGCGTTTGGAAGCTAAAGCCACAGGCAATTTTACATAACAACGGGAAATAAAATGACCAACCAGATTAATCCTAGGCCCTTACAATGGTAAGACAGCCAATCAGAGATAGTCCACCCACCCCGGTCATGTTTTTGAACGGAGGGAGGGGGGAGGGAGGGGCCATGTCATCAGAAATTACAAATTTATTGATGAAAAATAGGAAAGAAAATTCCACAGCCAGGATTCGAACCAATTGCGCCACGGCAGACATGAAAGCATTAAGCTATTTACATGTCTTTTGGGCTTGGTTAGAGTAGTTAATTAGTCCACAGCTCTTTCTTATTTTTCATCAATAATTTAAAATCTGCGGTATGAATACCTCATGGACCCATCTTGAGTTATTCTTTAATTACAGAATTCTTTTAATTATATCAAGAATCAAATCAAAGTCAAAATCAATCTGGTTATTCAGTAAATTTTCATTGCTTTTCTTTTTAAAAATAGCAATGTTTTCTATAGTCACAGGTGGTTTCTAATATTTTCATTTTCTCGTCCATTTTTCCGAAATCGTGTGTGTTTTTTTTTTATTAAGTGATCAGTGAATGTTGACTTACAGTCCTAGCATGTTAAGGCTCTTTTACTTGTCGATAATCCGTCTTTTTATTGGTCCTATTCTATATAAATCTTGTCGCATTTGAGGCATTCTAGGCATTCTAGACATTTGACACATCCTATTTCGCATATAGCGCTTTTCTCGTATGCATTATTGTTCCTGTGGAGTAGGGGGGGGTTGATGATATTTTTCAGATTCTTATTGGACGAAAAGCTATGTTAAGTCCTTTATCTTTGAATAATCTAGTTACTCTGTGTATGTTTGGGCCTATATGAATAAAATTTGTAAACTTCTGAGTTTTGTTGACCTCTTTTATTTCTTCACTATTGTTCTGGGTTTGCATTTGTTTCTTCTTTTCTTCTTCGATGATTTTTCAGAGGCTTTCGATTCCCTTTCAATCCCACTATTATTGTTCAAATTAGAAAAGCAATACCATATAAATGGTCCTCCCTTGGCATGGATCGCGGATTTTCTTAGTAACAGGTCATATTTTATGAGGAATGGGGACGTTATATCCTCAACTATTTTTAGAAATTGTGGGGTGCCACAAGGTTCGTTATTATCTCCCTTACTGTTTATTTTGTTTATTAACGACCTTCCAGCAAATTTGAAATTTGTCAAGGTAATCATGTATGCCGACGATGTTGCGTTAATGTTGGCGAATAAAGATCTCCTCATCAATGTCAGATCTTTTGGCAGCTTTAAATCTCGCATCTACAGCATGGAATATGACCAATATATTGGAAATTAACGTCGACAAAACCAAAATAATGTTATTTTATCAATGGAACAAACGTTCTGTTCCCGATGCCCCTATTGTATGTTTTGATAAGGAAATTGTTGGACTTACCGATTCTTTTAGGTAATTGGGGCTGGAGCTCCAATATGATCTGACATGGAGTCGATATATCGATACCCTTATGTTTAAATTAAATCGGGATATGGGGATGATTTCTAGATTGTATTACTTACCTGGTCTTATTTTACTTTTATTATATTACGGATTGATACAGTCCAACCTCTGTTGCGGTACGATATTTTGGGGTATCACGTCAGCTTATAACTTATCTAGAATTTTAAGATTGCAAAAGTGGTTCCTTCAAGTACTTCTTAAGGTTCCCCGAAGTTCCCCAGTTTCGCAGAACTTTCATAATCTCGGTATTCCCGCGATTTGTCAAATCGTTAATTTGCAAACGAACTTTTTTATTTTTAAGATATTAAATTTCTTGTTGGACATAACTACCCAATTTTTTTTAACTCCTGTTCATAATAAACACGATTATTTGACCCGCCAATCCGAGAATATTTATTTACCTATGACTAAAAGAAAATATTGTAATAATTGTATTTAGTTTCTCGGAGTCAAGGTTTGGGCCGCTTTGCTACAGGAAATACGATCATTAGCTCCTTTCTCGTCCTTTCGTAAGGAATAAAAGCGTTTCGTCCTTAATCTCCCCACCCCCCTTCTCCTGTATTAAGCGACTTGTCTGCAAATTTTTGGGTTTGGAACCATTTTACCATAGTAACATACTAACGCTTATTTATTTTATGTTTTATTGTACACGCTATGATATACACTGTCATATCACTGAATTATCATCACTCGCTAGGGAGTAATGGGAGTAACCACCCTTCGCCGCTATAACTGCTGCTAGGCGTCGTGGCATGGATGCAAGAAGTGCGCGGTATATGTCCGATGGTATGGCAGTCCATTCCGCTTAAAGCGCTGTCCACAGAGCTTCAAGAGTCATAGGTGGAGGCTCCAGCTGCCGTACATGGCAATCAAGGTGCTCCCACAGATGTTCGATTGGATTGATGTCCGGCGAATTAGCGGGTCAAGGGAGCACTCGAAAGTCAGTAAAGTGTTCCTCGAACCAATCCAGAAGGAGACGTGCCTTGTGGCAGGGTGCATTGCCCTGCTGGAACACACCATCACATTGGGGGAACATCGTGAGCATGCACGGATGCACCTGGTCCGCTACGATTGAAAGATAGCCACAGGCATTCAAATTGCCCTCTAGACGAATCAGTGGACCTATCTGCTCCCAACAGAAGATCCCCCACACATGCACACAACCCCCACCAGCCTGCTTCCAGCCCACAATAGCCTCCTGCGGTCTCTCTTCATGGCGTTCACGACGCACTCGCCATCGCCCGTCAATCTTATGGAGCAAAAACCTTGACTCGTCGGAGACGACGACCTTAGCTCACTCGTCTGTGGTCCAATGGCGGTGCTCACGTGCAAAGTCTAGGCGTCATTGACGATGATTCCTGGTCAACATGGTGCAGCAATCATGCATGGACTGTTCAGGTGCATCCGTAACAGGGTGCGTTCAACGGTAATGTCGGATCCACGTCTGTTGGCAACACTGTTGAATCTGGTGGTCAGTTGATGGACTGTGGCTCTCCTGTCACCTTTTCCGAGTCGTCATAGGCGTCGCTCACCCCGTTGGTCGATCGCTCGTTACCCTTTACAGTGAGGGCGTTGGAACGCGATTTCTGTCCCTGCTGCCACTCTTCACTACAGCGGACCGTGAACAGTTCACAAATCGCACCGTTTTGGAGATGGTGCCACCCTTGCTGCGATATCCTATTATCATCCCTTTTTGGATGTCCGTTAAATCCGGACGTTTACCCATCTTGAGGCTCGTGCATCTGCCGTTTAATGCACCAGTTTTAAAGCTTTATCAGCTTGTTATGCAAATTTTGCAATGTGTAATCGTTGTTGGGGCAAACCATGCGTGTGCCTTGAAGGGGTGCTGATCATAATTCATTGATATGACAGTGTATAACGTTTGTTTTAGTCGATTAATCTGTTTTAGGGACCACTGGGAACTCACTAGTCGGTCTCTGACCATACTCATTCTCGGTGACACCTTAAATTTAAAGTAGTTATGTTATTGCTATGATAATGTATTTACTTAACAAAATAAATCTTACTTAATAAAAACGTTATTCTGTCCGTCATCATTGACTTTCCCTAATTTCCGACCAAACCATAAGCGTTATCTTGATAAAACAAAAATTGCTCTATAGGTCGATAATAGACAACTAAAATCATTTAACTTAAAAAAATTTGACTTCAGGTTTGGTCAATCTGGTCGATTTTATGCCAAATGTGAAATGTAGCTTCTAATTAGCTCTATTCACCGAGATAGAAATGGTATTGTAGCGTCCCCTCCCCCGCAATACCAATTATGTGGTACTTATAACTCAGCGTCCAAGTACCTGGGGAGGGAAAAGCTAGAGTTCGGAACCGATAAAAGAAAACTCCTTACACCACTGTGGCAGACATATATTAATCACTTTATTAATTCCAAACATATATTTATTTGACAAAATATCCTTCCCTTCTAATTATAAACTTATCCCTAGGGGCCCCTTGTTTTAATGTATATGTATAAGTTAAGATTTACAAAAACGTGACCTAGTAAATCACAATGTTCAACACAGCTGGCACTCTTGTCATAGTAAAAAAGAAAACCCTCAGCTAATAACCGTTTACTTGAGGCGGTGACGGCCGCTTGACTTTGAAATTGGGTGATACTGATAACTCACATTGCCGAATCAAATATTCCATGTACACCAGCGCTTGAAAGCGCAATGCTCTCCTTTAATGTGTAGAAAAGGGGGGAGGAACAGTGACCCCTCTTGGTCATTGTGAGCTATCAATTAAATCACCACTGGCAGCACTTGCTCAGTGACTTGCTTCTTGCACTGTATGAGCATGCATACGCTAGTGCTTCCATTCCAATATTCAAAACTAATGCGCCGAATTACTACTCATACCTCAAAATATTGCTGAACTGATTCCAATTTTTATTGACAATGTGCTTAATAAAATTAGATTTCTTATTTAATGCTCTATTTTAAGCAGCTGTCGACATGAATAAAACTTAATCCAACATATACCAATAAAACTCGTGTGCTACTATTCATTTAGTCTTTCTTAATCTTTTATCTGACTATTATCCGTTGCTTCGTTGTACCGTTTACGCTCGGGTCCATGGTTTTGCCGCGAAGGGATCGAACGAACTCACCATATTTTCGTCATCTGGGCAATTACAAATGGCGGTTGATGACTTGCCATGTTCCACTTGGCTGTATCTTTTAAACAGGTTAGTTGAGTCAATAATCACTTCTACTGCCGTAATCAGGGTCCTTCATGAATGCACATCTCCGTTCAGTCAGTAAGGCGAGCCGAATAATCATGTCGGAAAAGAATTACAACATATATCAATAAATAAATTCAGTTTCAGAACTATGATTGCATATTTACTTGGTTCCAGGTTACTTGTAATTTACTCCTTTTACGACCTGCAGTTATTTCTTAGCATAAAGTTCCAAAGAGTCTCGATCTTGCATAAAAACAACTTTCTTCAGCTTAAATCAGTCATTAATTTTATCTTTTGTAATGTTCCACAGAACAATAAATATTTTATGTCAGGACCTCTCTTAACAGCGACAAGACAAGAGAGAGAAAAAAAAAATATATATACAGAATACAGAAGAAATTTTTACAACAAAACAAAAACACACGTTCCTCCAATTCGCCGAAAACGATCGCAACAATCCTCTGTTGGAAGCTGTGCTATCTTCTCCGAAATCCCATTAACAATGCAGCTCCAACAGAGGACCATGACGATCGCTCACGGCAAATTAATCTCTCAGAAACGACAATACAATACACAAATTATTTCTAACGCACCACAAACAATAACCTCACACAACAAACAACCCTCACTACTATTACATAACCAACAAATAAAACAAAACACTACGGATAATACACCTTACTTGCTATTGCCTCATTCCTCCCCCCATCAGACACACGTGACTCATAAAACGTCACGTCACAGTATCAATCAGTTTTTCATTACAAAATTGTAGCCTTTTTTTGAAAATTTCAATAGTAAAATGTTAATATTTTTAAGTTCAAAGACGTGAAAATGTTAATACAATTGCACGAATGTGCATTTTTAATCTAGCTCAACAAAAATTATTCTGTCTTCGTATTCTTCTACATCATGTTCCTGGAGCAAAATCATTTGAAGATTTAAGAAGTGTTGCTGGAGTACTCTGTTCAACTTTTGTAGAGGCAACAGGACAACGAGGCATTTTTATGACGACGAAGGATGGGAAAAATGTACACGAGAAACTATTGTCTTCAACACACCATTTCAAATTAGACAGTTCTTTTCTTTTATCTGCGTATTTTGTTCACCACCAAATGCAAAAGATTCATGGGACTAATACACACAACCAATGTCATTCGATTATTTGAGAGAGCAAGATGAAGATGTTGCATTTAATTATTCTCTTCACGACATTTCTTCAATTCTAAAGCAACATAGTCTTAATTGCACTTCTTTCAATCTGCCAGAGCCAATTGAGTTAGTAATTTTTAATTCAACTGAAGAAAGAAGCGAAGCCGAACGACTCATTCCAACTTTAAATACTCAACAAAGAGCTACTTTCGAAAGGATCACTTAATCAGTTTACGGTGAAAATGCCACAATTCGATTATTCTATTTTGATGTACCTGGTGTTCTGGAAAGACCTATCTTTATAAAGTTTTAATGAATTTCATCCGAGGAAATGGAGATAAGAGTCTTCTTCCCATGTGCTACAACTGGAATTGCCTCAACCCATGAAAGGAGGTAGAACAGTTCAAAGCGGTTTCAAGTTGCATTGCTTGAAAACTCAACATCAAAACTTAAGCCATCGTCTCTTCAAGGTAAAGATGTTTTAGAATCAAAACTTATAATCATCGATGAAGTAATAATGTCAACAAAGCATAGACTGAGATGCATCGATAATTTCTTGAGAGATGGAGTTTTAAAAAATCCGATTTAACGAGATAAGCCATTTGGAAATAAAGTTATAGTCACTGGAGGACATTTTCGACAATGCTTACCGGCAGTTCGAACAGAAAAAAAGAAGTTATCAAAGCATGCATCAAATCATCAAATTTATGGCAACGTTTTATAAAACTTTCATTGATTTCTAACATGAGAAGTGCAGGTCAAGACGATTTCACTAAGTGGCTTCTTAAAATTGGTTCTGGAAATTTTGCTAGAATTGAAACTTTTGCCCCTGAGTGGATGCCCCCTTAACGTGGGTCAGGGGTTTGGGTGCTTCAGGGATTCTGTGAGCTATGCTGGTAGTAGCACTGCTACTTTAGGGTCACCCTTACCAGAAAGGTCATGGTTGAGAAGTGAGACGAAGAGTATCCAAACAAACACATATCTCATGATGTCGACGAATGAGAGAATTCATTCTGCATCGGGTGTGGCGCAGGTTAAAGTCACCCGCGTTCGGGAGTTAGGCAGAGGCTCTCGTTCGAAAAATAGTCGACAGTCTCCCGGCTGTTATCTCGAAGCAATGCCTCCGAGAAGCCCCACCAGTGCACTCGCTATGCGCTTGGGGAAACGGTCGGGGGCAGCGCATGCCTTTACCCAGGAGGATAAACGGGTAAAGAGACAACGGGATCGGGTGCTGCCAATCGGCACTTGGAACGTATTCTCCATGATAGGAAAGGAATCAGAGTTAGTGGAGGAAGCCAAACGATATCGACTGGATATCATAGGTATTACCTCCACGAAACGTCCGGCTGCCCAGGCGGGAGTGGGGATACTCACAAGTCCCCGGCTGGCAGATTATGTTGCAGATTGGTCCCCCTTAGGTGGAAGACTGTGTCTCCTGAGGCTTCAGATAGGGAAACGGTCCCTCTCTATATTCGTTGCATATGCTCCGAATGCAGATACAGAGTACCCACTCTTTCTAGATGAAGTTGATTCTGCTCTTAGTAGGAGAGGGAGCGCAGATTATGTCATCCTGGTGGGCGACGTCAATGCACACGTAGGGGCTGATGACCAAACGTGGAAAGGCGTGATTGGGAGGAATGGCGGACCCGATTTAAATGCGAATGGGAGGTGCTTGTTGGATCTCTGTTGCAACAATGGACTTTCCATCACAAATACCTTCTTCCAGCACAGGGATGTCCATAAGCATACCTGGTACAGGGATGCAATGGACCAGAAGTCACTGATTGATTTTGTAATCGTATCAGCTGACTTATTCCGATCAGTGTTGGATACTCGTGTGAGAAGAAGGGCAGAACTATCAACAGATCACCACCTTGTTGTCTGCACTTTGCAGTTTTCTGAATCCATGCCAATCAAGCGAAATACTACTGTAAGTTAAGACAGACTTGGCGCATCAAATGGGAGGCAGTGGAGGATAGAGCTGTGAGGAAGACCTTTGCAGATAACATATCTTCAAGTTTCAAAGCACTACCCAGTGATCGTGATACTGTTGAAGAGGAGTGGCAGTTGTTTAAAAGTGGTACTGTTGAAGAGGAGTGGCAGTGACTACTTCGGCTGCATTGTGCTATGGTCGTAAGCGGCTGAGTGTGGCGCAGGTCGGTGAGAAAAGGACTGCATGATTGAACAGTGAAGTCCAAGAAGCTGTCAAGGCAAAGAAGGAAGCCTATTTGCTATGGCTTGCAAATAAGTCACCTTCGAGTCGAGTGCGATACACTGAGGCGCGAAAAGCAGCAGCAAAGACAGTATCAACAGCTAAAGCCAAGGCCTGGGAGAAATTCGGGGAGAAATTGGAGGCAGACTATGGTTCGGCAAACAAGTTATTCTGGCAGACCGTGCGCCGCCTCCGTGGAAAGAAGTCTCTTTCATCATAAACTATTAAGAGTGCGGATGGGAGGCTTCTGAAAACGGAGGAGAGCGTGTTGCATAGGTGGAAGGAGTACTTTGCATCTCTTCTTAGTCCGGTGACAGCAACAACTGAGGAACATGAGGTGCACCTTGGAGCGGAGAATAGTCACGGTAGTATCACCGAAGCAGAAGTCAGATGGGCAATTAAGTCCCTGAAGACTGGCAAAGCTGCAGGTGATGATGAAATCCGGTCCGATATGTTAAATCAGGATAATATCCTGCGGCTGACTCGAGTGTGTCAGGTTGCTTGGATATCTGGTCAGGACCCTGAGCAATGGCAGACAGGAATTGTGATCCCTATCTTCAAAAAGGGAGATCAGAGAGATTGCAACAACTATCGAGGCATCTCTTTGCTCAGCCTTCCTGGGAAAGCGTACGCTAAGTGACTGCAGAAGAGAGGACGGGAAATATTCGACTCCAAACTGTCGGGGGAGCAGTGTTGTTTCCGACCTGGCCGAAGCACGACGGATCACATCTTTGCTCTAACGCCCGTATTCACGACCTAGTAGCAAACCGCGTCTCAAACTACGTCGCTGAACACTGCGTATCACGTGATACCAGGTTCAGATTGTTGCTGCTATTCACCATTTCTATCTGAGACCGGTTTACAGCTACTCACTTTTGAGACGGACTTTTTTTTAACAACATCTACCATTGGCTTTATAGAGTCACATGACCTCGCTGGCCGGAAGGAAAAAAAATCCCATTATTGAATTGCTCAGTCTGCAGCACTACAAGTGCACGTTTCGTATTATTTTGGAATGGAAACGTTAGAATGTATTGCTTTTCTACACCACTGATATAACTATAATTTCCTTTTGTATTTAATGAACGACACAATACTTATTTTCGACTCACCTCATCTAATTCAGCAGTACTTTCTGGCGCTTTGAAGCGAGCGAGAAAAAATGGCGGTTCGATGTGGCAGATGTGGCCAAACAGGAACTTCTGCGCATGCGCCGCTTCCGATACTAGTCTTGCCACCTACTTTTCTCCGTCTCAGATTTGCGACGAAGTTGACGTCATTTCTGAGACGTGATACGCAGTTTATGTCGTCGTGAATACCGTTTTTTGCTGCTACTCACTTTTGATACTGAGACGCGGTTTGCTACTAGGTCGTGAATACGGACGTAAGTGTCACTGTCCGTTTCTAGGCGCTACGAAACAAAGTACGTCTACCCGACCGAAACGGCCGTGACGTCAAACAAGGATGCTCGGGCTCTTCGGAGAGAAGGAAAAATCGCGGACGCGAGAGAGAGCGGAGCGATCAACCCGGCAAAACAAAATGGAAGCGCCCGCACAAGGAAGCGGAAAAACGTTTCGGAAGTGATAGGAGAGATCACGGTTCCGGCAAAGAACGTAAAACAGGTTCCCTGTTTTACGTTCTTTGGTTCCGGCTCGCAAACAAGGGACACAGATTACCTACGCTGGAAAAAGGATAGATGGTTCCGAGCTAGCTAACGGAAAATTTGGAAACGATAATCCAAGGATACACAACGGTGAACTTGTGCGAGGAAGGAGAACTACGGATGGATTTTTCTCAGTTCCCGCCTACCGAAACCTATTTTTATATTATGAACATTTAGTGATCTTTAATCTTTCTCAAGACGGAAACAGCGTTCAGCGAACAACTGGAGAAAGGAATGGAATGGCTATTGCGCCATACTATGGAATTTTCCCTTTCGGATTGAGAGGCTTTATCAACGATGATTTGGGCTGCATCGAGGGGCCGATTCAGCGTGAACATTTTTGATATTAGCGACAATATCTGGAACATCATTGCTATATAGCAAAAATTTTTAGGAGTCGCAAAAAGATAGAAAAATTATATAAACGTATACATTAATTAACTCGGAGACAAACGGTATCCAAATAAGGCCCAATATGGATCACGATACTGTTGAAAACACGTGTTTTGGGTCGCAATGTAAAAAGTTGAGAAACGCTGCTATACAGGACATATGACTTCGGATCAGCATAAAATCGTTGCGCTTCCTCTTTTGTGATGTAGCCATGTCAGTAATGTAATGGAACAATGAAATGTGATCCAATAGAACCTCCAAAGTTGATCACCTCCCTATGTTGACCTAATTTTTATACTCTGGGCATTGGTCCCATGTAAACAAATCGGCCTCGGTGGCTCAGTGGTTGCGTGATCGCCTCTGATACCCGAGTACGCGGGTTCGACCCGGCCGAGGACGACGAGGATTTTTTCAGGGGCAAAATCCTGAGATCACGCACTTCCTTCGGAAGGGAAGTAAATAAAGCCGTTGGTCCCGTGAAGTCGTTTGCCGGCTGCACGTTAAAGAACCCTTGCGAGGCAAAATTTGCGGCCCCTATAACGCCGTCCTGAAATGACAATGGCAGTTGAAAAGGAAGTTAATACCAAACAAACCAAACCAAACCAATGCATTTCTAAGTCTCTATGTTGACCACCTCTATAAGTTATATCTTGAACACTTAGGCCATGACACACAATGTTAATTTTATCTCTATAAATTGACCAATGTTATCACCACGTGTTGCTTATTGCAAGATTTTTCACTAATTATGTGAACAACCATCTGGCGACACTCTCAGACTATATCACTACTGCTATCTCATTCTGCCAGTCTGAGCGTATGTATAATCGATACTGAATACTATTATATACAGTATTTGTATTGGAAATGCACCTGGAAATATCCAACTAAAATCTGTATGTATTGTAGTCAAAGGCGCATTTGTTTAATCGAATTATGTGAATTTTTCATTCGTTTATTTGATTCCGTCAATATAGTAGACTGTCAGTTTGGAGTAAATTCAGCCATAAAACGATTTAGAAATGCTTCGAGAAAGCTGGATTTGTCACAATGCCAGAGCAAGAAGCACTATTAGACTTTCCATCTCCTGTAGCAGAATTCGAAAGAGTAGATTTGAATATTTGTTGCAATGTACGATGAAGTGGCAAAATGCAATGGATATGATCCAGAAACACTTTTCAAACAATAATGGCCGAAGTACAACCCAGCAAAAAAATCCGCAGAAAAGAGCTGATTTAATGAGAGAATCAAGTGAGAACGAATTAGAAGTTGAAGAGGCACCAGAAGAAAACGTCAGGTATCTGATAATACAGCTAAATCGTTTGCTGCAGAAATATGCCCGAGCATGCTGAGTGATGTATCTAGCATTGAATGAACATTGTCCCGTTTTCTTTGTAACCAAATTAGAAACAAAACTGCATTGACAATAAATACATCAATTGTATGTTTTTTCCATATTCCCTGTATGTTTTCATCTGTATGATACAAGAATTAGATAAAAATGTAAAGTGTATAATGTATACATGTGGATTTTAGTACATTTTTCCATATGTTACTCATTTCATATCGTTGTGTTAGGCCTACAGTTAAAATATGTAAATAATATTAGGCCCATTGTTAAGATGGCTAATTAAAGTTAGGCCTATATTTAAAAATGATGTGAGTGTGTTGACTAGTTTGTTGGAGTCCCTTGGGTGGTCAACTTACGGAGATTCTACTGTATAATGAAACGAGAAACAGTAGCTACATTCAAAAATTCCGTGCTAGTCGTGTTAAGCTTGTCGTATTAAGCTATAGCACGATCCGTGCTGGGTTAATTTTTGAATGTGCTCGTGTTGTCTGTGCTGTCGAGCACGATTTGTGCTGCCACTTGAATAGAGACTGATTAGGCAGAGTATTGTTACATCACCTACGGTAGGGTATTGTTGATCATATTTCTATCAATAATAAGCACGAAATTGTCCCTACTGTAGGTGATGTAACAATGATTTTTCCGCGAGCAGGCTTTTTCTCTAGGCGGTATTGTTTGGTCTGCCTGAAACAACAATGGAAATCAGCTAAATGAACAGGTCGTTAGAATCCAGTAAAGTCGTGTCCTAACACGGCCTTCTAGATACTACCAGGCCTGAACATAGAAAAGATAACACATTATTACGTCAAACTGGTGGTGCTATTACAGAAGTTAGTTCAACGTCACAATCTTAGTGCTTCAACAATACAGTATTGACGTCATGTTCAGGCCTGGTAGTTTCTAGGAGGCCGTGGTCCTAATTATCGTGGTTACAATTTTCCCGGCAGATGGAGATAGTGGAGCTATTAGCGATAGGCAGTTTACTTTCGACCCATTCTTCTCCGATTGTCAAAAATAACTTTTCTGCTTTCCATAACCGATGTTCTTGAACAAATAGAGTTCCTTCTACACTAATTAATCATGGGATGTTGGTGCAATTAATTCGTATAACTATAAAATATTCAGGGAAGCGACGTTTTTCCGCCATTACAGCTTTTCACGAGAGAGATGAGGAATGCCATAATGAGCATGCGCACATCAGATTTTTAGCAACACGACTAGCATGGAGTTTTTGAATGTAGCTTGTGATTAATTGCACGTTTATGATTTGAATTGTTTTAGAGCTAACAATGTCCCTTAACAATGTTTTCCCACCATTACGGATTTCATGAGAGAGATGAGGAATGCCACAATGAGTATGCGCGCCAATGTCGTGTTAGAAAACTAATACGAACACGGACGTAAAAAGCCCGTGCTCCGTGCTAGGTGTTTTGCAACACGGGAGACGGTTCGTGCAGGAAGTGCCATCAGATTTTACCAACACGACACGCTTAACACGACTAACACGGAGTTTTTGAATGTAGCTACTGAAATCAAGATGCAGCGATTAGGGCCGTGAATAGTGCATATTCTGATCAGTGCATGGAAATACTCATGTTTATACAGGGCGATTCAAAATTCAATGTACAAACTTTTAAGGGAGCTAGTATGGGTGATTCTAAGCAAAAAAAAGTTTATATGAACCTGGGTCCGAATTTGAACGATACCTGAGATATGAACAGAAATAAAAATGCCGCCACCAAGATCAACAAGTTAATAACTCAGGTTCTGTAAAGCCTAGATTAATGAAATTTGGAGAAATAACAACATACTTAAGCCGATGTATACCGTTAAAATTTGATCGAATTCCAACGAGAAGTTTCCGAGTTACGCAGTCAAAATTGCAACAAGTGCTGGTTAGTACTCACAAGTGAACACGTGTTATGATCGATCGGAATTCCCAGATGTCAAATCCGTCTCTTCTTGTTCATTTAGACTAAGAATCAATCGGAATTATTTGCAGCAATTTTTTGATCTATTTTTGATATGAATTTGATCCGGAATTATTTTAAAAATTCTTATTATATAGAAATTGAAGTCAAGGGGTCGGGACAGGAGGAAAAACGTATTTAGCGATAGTTCCTATTCACCGGATTCATAATAACGAGGTTCGACACTATTTAGAAAATGGAAAAGAACTCTATTCGTTTGTCATCATTGTTATTCGAATGAATGAAATATCACATGCCATTGTTACCCTTGAAAGCGTTAATAGTTTCTAAAAACCACGTGACCAGTTACCTCAACTCCAACCCCATTGGGACAATCCGGCCTAAAAGTCATAGTAATGCAGATCTTGCCTAGACTCTAGACCCTAGAAGAATCTGCATACCGAATTTCACTCCTTTACATTCCTATGACCTCTAATTCACACTATATTGATCTCTAATTCATATCACATTCACCTCTAACTCACGCCTCTATAACTCCATTCCAGTGTGCCAATGGAAACCAAACGAAATGGTGAAGTAGGATATGTCCATAGTAATTACATACCGAATCTCAACCTTCTATGACATATAAAGAGGACAGATGAACATAGCAACACCAATAAATTCCTCCATTCTTCCATGTATACTGCATGCGCAAAATTTGTCGTTTTTAAGAAGCCGCTGACTTAAATCACTGACTTACGCTTTGGACGGAATCACCATACAGTATATTCGTGATTGCATTACGCTTCTTTGAAATGAGACACTATTTCAAGATAGGATACTCCTATTCATTTGATCAGTCACTGTACATATAGAAAACATTCTCTTTTATTGCTATCTTTATTATTTTTATTTCCAGACGAAGTGAAGGGAAGTAAAAGATAAAAAGTGGCTTAATTTCGAATCTGCAGTCCGAAGCATTAAATCATGATAATGTTTTTAGGTGCAACAGATAAATAAATATTTTTTATACAATGCATAAACCTTTTTTTATTTATCAATAGACGAGTCTATAGAATCATGTACATCAGTAATACTGAGTAACGGCTTATGACAACTAATGTATGAGATATAAGCACGGGTCTCTCGATATGTAGAGTAAACACAGCGTCAGAGCTTCAGGTGCGTCTCTTTACTCGCATTTGTGCACACATTCGAATGAGGGGCTACAAATACGGCACTGCAAGCTTTTCGCAGTATCTAAAATCACAAAAACGAGTGTATTTTGTATGACGCAAAATTAAAATTATTGCATCACTCGTAACGCATTTTTGGCTCGGAACATTATTCTTAGCTGTAGAGGGAAAGAAATCTGTAGAAATAAATTAAGCACTCCGAAGCACATAGAAATTCAACAAGCGCATAAATTATAAATGAGATGAAGACTTTGAAAAGCATCTTATTAACTAAATGAACATTTAATTGATTCTTCAATGTTCCAAAATAATAAATTCTAAATTAAAATGCGATCGATAAAATATATCTATTGTAATGGAAAAGAGTTTATTCCATTACACTAAGTTTCATTATGCTGGATTCACACTACAGCGTATTCCACGACGGAAGGCATCGACAGCAAGGGATTACGGTCAAGGCAGCGCGAATATCGGGCAGAAAACGGGATAAAATCTAGCTCAAGTCTATGGGGTCTATAGGGTTTTATCGGGCGGAAAACACGATAGAACCGAGCTCTACTTTTACCGTGGTACGCGACAGTAAGCAACAGAGGTGGCCAATCACGGCGAACTTAGCAATACGTCATCGCTACGGTATGTCCAACATTAGAGCTACTACAGGGTCGAGTCACTTTATTATGATCACCTCCTACGTTTGTCTTCGGGGGTGCCGAGCCGAGGAACTATGTCACGTGTTGGGAATTGGTTAGGTGACGAAATAAGGTAGGTTTCCACTATGTTAAAAATATATCACTCATTGCTGCAATGGCTAAGAAACATGATTTATCAGATCTGGAAAAGGGGATGATAATCGGCTTTCGGGCCAATGGTGGCAGTATTTTGGAAACCGTGCAGTTTGTGAACTGTTCTCATGCTGCTGTAGTTAAAGTGTATCATGACTGGGAAAATGGGACCGTTCAGAATAAACGGTATGGGAACTGTGGAGCACCACGTGCCATTGATGAGAAAAGTGAACGTCGGCTGCGAAGGTGTGTGAAGGCCAACCCAAGAGCTACAGTGGACCAACTTATCGCTCAAACCAACGAGGGTGCTACCAGACATGTCTCTAAAAGCACAGAACAGAGGACCCTGCTAAGTATGGGGTCCGCAGCAGACGGATGGTCACCGCACCAATGCTGACGAAGGTTCATCGCCAAAAACGGTTTCAATTTGCTCAACAGTACAGAAACTGGATCACTTCTGACCGGAATAAGATTGCCGTCTCCGATGAGTCACGATTTCTGCCCCACAGAAGTGACGGTCGTTGGCGGGTGAGGCGAGAAACCTCCGAGAACAAGCATCCTGGAACCATTGTTGGACGAATCCAGGCTGGTGATGGCAGCGTCGAGGTGTGGAGAGTGTTCTCATGGCATTGTCTGGGCCCACTGATACCTGTGAAAGGCACTCTCAACCGATTCGATTTATTCATAATTGCAGATCAAGTACACCCATACATAGTGATGTCTTCCGAGAGGGAGATGGCACGTTCCAGCAAGACAATGCGACGTGTTCACACCGCTGCAATTCTTCGGGGGTGGTTTGAGGAACACGACCAAGAGTTCCAAGTACTACCCTGGCCCCCTAATCCCCAGACCTCGACCCAATCAAGAATCTTTGGGATCACCTCGATCGTCATGTGCGTGCTATGAAACAACCACCGCGTACCCTTCGGAAGCTGTCGGGTGCTTTACAGTCTGCATGGCAACAGCTACCAGTAGAAACCTACCAGAATCTTCTTGACTCACTCCCACGCCGTCTAGCTGCTGTTCGTGCCGCTAAAGGCGGTTATTCGGGATATTAGCTGGTGGTCATAATAATGTGACTCGACTCTGTATATTTATTCTATATTTGTTATAATATAGCCCTTTCACTGCGTAATTAAATTTTATTTTCATTCTTGAGAAAATGGAATTATCCACTTTTAGCAGCATAACAAGAAGTTTCTTAAACCCTGTGGGATGAATCAAATTTCCGCAGGTAGCCATAATGTAATTTTGTGTGGATATATCCGCTTTACGCAGCAAAAGGGATAGTAGCTATATCCAACACCGAAAGTTTCTTTCGTTTCTTTAATGGCTGCTCTTGAGTAGATGAACTGAGCGGCAGTATGCCCATAGTATCGATAATAAATCCCCCAAAAATATATTGTTTCAGATTTAAATCACATATGTGAACAAAAAAGATTACGACCGTGTAGTTTAGGACAAACCGGATGAAAGAATTTAAGTCCGATTTCGATCTTCGCCAAACGAAACGAGTAAAACCATTCATTTCGCAACGTCGTTTTCCGCGCTTGTGGGATTGACCACGATTGTATGGCGCCGCCGTCGCAGAATCCGCCGTAGTGTGAATCCGGCTTTAGTCTTCATTCAAAACACTGAAAACAAAACGTTAAGCCATTACACGAATTTGCACGCCGTCTGTTGCTTAATTGACGAATTAATTGAACTGGGTAAGACAGAGACAAATGAAAGACAGACCACATTTCTTTCATTTGTCTCTGGGGTAACACAGCGAAGTATAGTGGCGCTATCTATTACCACACTTTCAATATACAGCCAAACCTCCGTATAACTATTCTCGATAGTGCGATTAACCTTTATAAGATGATAATTTTTCGTTGTCTCGGCTAATTTCCTATCTTTTTAATTTTAAATATCCCACCTTATAATGATGAAGTATTTTCAAAAATACTCTGTTAGTAGGGTAATATTTTCCAATATCATTAAAAAAGCATTCTCGGTTTCGTATCTGGAACGAATAAGAACGAACAGTGCACGCTTAGTTCTGGAAATGGTTTCCGTTCACTGGAAATTGGTAACCGTAGAATCAACTTGCCAGCAATCAAAGATATAGCTGGAACTATGAAACAAACTATGAAAGAGATATGGACTTGCACAATCAACGTCGGCTAGATTTCTCAGGAAAGAAACGTTGAAGAATATGTTGCGAGCGAAGGTTTAATTGTTCCCATTAAAATATGAAATAAAAACTGTTTCAAGCATTATAACTTATTATAATATATCTTTAAATAAGATATCTATATAGGAGGGTGAATCAAAAAGTAAGTTACACTCAGCACCATCTGTGGTCGAAGAGCGCTGACATCATTCGCCGTTTTTAAGGATGTTGCCTGTATGTCTATAATTGCAACATGGCATGATCCCACGTGTTCACGCGTTTACTGCGTACGCAAGAGTATTGTTGTAATGGCGCAGTAACTGGTTGTACGCTCCAAGTTGGAGATTCGCGGAACAATCTGTTTCTTGTGGGCGCTGAAATCCATAAGGAAATTTGCAGTGTCTACGGGGATAATGTGATTTCTCGTCTAAAATTGTGAAGTGGTGCCAGCAGTTCGAAAATGGGCGCTCAGATTTGACGGACGAATACCGCGCATTAAGATTATCCACGTTCAACACTCCCGAGCACATTGCCCGCGTTTTTGAGATGATTCTGGACAATCGACGAATCAGAATTCCGCAGTGATGACAACGTCAAAGACGCAATGCTGACATGGTTGAGAAACGCTGGAGCGGATTTCTACCACAGCGGCATGGAAAAGTTAAGTTCACGTTCAGACAAGTGTTTACAATTGTTGGGTGATTATGTAGAAAAGTGAAATGAATGGTGCACGTTTCCTCAGAATGTGTGTATGGGGTCTTAACTTATGTCTGTTTTTACTGTCTCAGGGTGTAACTTATTTTTTGATTCACCTTCGTTTTTAAGTTCCAAGGGTGATTCTTTCGACAGCTCGTTGGTGAAAACTTTATTTTAGTCTTAATGAAAGATCTTTGTCTGTAGATTTGTCAAAGTTAGTTTTTGTGTCCATAATTACAATTAATTAGCTGTAATTTACAATTCAAAATTGCTTACGCTGGCAAATCAAACAACCCTCTCCACAATGACGTCACAATCAACAACTTTGCTAACATAAATCATCAAATTAACAACAATTACATAAACAATTAACAACGATAACAATAAACAACAATACAGGCAAATGGATTTTTAATTAAAGAGATGGAGATGAGTTGTTTCCCGTCAAATTTTGACGGTTTCATCTAGTTATAGATAAAAATTTATTGAAACTTAATATCCCTTCAATATAACAATAACGCTGTTATAGCGACATCATTATGCAAGGCTCCCAAAAAAATCATTATACTAAGATTTGACTATATTTTATAACATCTCTTGTAGTGAAGGGATCGTCCATAAACCACGTGGTCAAGTACAGAGGAAGAGGGGGTACGAATCTGGCCACGGTTAATCACATGGGGGCAGGGGGAAGGTAAGATAGCAGACACGTGGTCTTTAGAGAAGGATGCTACAATGATAAGGAACGATCGATAAAAGAAAAGGCAAGACAACAAACGAACTGAAAATTAAATAAATAGAAAAAAAATATAAAAACAATATCAAACATATACTGAGTGAGCATATTATTATGACCACCTGACATGTTTATGCAAATGACCGCACGGACGTCGCCACAATGTTGCTAGCGGGCCGGACCAATACAAAAAGGGAAGCTGAGTGTCGTCGACAACAGTAGACGTGTTCCATTCTTCAACTATGGGTAAAAGACACGATTTAACAGCCTTCGAACGCGGGATGATTGTAGATGCTCGGAGCTATGGAGCGAGTATCAGCGAAACAGCAGCATTCGTGGGGTGCTCAAGAGCAGCCGTCGTTAAAGTATTTAAAGACTGGACGGTTAGCCGGAAGACGGGGTCTGAACGTTCGCGTTGTGGCCGCCCGCGGATGGTTGGTGATCGTACAGAACGGAGACTGTCACGACTAGTAAAGGATAACAGAAGGGCAACTGCGCATCAAATCATGCTGAACTTAATCAGGGGTCCTCCAAAACGGTCTCTGAATGTACGGTCCGCCGCACTCTGCATCGCATGGGATACGGAAGCCGAAGACCTGTCCGCACACCTTTGCTGTCTGCAGCCAACAAGCGGAAACGACTCCAATTCGCTCAGGAGCACAAGGACTGGACTATCGAGCAGTGGAAACAAATCATGTGATCTGGACATCATGCAGACGGCCGCGTGAGAATCTGGCGGAAACAGCACGAAAGCATGGACCTCGCATGTATGATCACAACCCTTCAGGCCGGTGCGGACAGTGTTATGGTCTGGGGAATGTTTTCCTGGCATGCCTTGGGTCCGTTAATACGTGTTGAACAACGTCTGGATGGCACAGCATACCTCTATATCGTCGCCGATCAAGTCCACCCCTGTCATGTTGATGGCGTACTCCAATGGAGATGGCTACTTCCAGCAAGACAATGCGCCATGCCACAGAGCTCGTATTGTGCAGGAGTGGTTCCAGGAACATGAGGGGGACTTTACCTTACTTCGGTGGCCCCCACAATCCCCAGATCTCACTCCAATTGATCATTTGCGGGACGAAGTCGAACGAACCATCAGACGGCTGGATCCACCACCGTCCAATCTAGCACAACTAGACAGTGCTATCCATCAGGCATGGTGTCAGATTCCTCCCACCACCTTCCAACATCTCGTGGAATCAATGCCACGAAGAATCACCGCATTATTAAAGACAAAAGGTGGCCCAACGAAATACTGACAGGGTGGTCATAATAATATGCTCACTCAATGTATAAACAGATGTGGGGTTTTTGTCCAGCTTTTCTGGGTTAATCTAGGGGCTTTTTCCATCTTTTCAGGGTTATGCTAGGCTCGTTTGTCCATTCAGACTAGGGGCTTTTGTTAACCTTTTCGGGTTGTTGTTTTTTTCAAAGCAAAAAAACTTTTTTGGCTCCATGCATATCTGATGGTTCCTATAGGAATAACAAGCACTCTCTCTTTCTCTCTCTCTCCCCATGAAGTTGATGACCACAAGCAAATAGGAAGCTAGTTTCACACAGATACTGATTATGAATTTTCTTATTTAGAATTTTATTAAGTTATTTATTACCCTATGGTTTGCCTGAAGTACCCATTCTTTTCTTTTCTTCCATATACCCATTTAATGTAATATACACAGGCTGACAACAAAAGTGAAGTACCCAGAAGAAGTGGTTGAAAGTGAATGAAACGACGTATGATGAAAGAACATGTGGCTTTATTGTACTGATTATGGGATGAAACAGACAACGCCGCTGGCAGTACAAGTGGAATGGTGGCGCCAGGTCAGTGAATTGTACCCCGTCTGGCCCCAATGCATGCCCTTATGCGGTTCGGAATGGTGTCAAACAGCAAGTCAGTCCACGGTTGTTGCAGCTGTCCCTCCAGATCCCGCAGGTTGATATTGGGACGGAGTCGCCTTCCAATGTCATCCTACATGTGTTCAATGATGGAGAGGTTCGGGGATCTTGCTGGCTACGGGAGGACCTCAACATGATGTAGGCAGTCCATAGACACACATGCTGTGTGTAAGCGTGCGTGATCTTGTTGGTACAATGCCCCAGGGTGCTGTGCCAGAAGGGGTAGGACGTGCGGACGCAGAATGTCTGTCCCTCCAAATTTCTCGGTGTCCCTCCAGATTTCTCGCTATGCCGTCAAAGTCTGTCGAAGCACTATCAGAGGTGACTTGAACGCATATCCGATGGCTCCCCACACAGTGATCCTAGGGGTTACGCTTGTGTGTCTCTCCACATTATGGGAGAGTTGTGCCCTCTGCCCTCGACGCCGCCAAACGCGAACACGATGGTCATGGGAGGTCATGGAGAAGCGGGACTCATCACTAAACATGATGCGACGCCATTTGTCCTCTGTCCATGCCTCCCGGCGCCACTCTAAACGCAGGCGTTGGTGTTGTAGTCTTAATGGCAACCGACGCATGGGGCGGTAGGATCCCAATCGGCGGATGCGAGTCGTCGAGACACTGTGCGGGAACTCACGGGATGTTGTAGAGTCTCCAGTACATGTTCGCGGATGGCGGGTGCCGATGGCATGGGATTCCTTAATGCTTGGAGCACCATACGACGGTCCTCTCTTACCGATTCAAAAGCCATCGTTGGACAGCACACTGACCATCTTCAGAACCAATCTTCAAATGATTAGAAGATTAGAAGATTAGATGATTAGAAGATTACAGTGTTCAACAGGATTCACTGCTAGTTATATCAATTGAGACTTTTTGTAAAAATATTTGGGAAGATGAATAAATTCAATCCGATACCAAGTTTTTGAAGGCCTCTTTAATACATGAAAAATGGAGGGGGGGGGGTGAGCCAAAGACCACGTGGTTTAGAGAAAGGGGTTAAAGATTTCCCACATCGTGGCCACAGAGAGGAGGGAAGGGGTAAAAAAAACGCTATTTTTGGCTACGTGGTTTATGGACGATCGCAAAGAATTTAAATGAAAACTAGTTGTTACCCGCGGCTTCGCCCGCCCGCGCCATCTGTTGAGGGGAATTACAAAGCAAAAGCAGATAATTTTAAATGAAAAGCACAGAAAGTGGGGAAGGGGGGGGGGTCGTAGGGGGCTGATCTTTGGCGATAGAGCAGGTCCTTTATTGATAAGCCTGCCCTGAAAATTTCAAGTCGCTAGCTCAAACCGTCTAGGAGGAGATAGAATTACAGATAAATAAATAAATAAATACACGCAAGAGTTTTAGTATATAGATTATTGCTCAGATTACAAAGGTCAGGTGAGGTTTCAGTGTCGTCGCGTGCTTCAAGCCGGCGCCAACAATGCTCAAACGTATAACAATAAAGCAAGACTTCTGATTTTTTTGTTCTGTTTACATAACGCTTGTTGGGGTCTGATTTCGCATCACGCATTTTGCGGAATAATCTCCATCTTTGAAATCCTTTTTCTCACTAATAATAATAAATTTCAGGGCATCAGAGTTTTCTTGGGGCATATTATATGCCAGATAGGTAGACAAAAATCAAAACCAAGAATAAAAAAAACTAAACATTATCATGTTAAAATGATATAGGTAAAATGGCCCCGAGTTTGCAGTGGTTATTAAGAAAAATTATTGTAAATTATATCCAGTTGCATGTGGTTGGCATTGTCATGATGCATGTCTGTTTCATCTTGTGATTAAAAGTTAACCGTTTGTTCGGAAAAAAATTACCTGTGGTTTTGATTACTCATCATTCCCAATTTATTTTTTCATAAGAAATTAATAGAAAATAACTACTGTGAATAACATCTGTATAATGTAGAATATTTAATTTGTGAAGCTATTATCTCTTCAAATCACAACAAAATTTTTAGTGCGCTTCTTTTGAAAAATCTAATCGAAAATTTCGCTAGAATAAAGCATCTCCATTTGCATTTTTTGTTTTTAATAAATGAAAGGAACTTGATTTTTTTTGTCAGCTACACTAAAATGAATTGTGGGAATTGGGACAACTTAATAAGCATCGTAAAAAGTTATAAAATAGATTATTCAATATATTACCATATAGCTTGTCAAAAATCCGAAAGAATCTTTTACCTAACACAAACGTTTACTTCACGTGATATCCCCTTAAACATAAATACTCATTTCTCTCTGTTGATTTTTCAGATGAACTTAATGTTATCATTTCTTATTTATTTGAAGAATTGCTCTGTCTAGAATAAAGTGCATTTCAGTTCCTTATCGGTTAATTTTTTTTTTTTTTTAACAAAAACGGGCCTCTCTCATTTTATATATAAAGTAATGAATGAATCTATCGCTCACAGAAGAATTCTAAACGTTTCTCTTACCTGTGATCTTACGAGATCACGCAAGTCCTTGCAGTCCAAGAGAAAAGTCTCATCTTTGATTAACTGCAACCAGTTGGTAGCCATGGTTTATAAAATATGTTAATGAATTCGTTGTCTCTAATAACTCGTGATTTATCTGTTTTCGTGGTCATTCCTGGTGTCGAAATGACGCTGAGCGCTTCAACGCTAGATAAGATAACCGTTAACAACGATAGCAAATATTTCTACGAAAATATGATTTTTCCACACAACGACACTGAGTTATGTAATTTGAAAACCCGTTTTTATATCTCGCAAGAAAATATTGTCTACATAATGAAATTTTGATAAAGAATTACCATACATAAGATTTGCTTTGAAAGGACGTCGCTGTATATATTTTTAAATTTTTTTTTTTATTTTACTTTTTTTAGGAGATATATGTATTCTGGAGGGAAAACTTTTGAGTTTAGGAAAAATAATCAAACCAATGTATAGCTCATTATTGATTTAAAAATCATTAATAAACTATTATCGAAATTTGGCTTATCATCCCTGATAATCTTTAAAATGAATAAGTAAAAAAAGGATTTTTTAAAAAGAATTTTTATTGATTAGAATACACATGGCAGACTTTATACAATTAATGTAAACAAAATATAAAATAAAGAAGTGGAAGAAAATTGTTTATGTTGGTTTCTACAAATGACTTTAAAGATGAGGGTGTTGAAATTTAATAAATATACAAAAGGAAGAAATAAATAACAACAAATAGTAAAATACTTTAAAAAAAATTGACAACACAAAATGATTCAAATACTTCATTAAGAAAATTATTAACATAAAAATTAAGGTATTTTAATATCTCTTAATTTTTTGGATTTTTTGGATGTCTTCTTCTATTTGCGGGATTCCTGTTTTTCGTTTTCATCCCTTTGAAATATAAATGGTGAATAAAAATAATTTATTAAAATTTTAAATAATCTAAATGATCTTAAAAAAAAGACAAAGAAAAAATACATTATTCGATTCCCGATATCATCTTAAAGACGAGCAAAATAAATAGGATGAAAAAAAAGACAAAATATTAGTCAGCGATAATGCACATGCATACAACCATAAAAAAAAATCATGTTAAGTCTTATAACATGCGTTCAATCTATTTGGGGTTTTAGTGAGGATCTAATACGCTATTCGAAAATATTTTTTGAAATTTTTCTCCAAGATGAACTAAAACGGCTATCTTAAATATGGCACAGAATTCAGAGGGGTAAATGCCCTTGGTCGAAATAGCTTCACGTCTACGATCTGAATTTCGGTCTAGCATGAGAATAAAATTCATAACTGCAAGGGAGAGTCAGGAAGACTTAATATTTTGCTTTGATTTTTATTGCCATTAATAATGTTTCCATTTGAATGTACCTCGTTATAACAACGAGTTTGCCGTAATAAAATAGCAAATTTTAATTCAAATGCGTTTGTATAATGTATTTGATTAAAAATTACCTTACTTTTGCGATTCCTATTAAATAGATTTCTAATATTTAAAACTGTCATAAAGTTGATTTTAACATAATAATCATATATGTCATAATTTATAATATAAGTACAGGGTGCGACAGGTATTTGAGAACAAAACGACGTCCGCAGGTAAAAGATGCAGACACTTAAGATACCACAGAGCCTTTAATACAATTTATATTTTTGTACAAAGGACTACAAAATACATATTATTATTCAATAAAACCACCGTCCGCCGCAATGGCAGCCTCCACACGCTGTCGGAACCGCTGGCAGGCAGCAATGAGGTGGGTCTTCTGGATTTCTGCCATTGCCTCCACAATAGCTGGCCTGAGAGCTTCAACGGTTTTGTGTGGATGCTTGTTGGACTCCCTCGCAACGACACCCCAGACGTGAATTGGGATCATCAGGGGAGCTGGGGAGCCACATGTTGGGAGGGATGTGGTCGTGAAGGTTCCTCTGGATGCTTCAGCTTGTTGAGGAGGCGCTTGGCCCTGTCCAGTCGATTCTTCTTGGTTGTCTCGGACATGAACTGTCCCCTCCGCAACACATACGACTTGTAATGGAAGTCTTCATGCACGTCACGACGAATGGTCACCTCATTAACCTGCAGCTCCCTCCCGAGTGCCCTTATGGACTTCCCAGGGTCCTCATCGATTGCAGCTTGAACAGAACGGATGAATTCCGGCGTTCTGATACGGTCTGAGCACCAACTATGTCGTTTCCTCTGTGAAACGGTTGGCACATCACCACTGGCAGCGTCCAGTTCTACCCGAACTTTGAACACGAAAGAACGGGCAACTTTCAGGAATGCAGCAATCTCAGAGTCGGAGTGTCCTGCAGCCAAGGAGACGATGACAGCAAGTCGCTTCATTTGCTGGGTTATCTTTAGATCCGCCATGTTTATCTGCCTCGTTTCGGAATTGTTAAATAGTAGGACGTATTGACTATTATGTCATACGTGTTCTCAAATACCTGCCGCACCCTGTATTTTCATTGTATATTTAAATATAGATATCTAATAACGGACATTAAGTATCTTTCATATTTGACACGAAAGGAAATTGGCTTTTGACATTACATAACAGAATTCTTTTCAGTGACCCAAGTGAACAGAGAAGTCCGGAAGACATGGTGTTCTGAAGATATTCCTAATTTTTATTTTTAAAAAGATTAAGTGATAACATTTTTTGTAGATAAAAATCTTTACCTGGAACAGGTATGGGTTTCCTGCCTGCTATTGACTTCATTGGTGGTGGAACTTCAAGAGGAACACCTAATAATTAAAAAATAATTCACTTTTTTTTTCTCTAATTGTAATTTATATTAGACAAAAGTTATTAGTTATTATTAGAATGCACATCCTAAGGTACGTGATGTTAATTTATGCAGGCTGGCTGTCGCTTGTACTTTTTGTAATAAACGGTTTAAGTTGTAGTTTTACATCGTGCCAATAATTTTTTTCCTCACTGTATATCCTGTAAATGTATCTTACATATAATTCCACTAAAAGATGCAGGAAATGATACTTTAAAGCAGGTACTTATTTACGATTACAATACAGAATGAGGTGAAACTTGGTATATGTGCGGAACGCCGCATTGCAAGTGTAAAAAAAGACGAAGCCGTTTAATTAAACACGTTTTATTTCATAAAAAAGAAGTTTGTGAAAACAGAGAAATGAATATGGTTTTTATGCGCACGAAACAAGTAGAAAATGGTATTAATATGGGATATGGTCATCCCTAGTGACCACACAAGTTCTATATCTGCGTTCCATGCATTCAATGAGATTGTTAAGTCCCACTCCTGGCGAAGAGCAGTTTTGAGCTCTGGGATGATGATTGATGGACGCTGATGGGATGCTATTCGCCTCCTTAGTGCATCCCCCGCATGCTCAATCAGAATTCATATTCGGAAATCTTGATGGCCCTTCTCTCGTTGGATATCCTCTCTTTGCAGAAAGCCCTCCACCACAGAGCTCTGTGGGGACATGCATTATTCATCCATGAGAATACAACCTGGACCCACGAACCTCTGAAACGTCTAATATGATCTTCCAATAATTCGTCTCTGTATCGCCGAACATTAACGGCACCTCTGTCAAAGATGTGGGGCTCTGTGGGTCCGTTTATAATACAGAGTAGTCCAAAGTCGCAGTGCACCCCGTTTTTACGAAAACCTTGCAGGAATTGGAAAATCTGAATATTCCAGTAAGGTATGGATGAAGTGGTTTATCTGTTTAAACCACGAGCAGCTGTGGTTAAAATGTTTAAAGACTAGACCAGCGTTGCCAGATGTGGTATTTTTTTTAAAGCCCTTATCCTTTGTTGGCCATTGTTAAACAATGCACAAAAATGAAAACAAAGACAAGAGCTTTAAAAAATTTACCACATCTGGCAACGCTAGACTAGACCGTCATCCAAAAACTGTGGTCGACTAGTGAATGCTCGGGCGAAACGGAGACTGCCCAAAGTAAGGGCAAAAGTGCAGCAAATTACAGCACATCTTAATCAATGATCCTCTCATTGTGACGGATATGGAAGCCGAAGGCTTCTTCACACACCTTTGTTATCTGCAGGTAACAAGAGCAAACATATCCATTGGACAGTCGATAATTTGAAACAAATTGCGATGGAGAATCGGAAAGTAACGGGAATTTGCGTTTTCATAAATTAATTTCAAACATTCAGAGGAAACCAAATTGTACTTTGAAAACTATAGTTATTGCCTCCTTTTTAAGATAATCACCACATTTGTTTATGCAGCGTTCCCAATGTGCAACCAGTTTCTGTATACCCATTTCAAGAAATTCGTTCGGCTGATTGCGAAGTCAGTCATTTTCACTTCATAGTTAGCCTGTAAAGTCTCTAATAACTTCCTTAGCAGACCGAGCAGATGTTAGTCACTTGGTGCTAAGTCGGGGTTGTAAGGATGGTATTGCAGGATTTCCCATGATGAGCCTGAATCGAAACAAGAAAGCCTGTTGTGAAAATACACATCGCCATCGGTGAGGAAAAAATTCAAGAACGCGAAAAGTGCTTGTAAGGTACAGCGGTTTGAGATAGCTATGGATTTGTCTTGTAATGGCAACGGTGTTTTGGGATAGGCATGGCATTATCCTGTGTGAAATTCTTCCCAAAGGCAAAGCAGAATCGTACGGTGAGACTGTCTGAAGGTGGCTTGCAATCAGGCGAACAAATTTTTTGACATTAGTATACACGTTCGGACCGCTGCATAAACCAATGTGGCGATTATGTTTAAAAATTATCTAATAAATAAAGTTTCCAAAATACAGGGCGCAGCAGTAATAACTTACCAATTTCAAACGTAAATAACAAAGTAATGATAGAAGTTAATCAAAATTCTTATTTCACAGTTCGAAAAAAAAAATGTTTACTGTTTACGTCACATACTCTATCATTTAGTTTTGAAAACAGTATCGTCCAATAGCGCTTGATCTCCTAACGAGGTGACATTCAAATGCCAACAAGCTCCACCGATCTCGCATCTTGCGATATCTATCTAGAACTTTAATGTGTACAAACCAAAGTCGGGAACACTAGAAAAACTGAAAGCTGCCTTCTGCCAAAAAATTGCGGCAATAGCACCGGAAATGGAGTGATGACAGTGTTGCCAGATTTTCCAAGATAAAAATCCCACGATCTTTTGCAAAAATTCCCACAATTAAATATTGGCAAAAATTCCCACAATTCCCACTAGTTTCCCCACTTCCTGTTCCCAGTTTCAGTTTCGAAAGGAGTGAAAGAAACATGGCTAAAATATATTGGTTTTATTAACATGAAAATAATATTTAACCATCCTCAAAAATAATGAAACTATATAATCAATTTCTTACCTTATTATAAAGAATCCTGAAGTTCGGGTGTATGGCAATGCAGATAAAAATTACTATAATTTAAAGCAGCTTAAATACACATGCTTTTCTTGTTTACTGATGCGTTGATGATACTGCTTTCATGTCAGTGACTGCTGCGTTGACGGAACAGATCTAATGCACATGCACCGCTGAAATCCCCCTTTAAAGCAGTTGTTGCACACGTGATCGTCACGTGAGAAAACAAATTTTTGTGTTACGTCAGGAAGCAACATGAAGAAAACACATATACCTGATTTATCAATTTCGTTTATGTGTTTTGTCGAAAATTCCCACAAATCGACTGTTTCATAAATAAAAATCTCTTTTTCCCTTTTGCCGGAGTTTTTAACTAAAATTCTCACGATGTGGTGGAGTGGCGGTGGTGAAGTGAAGTGGAAATGGCGTGGCGCCAGTCTCCGACATTTTAATTTTCGAGTGGCGTGCATCTTCGCTGTCACTTGCTAGTACACATTTGAGTAGGCAGAGTGCAAAGCTGCGGTATTGTTATGAGAAATTTGTGTCTTTCTTTTGAAGCACAGGACGTAGTATGTCAAGTAATTTGCAAAATGTTACTTTCTTCATTCGGTAAAAAAGTTTGAATTTGTCATCGTTAAAATTTAAATCATGTCTATATACGTTGTATATTCCATATTTTTTGTTTTTTTGCCAAAGAGGGTGAATCCAAGGACGCTTTTCTCTGCGTTGATTTTATATATTAATACAGTCGAACCTCTTTAATTCGAATCTCAAGGGAAAAGCCATTTTATTCGAATTAAAGAGGTTTCGAATTATCGAGGTTAAATGCAATCAAATTCGAATTACAGAGGTTTAAAATTAGCTTTGTTTAGTATGAAATATATTTACCATAGTAGAATAACAGGAACCATTGGAGTAGCTTCATATTCTGAAATCATTCCACTTAATCCATTTTCCCATTCCTCGCACACTTCAGTAATAAACACCAGCACTCTCTCCGCACAATTTGCGAAATCCTATATTGTTTCTTTTTTTGAACTTTTGAAGCCACCCATTGCTTGCTATAAAATCATTATGGCCTAACGAATTAGCAAAGATCTTAGCTTTTTCCTTTAAAATTGGCCCCCCTAAACTTATGTTTTGGTCCCGACACTGCTTAAGCCATTTTAACATACATTCTTCGACATCAGGCATTTCAGCATTGCGTTTTCTCTTCTTATCTAGTTTACCGTCAATCAGTTGTTTTTTCAGTTGTTCTTCCTGTTTGAGAATGGTGGAAAGGGTGCTGCCAGGTATTCCATATTCTTCAGCTATGTCTTTCTTCTTTTGTGTGCCAATTTTTACGAAATAGGGCAGGAGATCCGTTTCCGCATTTACGGATCCAGACAATGAACGCCATCCTGTGAGGAAAAATGTTACTGGTGCTTCCCAAGTAGGTCAATAAACTAGGGAAATAGCGTAAAGGATTTGTGTATGAAAGTCAAAAACTGGCTCCCAAAAATTTCGAATTAACTTCCTATTTTTTTTCGATTTACAGAGGCTTTTCCAAGGGAACAAAAAAAATTCGAACAATTCGACTGTATTGCTATTTGCACAAATAAGAGAGCATCTTCATCTTCTGAGGACGACATACTAACTGGCAAGTCGGTGGCACGATATGATACTTTCCACTTCAGTGCGCGTAAACCACTTTGACACCACTTCGCCATCACTCCACTCCCACACGGCGTTGTTGTCACATTGTTGCCACGCACCACTTCTTAACGACGCCATTACCACACCTCTTCTGTGCTCGCCTTGCCTTAGTCGCCTTTTAGACCAATCGGGAATTAGACCAATCGGCGTTAGACCAATCGGCATTAGACCAATCGGCTTTAGACCTATCGTCATAGACCTATCGTCATAGACCCGTTTCAAATATATCATTTGAAATACCAATGTGATTAGAGATCGCTAAATAATAAAAGCAAACATGGCAATATGGAAGCGGAAAATAATATCCAGTCAACAATAAGAACTTTTTGCGCGAAAATCTTTTCGCACGGGTTCTGCTAGTATATTAATAAAATCTTGTAAACATTCCAAGGAGGAGCTTTAGCAGTGAAGCAGAAATACATTTATACATTTATTAAAAAGAAATAAATCCCCCCTCCCCCCTCTCGATTAGGGTAAGACAAGTAGCAGATCCTGCATTCATCTATTTTTACCCCTTTATCTGCACTTTTTACCTCTCCCCAAGGTAAAAAATTATTTAATCAAAAATTATTTTTCTTTAACGTAATATGTAGAAAATGTAAAAATGGTCGTATTTTCTTTCCTTTCTCATCATTTCCAAACGTATGTTATATCACTTGCCATATGTTGCCATAGTTCTAAAGACCAAGTGACTGCCAACCCCGCAAATCCGACCCCAATGGAACAACTGGGCCTAAACTTCATAGTAATGTAGAACTTGTCTACAGGAATCTGGATACTGAATCCGAAGCCTTTACGTACTTTTAATTGGACATAGATATGTTGTCCTCTCTGAATCCTATCCCCGTAATTACGACCCCAGTGTACCAATCAAAACCAAACTAAATAGTGAAGGTGCACATGCCTGTAGGAAGCTACATTCCGAATTTCGACCTTCTACCTCAAAAAGTGTAGAAATTATGAAGGGGGCGGACTGACATTATAAAACAAATAAGTAGTTCCATTCTTCCGCTACTTAATAATATAGATTATGAGCACTTGAGCAATCGTGCGTCAAGAAAGGAATTTCACGTGCGCGCGCCGATGTCAGTAATGCTTAAAAGATGAACCGAAACCGCGTGTTGTTAAAATCAACAGTGATGGAATCAGAGACAACAGATTGCATTGAACCTGTTGTTAAATTCTCTGATGAGCTCCATTGAGTCTCATTGGAACTCTGGGTTGGAGGGTATGATTTGCAACAACAATCCGTTTGCGAACAAAAATTGGTGGCCCAGGGCCCTTGCATAAGGGGAGCCGCTAGAGCAGTACAGAACACAGTAAGGGGGCACAAAATAAAATTAGGTAGTACAATTTGCCCAGGGCCCAATTTATTGTATAACAAGTTGAATTGATATAATTCAACTGTAAGTCGTTGAATTCATATAATTCAACTGCAATGTCAGCCATATTTGAATTGCTGATGACTGTTTAGGCATCAGCACGGCCTCCTAGAAACTACCGTTGTTTCTAGAAGGCCGTGGCATCAGTCGTGTTGTTACATAGTACTACCGAAGCCGACGCGATCTATAAAAAGCCGTGGCACTGATTTTGTGACATCATGCAAACAGATGGATTTTGTGACGTTTTACAAAAAGAAATTTAAAAATAAAATAAGGATATTTAAAATTTTAACTAAAATTATTTATTAAAAAGGTAAATGACCCATGTTTGGCATTAATGCATTTTATTCTACTGTATTTACTTAGTTATCTAAAATACAAAATTCATATTTAAAATACGTCACGAAAACCGATGGGATTTCAACAATGCCAAGTGACATAATGCCATGGCTTTGTATAGGGAGAAATATCAAAACATAAACATTCGATATCCGCCATCTTTTGAGGGCATCGAGACCCATGGCTGCCATGGCTCTGAACTTTATCCGATTGTTATACAATACATCCAAACACGCAACAACTCGTTACCATCGTTATACAATAACAAGTCGGGCAAAAACGGCGCACTTCGATGAGTAGCAGTATAGGATTGCCTTCCTCTTGCCCTCAAAAAATGGCAGCTGTACCCATCATTCAATGCGAAGATATTTTCCCCTATAGATCGCGTCGGCTTCGGTACTACCGTTGACTACAACAGTCGTTGCATCAGTCAACGAAAGCGATGATTTTAACAATACGCGGAAAGTAACAATGTATTCCTTCTTGACAAATCGATTGTTATATGACATGCCATTATCTTGGTATTCTTTATACTCACTGTTTCAGCACGTGAATTCGACTTGAAGGGGTCCACGAACCCTTCTGAAAAGTTGATACGGCCGAGCTAAGAGTTTGATGGTCATATTTCTGAAAACAGAATTTGAAAAAGTTAATCCGTTTTCAAGTTATCGTGCAAGTTTATCGGATAAACGTACAGACCAAGGGCGCATTCTTATAAGTAGCTTTTATGCTAAAGCTTCTAATAATTGTATTTCTGCTTCACAACTAAAGCTCCTTCTTGGAATGTCCACAAAATTTTATTTTCATTGCTCTCTAAGTCAATGCTTTAATAATTTATTTGGTTGTCATAATCATCCAAGCGATTAAAGTTACGGGTCCAAGTGATTTTTGAGCAGTCGGTATCAAAAATTTTTTTTTGTAATAACACAAAAAAATGCTTTTTTGACAGTAGCAAAACAATTTTTTAATGGTGCGAGATAGGACTCATTACTTAATAAAATGTTTGCTTTTGTACCCTCTATCTACCATATTCTTTGTTAACCTCTATAATACAGGGTGAGTTTTTAAAAATGGCCCGGTGTCAGATCATTTCTCTCGGAGAAGCAGTGACAGAGAGAAACTGTTAGACCAATAAGCCCGCACAAGTCAAGCGACAGCGAGCGGGTTTAAGCAAAAGATTGGCGGAAAATTGCGCCAACGACTTCCCTCCTCCTTCACAGCTCTTTAGACGGAACCGAAGGTTCGAGAGAAAAGCTGGCGGCCTCTCATCCGCCCAGGATGAAATAATGCAAATTAATCGCATCAAGAAGGCGAATAAAAAGGGGAGGCAAGAAACCACGGGAGAGACAAGCTCTCAGAAGTCCGCCAGATGGAACCAGAACGATGTCCACAGGAGGCCACGACTCAGACCCTGTCGATATGCCAAGGAGGAAATAGGCGAATGCTCGAGGCAGTTCGACCCACATCGCAAGAGGCATAAGAAACGAGGTGAGCGTGATAGCCATAAGAAGCTTCAGGACTATATTAATGAGAACATTGGACTTAAACATGTCATTGATAGCCCACGAGGGACGAGGACAAGTGAATCTGGACGCCAGGGCCAGGAGGACCGATCGAGCACGAGGAGCGTTCAAAGCCCGAGATAGTCCCAGAAACTGGGGAAAACGCAGTGCCAGGCCGACGAATAATCGAAGCCCACAACAGGCCGATAACCGTCAGAGCACCCGCGGAAAGCCCCGACAGCATACCAAGAGGAGATCGTGCCGTTGGAATCCATCGCCCTCAGGAATTCAGGCCAGTGTTATAAATAACCATTTAGACTCTAAAAGTTTCTTGGCTGTTGGCAGTGACTCGGACAGGACGGAGAAGGTCGAAACAGACAGCGCCCGTGTCCACAACTCTGACTCCGACGACTTCCCGAGCTCAGCATCCCAGATTGCCGATATACCGAAGGAGGATTCAGTGGATCAGACAAGGACCCCGAGGGACCCCGACTCAAGTGCAGCGGCCACATCCGTAGTGCCCGTCCGGAGGTACCCGGATAATCATTGGCCACACGTCAAGGACGAAGAGGTGCTCTACGCAGAAAACCTCAGTCGAGAGGAGCCTGTGTGGAACTATAGACTGGGACCGCAGCCAGCGTCATCAATCCGAGGATCGCATTCAGCAAGTCGCAACCACGCGGAGCGCTCTCGCAGCGAGTCGCGCTTTGCTTTCTCCAACGGTGCGCTGGGTAAGCGTGTAGTTATTAGTTCCTAATTAAGACATTACATAATTTTACTCGGAATCTGAATGGTGTGCGGGATCGTGAGATGTTCAGGCGTAGCCACCTTCGCTTAAAGAGAACTTTGCAAGAATACTAAGTTAGCATTAGGAAGAACCATGAATTACTTCTAATCCTGGTTTTCTTTTATCTATTACTTACTTACGTATCCCACGCTCCCAAACCCGATTGGGTCGCCGCCATCCAGGTTATCGGTGACAGGACGGGTTACCTACCATTTCCGAGGCCAAAGGACGACGACTAGTTATTATTGTGCTGCCTCAATGAGGCCAGAAGATGCATGTGATATCCATTAGAACTTTGGAACCTTAGTACTCAAACTTTACAGTGTACCAACTTTATTACTGTTAATTAAACATTATGATTAAATATTTCCGCTTCCTCCCTTCTCTGATTCATGACCTATGTCGATCTCTGGGTGGGCGAGGGTAAGAGAGCATTGACCTAAGCCGACATAGGAATAGTCGTGACACCCGGTGAAGCAACGTGTAAAAATGAGCATGAAAAGAGATAACAATGATCAAAGATCAGTGCAAATAACCTAAAGTAGGTGCTAGAAATGTCCTCCATTGACCTCGAGGTACGTGTGAAGGCGTGTCCATAGGTTCCTGAAGGCAAGAGCAAGGGTTTCTGCTGGAATGGCCTGAATGGATGCCTGGACGTTTTGTTGAAGGTCGGCGACTGTGCGCGGATTGTTCTGGTAGACCACACCTTACAGTGCACCCCATAGGAAGAAATCGCAGATCGATAGGTCTGGTGACTGTGACAGCCAGGGCTGTCCTGTTCCTCGACTGATCACATGTTCGGGTGGGAACACTTCCTGGATACGGGCAAGTGTTGCGTGTGCAGAATGGGCTGATGCACCATCTTGCCGAAAGTAAGCATTGGCACGCTCGTCATCAGTAAGTTGTGCGGCAAACATGTTGAAGATGTTGTGCATTAATGGTCACTATTCAGTTTCATTGAAGAACACAGGGATGATGCGGCAGGTGGAGACAGCAAACCACACTCCAATTGACGGAAGACCAGTGGCGCATGTTCTGTGAGTTGACGTAACCGGACAGACGGAACCACGCTTCATCTGAGATGAACATATAACCATCCTCCAGCACGTCCGGAGCAATGGTGCTCAGGAATCATTCACAAAACTGAACTCTGGCTGGCTTGTCCACATCATGCAACTGATGCACAGTGGTCATTTTGAAAGGGTAAATCCTGTTTCATGATCTTCATTGCACTTGACTGACAAGGGGAGGACTAGTTCTGTTAACCTTGGATTTAACTGAAATTTAAATATGTTGTAATCTGTCATTGCACCCCTCCCACTATTATATGGCTTAGTAACTCATGCTAATGGGCATTAGTTAACGAGATATAATCATTTAAAGTTAGTTATGTAGGTTATTGACGTATAAGATTGACAGGGTTCGGTCCGTTATTGCTTTGCATAATGCGAAATAATGATTGGTCCGGTTATGCAATAACTGTTTATTATATTGCTTACGCGTTTCAGTTTACACCATCATCAGAGCAAGATTTTACAAGTAATAAGGAAATTATATTATTATATTATTATTCCATTCATTCCATTTATTGTAATACAATTACATATTTGGAAGAGGAGTCTTACACAACAGAAACTTAACATCTTTTCAAAATTTATACTATTTCAATATTTAACCATTTCATTATTTCAGATCTTTACATTTTTTTTACAGAATGTCTTTCTTTTCAATCAACTATTTTTTTACAAAAATCTTTTATGACACATAATACTTTCCAATTAATTTGATTTCCATCAAGGTAAGTTTTTTCCCAATTTTCTTTTCTTTCTAAAACTTGTTTCTTTCTCTCTTCCTCTACCATTCTACATTCAAATAAAACATGCTCCAAAGTTTCTACATCTTCTTTACATCCTCTACATATTCTTTCTTCCTCCCTACCATACACATTATTTCCCATCAAAATATTTCCACATCTAATCTTTAAGAATAAGATTTTTACTCCAATATTATTTTCTATTGTTAAATATCTTTCTATTTGCCAATTTGTCATAATTTTTTTATATATTCTACATGTTACAGAATTATTTATTCTGTCCATCTTTTCCTTTAATTCCTTAGCCACAATTGTCTCCATTATTTTTTCATTTAATTCTTGTAAACTAATTTTTCTTACTCCTTTATCTTCCCACCACATCTCTCTATATTCTTCTGATATATTTTCATTTATTTTATCAATCCATCTATAACCCTTATCCCCTCTAGCCATTTTTTTAATTTCCTCCCAACATACCTGTACCAATCTCTTCTCTTGCATATCTTCAATCTTTTCAATTTACGCGTTTTCAATCTTGCTTACGCGTTTCAGTTTACACAATCATCAGAGCAAGATTTTACAAGTAATAAGGAAATTATATAAATGTGAACATGGGATAGGTCACCCACAACTTCCTATTCATTGGATTCATCAAAATTGACATATCGTATATGCTTCGGTTACGAAAATAAAAAAGGAGGGGGGGGGCTCATTTTTGTATCCACCCTATATTTTATAATAATATAATAGTAATAACTTATTAAAAATAAATAATTTGTTACCTCTCTCAAATGAACTATAATATGCAAAAAAAATTATAAAAAAATGTTTTTAATAATTAAAATTAGTTTCATATATAATTTGCTCAAAAACATGTTTTAAAAGAATAAAAATTATATGAAATTGGTAAAGAATCAGGATTTGAACCCAAGACCTTTAGCATGAGAATCTACCAACTTCCCACATGACCACATTCACTACATAAATATCATACTCTCTGAATTTGTAAATACGCATCAATAGTCTACATAATGTAACGTGCCGCTACCCTCCTCGGCTGAAAAAAAATTTTTTTTTAATCTGAGCCTAGTACGTAAAAATCCCCTCCTCCCTTGTGGAGTCACTCTACGCGATCCCTTCCGACGTCGTGCTTTTGTTATTTCGCATCTCATCGCTATTCCTGTGTCGGATACGTTTACCCCTTTTTCCTCGACCATGCGAGCATCAGCGGTCTACGGTGCGAGTCTTTTTGACCTGACGCTCAACTATTATTTTTAACGGAGGTTACTGTGGTTCCCCTCCTTATCTTTTTGAATTAAAGGGATCACTCGACGCGTTCGGTTCGCGTTAGTCTTTTGGTTAATGATACTTCGTTCGAGAAGTTATTTTTTTTCTAATTTTCCTCGCGTTAATTATATTCTTCTTTCTCGGGATTTATTTTAAATGCCGTCCGAGATCGTAATCCTTCGCGTCTTATGCCATTGATTGCGTCTTCTCACGTCTTCGGTTATTCTTCCCGGAGAGAATTTCCTTTTAGCGCTTGATGGATTTTTTGATTTTACTAATTTTCTCGACGAATCATTTGGTTAAGCGTTTAGCGTTAATAAGTATTCTCTGCTCCGTTTATTGGAACCGTCTCGTGCGTGGTCTCGATACCATCCCTTTTTGACATCGTTTATCAATTCCGGGTTTCGTTCGACTTGTATTTCTCCGGATTGTTTTTTCTTTTTTTTTAGTTTTGCTGATTAAGAGTCCCTTTCCTTTTGTCACGACTTATGACGTGTTTTTTGGAATTTACTTTGTTTATTATTAAGAGAAAACTCAGTTCTTTGTCATTATTTTTTTTATTACGCTTTTGACTTTATTAGGAATTTAACTTTTAGAAGCTAGTTTAGATTCTTTTTTTTTTTACTATTTTTTTGCAAATAATATAATTTTTGTTAATTGTATTTCTTTCACGGAGGTTCCTCGTTATCTCTATTGTTAAACACTCGCGCGTTTCTTTTGTTTTTATTGTTTAAGTGACGTTGTATTGAACGGCTCGTTTTCCTAGAGTAACTGTCTATCTTCATTTCTGTGAACTCGGATAGCCTGTCGCGAGCACATGTTATTTAAATTTTTTGGTTTTCGTAAGTTTCTTAAAAAAAATTAATATAGCTAGCTTGGTCAGATTCAGCTCGATCTCCGGGGAAGCAACACCGATTCTCCTGCCACCTCTTGGGTTTAGAGATGGCTATTACTTTGGAAAACTGTTTTTTTTTTTTACTCGTCCAGTCATCCAATCTTTGATTAAGATTTTACCGGTCTGACTCCGGTTCGCCTTCGAGACTTTGCTGTTCGTAATCCTTCAGTATGAAGTGGATCGTCGTTTGTTGGCGGTTTTTCCGTTCTTTTCTGTACCTATGATTGGTTGAGCGTCAATTATACATTGGATCGTCTACCGATTTCAATTTAACGGACTTAAGCAAAGTCTTTCCCGTCCAAGATAAGATGTGTTTATCTGGATTTCTGCAATAATGCTTTCCCGTCGCTGTATCAAGATCGCTTTGCTTGTTCGTCGTAAGACTTGTGTTTACGTGTGAATCGTCATCATGCAGTTCGATTGCCTACAAAGATAAACCCTTCTGAAAAGTTCTTTCTGCTATGTTAAGGCCATTTAGCCGAATTTAAACGAACTTTTTACTGTTTTTTTTCTAAACCTTAATTTTAGCTTATGAATCAAATTCCTTGTTTGTATTGTTATCAGACTTTCCAAATGAAAGTTTATAATACTTTGTAGTACGATATCATCTTTCTATTGTTTTCTTTTCAGAACCTCATCCATGTTGTCTCCACCTTCCCTCACCAGTACCTTTTGTTGCGTGTATGCATTCGTCGGTCCGTCTTGTCCTCCCTTTCCCGTACTTACCCTTCCGTTACTGTTCTCTTCGTCCTTACATTAGCGTAAGTTTTGTTATTCGTCCTTAGGTTTTCTGTGGAGGAGGTCCATGGTTTGTTATTTTTATTTTAACTATACCTTTTATTGTTTAATTTTGAAGATGTCCTCATATATATATTTTTTTTTTTACTGATTCTGTCGCTTCTCGAAAAGTTGTGAAAATTGAATTTTTTTTTATTTCCAATTTTATTTTCCCGCTATTTTGCTGTTGACTGTTTTCTATTTACAGTGTGTGCGATACGTCTTTGTCTTTTGAGCACCCAGATCTTCGGTATTGACTTCAAGACTTTCTTTTTCTATTCTTCAGTGTCGCCATGCTCCTTCACTGTTTCGGACTTTGAATTTCTCAACATCTGGTGGATCTTCGCAGTGCCACTTCAATCATATCGCCATTTGGTTCACCCTGTTTCGCCTTCGTATACGATGATTTGAATCTGTTCTTGTCCGTATTTTCCCCTGTTTCTGTCAGCAATAAAGGAAAATATTTATTTGGATTCCATTTTTCTTTTCTTTCGTAATTTTGAGTAGTCTTGGGCCGCGAGTTAAACTTTACAGTTATTTGGGGTTAACGTAGTTTTTCGGTATTTTCTCTTTTTACCTTACTAGAGAGAACGTTTGTCCTTTCTGGTAAGTGTATTCCTTTTTACGTTGCTAATCTGGGTTTTGTTATCTATTTCTCATTTTCTGTAAGGGAAAGGTTTCCTTTTAAGTATTTTTACGCGTCATTTTTGGGGCGTTGGCTGTGCGTGCGGGTAAACACGTCCCGTCTTTACTAGCACGTTACAATAACTAAATTTAGATGATTATATCTCGTTAACTAATGCCCATTAGCATGAGTTATTATGTCATATAATACTGGAAGGGGTGTATAACAACATATTTAAATTTCAGTTAAATCCAAGCTTAACAGATTTGGTCCTCCCCTTGTGAGACAAACCCAGTTGCTGAGACAGCCGCCGTGATGACGTTTTGGGACTTCATAGCATGTGTTCTTCAGCAGCAGCAATGGTTGCTGTCATACGGACCATCCTTTTGCGCACTTTTTTTGCATTCAGCACTGATCCCATTGCATGCCATTTCGCAATTAAGTTTTGCATAACACTTTTAGCAGGAGGATTTGCAGGCACAGCACCAACTTGAAACTTAATTTTAAACTCATCTGCACACTGTTTCCATGACCCATGCCGTGCATAGTGCTCTACCACAAAAATGCGCTGTTGCAGAGATAACACCATTTTCGCCACTTCGCACCAGCAACTACCATGCGCACCAATATCACTCTGTCAACTGCGCAATATCACATGAATGACAGGACATTTGAAAATTTACTGCGCAGTATTTCGCGCCGGGCCACTTTTAAAAAACTCACCCTGTACTAGTTCATACTTATAATAACTTTTCCGTCTAATTTCAACCTTTCATTTTAAAAACTAAAGCGCAATTTTCATAAAAGGAAAAATGGATAATTTATTTTTTTTTACCTTCTGCTCCCATATAATAGAAAAGAAGATCATTGAACAATTTCTTAGTGTCGTTGTCCTCTTTTTTCGACATTCGAGTAATGATTGTGTATGCTTTTTCTTGTTCTTCCTTGTTGCAACTTCTACAACGTCCGGATGTCGTGATCTCATCCATTACCGCTGTGTAACAAAATAGAATTAAGTTAATATAATATTGAATTCAATAAATAGTTTGTTATTCAAAGCATTTCTAATATTTATTAATATCAAGAAGTAAAAAAACGTGAAGAATGCATAAAATCTTCATTAAAATTTAAAGTTTCAATTAGGTTATATATGAAGTTGATGGAGGCCTTGCAGTACATATCGGGGAAAAAGATACACAGAATTCCGACCGGTTTCGCCTTTTATTCCTGGCTTTTATATATATGTTATATATTCCTGGCTAGGTTATGTATGTTCAATGTACCCAATGACCACATATGTTGGGCATAATTTGGCAAGATGTTGTGCCTACTATTTGAGCCAACGTTGGCGGTGTCTGCCTAAGCCAAAGTTGGCTGCAACAATTGGGTCAACATCTTGCCATCATCTACTGTATACAGGGTGATTACAAAAGAACTTCACACTTTTACAAATTTATTACATCAAAGCTATTTAGAATATAGACACACCACATACGGATTCTTAAAGAAAACCTTTGTGATACAGTTAAAGATGTTCAATATGCCCACCTGTAGTCGAATTCGTCCCAAACCCGCATTAACATGTCTCCATCAATCCCACGTATCGCTACCGTAATGCGTTCTTTCAGCTCGTCTAGGTCACGGGGAAGGGTGAAGACCTTGTCCTTTACACGCCCCCATAAAAAGAAATCACAAGGTGTGAGGTCGGGGCTCCGCGGTGGCCACTTTGCAAGTTCCAGGTTATTGTTTGCTCGACCAATCCACTGCTGTGGGAGAGTGGCATCATCCTCAAGTTACGTAATGCTACGTGTAACAATAAACTTCCAGAGTTTTTATATAACAATCCGTGTGTGGCGTGTCTATATTCTGAATAGCTTTGATGTAATAAATTTTAAAAAGTGTGAAGTTCTTTTGTAATCACTCTGTATTGCAGTTACCCAGCACTTTTCTACATTTAGCCAACGCATTGCCAATATTTTTTTCTACATGCTTGTCAATATTATGCCAACATTTTAAGCAATACTGATAAATACAGGGTAATTCAGAATTCATTTGACAAATTTCTAGGGGAGGTAGGATGGGTGATTCTAAGAAAACAGTTCATATGAAATACAGGGTGATTCTGAAAAAGTGTATATAACTGTAAGCAATGACAGAGATGACCAGAATGAACAGTTTCTTTTAATACAATGTGGGTCCGAATTTGAACGCTAACTGAGATATGAACAGAAATAAAAATGCCGCCACCAAGATCAACAAGTTAAAAACTCAGGTTCTGCAAGGCCTAGGATAATGAATATTGGAAGAATAATAGAGTACATGAAACTGTGTGTACCGTTAAAATTTGATCGTATTCCAACGAGTAGTTTCCGAATTACGCATTCAAAATCGTAACAGTGCTCACATGCGATTACTAACCAGCACGTGTTACGATGTTGACTGCGTAACTCGAAACCTACTCGTTGGAATTCGATTAAATTTTAACGGTATACAGTTTTATGTACCCTATTATTCTTCCAATATTCATTAACCTAGGCGTTGCAGAACCTGGGTTATTAATTTGTTGAACTTGGTGGCGGCATTTTTATTTCTGTTCATATCTAACAGAATTGGTGGGTAAGGATGAATATGGAAAGGTTGCTTACATATTCTGATACTGTGGAAAGGCTATTTCACAAATACATCTTTGGATGATAATCAAATGGACACCAGGTTAAGGAGAAATACACAGAAGTGGCATATACAGGGTGTTTTTGAATTGAGTCTCAGCGTTCAAATTCGGACCCACATTGTATTAAAAGAAACTGTTCATTCTAGTCATCTCTGTCATTGCTTACAGTTATACACACTTTTTCAGAATCACCCTGTATAGGCTTAGCAGGAAGTCTTTCCCTGGTAAACAAAATTAATAAAAAAAACTGTGTGAGATAGATACATACCGTTTTTTTATATTACATTTTTTATTTTTATTTCAAAATTTATTCTTCACGTCGTTAGTACATTTCAACATGTGCCCCTTTCATAGACGATATTCAATTTCTCGCTGGCATGTCAAACCATCTCACAGTGGGACCAAATACGATAATTCTTGGCAAAAAATATTTTATTGTTTCTTCTTATATGAACGATTAGTTAAACACTATTAAACATTAATACAAGTTTTTTTAAACAATCATATGTCTTTTACACAATTTTCAAACAACTTACACAAATTACATCGCATCCCGATCCTATAAAAGTAAAATGTACCGCTAATTGGAATTTCGTTAATGGTAATATTCTCATTTAATTATTTAACTTATATAAAATTCGGTATGCAGATTCCTCTAGACAAGATATACATCACTATGAAGTTTGGGCCAAAATGTCCGAGTAGGGTAGGGGTTCCATTTTAATATAATAATTCCAAATGGCGCAAATATGCGCAGCTTTTTTTTTTTTTAAATTTTCAGAAAGAACAAATCCTAAAGAAACCGCGAATACTAAAAGTTTTGACATGATGTTCTGATATATTATAAGTCTCTCCAAAGAGACACTACTACTCTCATGCTTTACCATTTGCAACAAGACGTTATGATAATATGGTTACTGGTAATGTTTGCCTCAAATGAAAGCAAATTACATTTAAAATAAACAATTTGAAAATGTTATTTACAATTTTAATTTGACAAAAAATAGAATTTTAATTACCAAAATATTTTAGTAGTGTAAAAATACAATTTAAATCAACATAACACAATTGTAGTTATAACTAAAATTGCAATTTTATAATTACATTTGTACAGCATGCTATTTTTTGTTTACGCCACCAGAGTGCGCCACACGTTAACAGAGTTAAGGTGTCTAGGAGCGTATTGAACTCCTATTTCCGGGTGGTATTTATGGAATTTTTTAAAATTTATTTTTTAGGTTTCTGCCAATAAATTGTGCATTTGGCCCTACTGTTCATCGGTTGGGAAACGTTGAATCGAGAAATTCACAAACTGATAATGTCCAATGTGGCGGGGCACCGTCCTGTTAATAAATTACTAGACCATCCCGCAACAAACAAATTAGTATATTAAATAGTAAATATTATTCCCTCCTCCCCCCCCCGGAATAACCGGGCAAATGACCTATTATCTTAAATATTAAGTATTATGGCCCATGGATTAAGTTGCAAAAAATCCGTTAAACCAACGGCTACAACAATGGTATTCAAAATTTACCAAGCGAAACTCATTTTCATGCAACAATTCATGCAACAATACGTTTTTTTGATGCTCCTGATGAAACCACAGAACGCGTTGAGCTTTCTCTCTCAAAAAAGCCATTTTCCATATGACTGATGTTAGCACCACCTAAGTCAACCGTTGACAACGAGACCCCTGGAGCGGCCAGTCCATCGATGAAAATGGGTGCCTATCATTTTTTAAATTAATTATACATTCATAATGTACTTACTTTGTGCTGCTTTTCATTTAGAATAAATTGAAATGACATCAGTCAAGTTCCAGCACTCGATTTGTTGTTATTGGTATAAATAATTTTATTTCACTATAATTGTATAAGAACTATAAATCCTTGCTAAAATATACAATTACTATAAGATGATGCCATAAGAAAGGCGAAAGTCGACTCTTGTACAGTTATAGTGAAATAAAATTATTTATACCAATAACAACAAATGCGAATGCTGGAACTTGACTGATGTCATCTCAATTTATTCTAATTATACATTATTCAACTTCTACTCTTATATGATGGATACCCATATTCACCCGTTATAGTTTGCTTTACCAGGGTGCTAGGATATCTTTTAGAGCAATGGCTACCTTGCATGCAAGGAGAGTTTCGATTTAATGCATCTACTCCGATTTAACTCATTAAGCCGGTTGTTGGCCACTTGGTGAAAATTCGCACGATTTCGAAAACTGCGCTGAAGCGTGCCCGACTTCTCTTTATCTGGTGCTCGATAGCCGGCTTCAGTTCCTTCTATGGGGCTTGGTTTTTTTCTTCACGGATGTACATGATCGTTTGTTTCTAATAAATAATATTTGACTAATTTTCCAATTTCTGATAATATTATTTATTAGACTTATCTAATTCCATTTTTCCATCGTTTGTGTCTGTGTGCTCTGCAATTCCAACAATCTGAGCTGGGTTATTCACTAATTGATAATCTATTGTTGCATTCGCACTTTGCTCTCGATATCTTGAAGCCAAACTTGGGCATTCATCACTTGAAGCAAAACAGTGTGTGGGCGAAACCGATACAGTGCCAAGCAACGAGACTGCTTTCTCTGCCGCCATTCCACTATTTCTCGTTTACAATCACAGACAACCGATGTTATAGATATAGGCAGTGGCGGGTTTAACGGTAAGCGGACTAAGCGGCCGCGTGGAGTCCCGGGATACCATAGGGCCCCGGATGTTATAAAAAATAGACAAAATTATCGTTTAACGGGTAATTAATTAGGTAATTGAAAATAAGTTATCTTATGGAAAGAAGCTTTAATTATTAAAATCAAATAGCAGTAAATTTTGAGGGCTCCAGAACTGAGGCTCCTAATTTCTGTTTAAGGTCCCAAAATTTTTACCGCTTGGGGCATCCGCCTAACATGAGAACTATTATTATTAATCCCCTTAAAATTTAAAGCCTCTTTAAAGCAAGCATTTAATATCAGCCCTTGTTGACGCAACATAGAAACACAAACAGCCGATTGTTGACACGAACTTTGCCTTGCTTTGTTATTCTGTGTATATTGTTGGTGAGATACCTCCTATTTTTTCGATATTGCTGCCATCTGAATATCGATTAGAAGAGCGTAGGAGGCCAACGAGAGGTCGGACGTGAACGCAATCTAGCCTATGACACTCCCCGGGTATTCGAGGTACTCTGTGCAAAACACAAACGCATGGATGACTTCATCTATTTTCGAAAACTGGATGAAACAATTCAACAACAAAATTAAAAGGCAAGAAGAAAAATATTAATTTTTTGGATAATGCTTCAGCCTCGGGAGTTGCCCGGTTCAGAAATTATGGAGGAACAAACAAACAGATAAACAGACGGAAAGTGCGCTATATACCGTGTGTTTCAAAAGTTCCCGAACTGCCCATTTTGTATGTAAGGAAAGCCTAACTTATGACAGCAGGAATAATATTCGGCCAACCACCAAAATAAACCATGTGCTGAAAAAATTACATAAAATCAGTTTTACATAGTGGCAAAGTTTCTCAAATGTGTTTATTTTATTTTTATATTACCAAAGAAAACGGTACATGTAGCTGTTAGAAATAAAACTTCTAGTATTTTTTAGCTTAACCTTTCATTTCACTCTCCTATTTGCGTATTTGCATTAATATAAAATAAATAGCGGGATTCGTAACGACTGGGAGCATCCAGTTGAAAAAAAAAGGTTGAGAGAAAGTGGCTTCTGTCTACCAGCCCTTCAGCATACCTGCACAACAGTACGTTATGCAGGGAAAGTAATCTCCTGCGTTCCGGAACTTTTAAACATACGGCATATAAAGATGTATTTTTGTTGTTACAATTTCATTTGTATTATTTGTCTATTTTATCTGTAATTATTTTGTTCTTTTGTATATATTTTTTCTGTAATTTATTTTTATTTTTTGTATACATTTTGCTTGTAATTTTTTTGTATTATAACTTCAAAATTTTAAGACAGTCATTTTAATTTTCTTATCAGTTTGGTGGATGAGAAGGGAAACCTGGAAGGTGAAATATTATAGATACCCTTTCAACCTAAAAATGAAATGAACTCTACCCTCTGTCCTCCTTCTTCCAACCACCTTTTTATATTAAACCAGATTGTAAGGGGGGGAGGGGTCACCGTGCTAATTAATTTCAAATTACAGATTTATCTACCCAATTCCTGTTTTAACGAGCTTCGGTAGTAATTTAAGAATAACAATATTTTTAATTGAATAATGGAACTCTTAGCAATAAAACAAAATAGAAAATGTTAAACATATTACAAAATGATTTAATAAATGATTCAATAAAAAAATAATCATTTATTTATAAACTACTAAATAATAAATAAAAGATTCCTGCATAAGAAAGTGACTTCGACATAAAATGAATGAAGCAAATTGCTTTGTAATTGCAATAAAGTTGTGTCAATCATAAACAAACAACGAGTTAAATATCTAAAATTCTTCAGTGATTTAAACTCTCGACCGAATTTGCATTTCCACCGAATTGTCGCGTCCACCAATTGACGTTCACCGAATTGCTGCGTCCACCGAATTGTCATCCACGGAACTGTCGGGCTATCGATGCAGGAAAGCCTAACTTGACTATTGTAGAGAAGTAGGATGAGTACGCCTTTATCTATCACGAGGGTCACGACAATGCTTTTAACCCGAGGGGGTCTGACAATACCCTGAATCTTTGACAAAGGTAAAAACAGGTCACCATAGGTGCAAGTGGTGCACTTGCACAGGAAGGCATACTTTTAGGGGCGGCAACGGCAATGTTGGGGGCGGCACGGCAAGGGCAAAATTGCATTCTGCACGGGGTGGCAAAATTGCTAGAGCCGGCCCCGGGTAAAAAAGAATCTCGGTGAATCTCACCAAATTTGTTCTGAATCCCATATTTTGAATCCTGAATCTAACTTCACGAGCCGATATCTCGACCCAGATTCTCGTAAAAAATGAGACAAGAAAAAAGTTCCTATATTTGGTTATGAATCTCTGGATCCCACAGTGAATCTGTGAATCTTCGTAAGATTCGGGGAATTCTGGCAAATCTGAATCCGTTAACAATTCCCTGAATCTTGATCAAAATATCGAGATTCATGAATCTTTGCCATAATTAAGATGAGTGTCAAACCCCTCGATTTAACCACTCAGTGTTTCGTACAACGCTGAGCAACTGTTGAATTTAACAATCCGCGGATTGTTTGCTGCAGCTGCTACGCTTGCGTCAAATGCGTCATGCCGAACGCGGGATATCGAATATACGCGCGCGGGATACTCAAAAAGGATTCCGCAATGTTCCCTGAAAAAATCTAATATGTTATAGTTATTTCTAGATTTTTTTATGCGCGAAAGTCTAGGTCAATCTTGAACGACCCTTGTAATTATTTCACTCCTAAACCTCATTGGTCAAATAAAAGTTTAACCGATCGTATTGGCAATACAAGAGAAAGTTAATTAAGAATTAATTATGCCTTATCTCTACTGATGATATCATTTCTTTTGCTAATTATTTATCAAAATGTTTAATGTTCATGAACATAACAATCTTCTATTAAAAGACAATTAAGCAAAGATATTACATTAACTAAGAGGAGGTTCTGTGCGATTATTGGAATAAACTCGTCAGATATATCTAAAACCAGCTTCAAACCAGTCTTCAAACTGAGATTATTCCCGTCAACTAGTTTCTCCATTTCACTGTTATTTATTTATTTATTTATTTATTTATTTATTTATTGCTTTGAAAAATGAACTGTTAAAGAAGGGGGGAGGGGGAGTAGACGATTTCCCCCCCCCCCCCCCCCCCTCACATGCACACAAAAAAATACAGGAAAAAGAATCCATAAAAAAGGAAGGGAGCTTGTCCTGCACCAAATATAGGTTAATGTGACGACAGAGGGAGAGAAGTTTCACTTCATTCTGCCTCAAGAGGGGTCAGTGTATCCTCAAGGAAGTGTAGACCTCTGAGTTTCACTTCATTCTGCCTCACCTTGTTGTAAGTTAGGTTAAAGACCCTTCACCGTCTGCTCTCTTTCTCTCTCTCTCTACCATGTGTTGATTAATAGGATCTGAAGCTCGTCCAATTGGCTTGGTATTTGATATTCAAATTTTGTGAAATATCGCTAGCAAATTTCATTAATCTATTTTAAATATTTTCGTACACTTAATTAGGTATATACCAAATAAGTAAATATATAAATAAATAAATAAATAAATAAATAAATAAACGCTTAACAATAAAAAATAAGCAAATTAAAGAAGAGAAATAATTGATTAAAATCGTTTAATGAAAGAAATGAAATAAAGGAGAAAATATATATCATTGTGAACAATGGAATAAATAATAAACATACCCTAAATTTCATTAAATCCAAATTATTAGCAGTAAATCTTTAAAAGACCTGGATGATATATTTACTTATTAATGTTAATAAATCAAGAATATAAAAAAATTAACCCGAAATCGTAATTAAGTTAATATTTTGTAAAATAATTCATTTTTTCTTTGACCATATTTTCCACTAATGTTATTTGATAATATGATCCACACATGGCCGCTCGTACTTATTTAGGGTAAAACATAAGTTTATTATTAATATAAAGTGAATAAAAAAATTATTAAGAAATAAAAAGTATATTTTAAATTTATCATTTTAAAAATGACTATACTGACTCCAGCTTTATTTAATGCGGGCCAAAAATTAATTAAGGCAAAAATTGTGCAAACCCTGTTTTTTTCAACGGTGATTATTCGCGTGTTAAAATATCGCCGATGAAATTCATTGCATTCGATTGTACAAAGAGCTGCCTCAGAATAAAGTATCTTTAGGTAGTGCGTTTCATCTCCGCCATATAATTTACTTCAGCATTAAGCATGATAAATGGTACTTATAAAAGGTATAAATGAATTTTATCTTAAGATTAAATATGGAATTTAAAATTTGGGTAGCATACCAATTATAGCTAAAAATTTTAATAGTATAATATAAAATACAAACTTTCATATTGCATGAATTTATAAGTTCAATAATTATTAAAAAACGTTTCATTTTAATTTCTATTTTTATGGCAAAAATGTGTACATGTAGTTCTATATACATAGATGATTAAATATCGTTTTTATGTATGATTTAAAATCGGTGGAAATTTTTCTCTACAGAAAAAAAAGATATAATTCTTCAGCCTAACCAATTCTCCAATCAACGATTTTTATTTTGATTTAAATCCCCTACCCCTACCCCTTTCCCTTGTTCCGAATTGTTTATTTGAGGGCGGGGTTCACCTTACAGAAGAACACCATCAAGCTTTCGGAATTCATTAAAATAGCAACAGCTAAATTAGAGCTGGACAAGAAAAGAATTTCTTGTAGGAAAGCAGACTTCGATTAAGCTTACATCTTATTCCATAATTCAGAAGGATATAAACATAAATTTTATTCCCTTAATTTTCTATTATAGTGTCCTAAAACACTACTGAATCGGTTACGGATATCATAAGTACTTAATCATTATTAAACCTACAAAAAATTTTTTAAAAAAATGACAGATTTACTTTTGACTTTTAGTCCGAATTTAGAGCAGGATTCTTCCATGATGATGCAATCGTATATGCTTCTCATGAATTTTGCGTCTTCCAAGGCGACATCTATTTCGTCTTTCGCTTGAACCCAGAGCAGCACGAGCATGCAGGCGAAGAGACCCAAAGTCTTCATGATTTGTGAATGGACTGGCAGACGGATGATGACGGATAGACAAAGGACTTGATGCTCAACTGAAAGTAACCTAAGAGGTAATATCGCAACTGCTTCCCCTTTTAATAGTAAAGTTTCTTTCAGCCTCTGTTTTTTTTCACTTAACTTTAAAGTTTTCGCTAAAGAGATCTTTTATAGACGAGAGCAACCTTTGCGCGATGACCCCGATTTTCTCTGCCAATCAGCGACCATTCACCTAATACCTAATTTCCCTCTCGCATCTTAACCGTCGGCGAAAAAATTGACAGTAAATGAAAAAGAAAGAGAGAATGAAACGAATGGAGGAAAGGTGCATATCATCTTTTTTTTTTTTTAAAGAAAAATTAAACAAGGATGGTTTCATTGAACAAAGCGTCGGTAACTTCCATGAACTCAACGATCTTCCTCAAATGTGATTTTTAAAAGTTTTCGCTGATTTAAAGAATTTTCTTGAACTCACATAATCACGCCTGTTTAGACGATATTTAGAAAGATTGCAATAATTTTCCCAGTTTATAAATTGGACTAGAGCATTTCTTTAGAACTTACATCGTAATAATTTCACGAAATGAAAAAGAATTGACTAAATTCACAACTAAAGTATATAAAGAATGTTTATGTAAATTTTTTATGCGCAGGTGACAAAAAAAGAGATTTATGCTCATAGAGAAATCTGAATATACGACATAGACAAAGTAGCAAAATTGACAGATGGAAATGATGTAAGCCGAGCTAGAATTTGCTTTTGGATACTAGTGAATTCTTAACAAAGTTTTAATGTTATTATTTCATAACGTAGAAATATGTAAATAACATATTTTTTTATATCCAATATTGAACCGAGCGCCAGTATTTGTGAATGGACTGGCAGTATTTTAATTTTTTTTTTAATTTTGTCACATGGCTTTTCTTTCTGGCGATTTTTTATTATATCAAGGAGAAAAATGTGAAATCCGATTGCAGACAGAAATTTTCAACTTTTTATACAGAAATTTATTCAAATGATTTCTTTATGCAGACAAACTGTAGTATAATCACTAAAAAATTTTTTATCACACTTTAACTAATAATAAATCAGTTGTCAAAACTGAGCCTTTCCGTGAATTTAAATAATTACGCTCATTTCATGCAAGCTCATTCCATGGATACATATTTTCATTTAATTTCCTAATTAATTTGCATATGTTTTTTCATTTCATTTACAAAATTAATAGCTGTAGACTTTATAATGGGGTTATTATCTAAGCTTATTAATTGATTCGTATATTTAAACATTTTAAGGTTTAATATTCGGTTTTACTTAAATAGTTCTTTAGACATATTAAAGAAATACTGAAACATTTTTATTCATTTTTAGACAGAAATAATTGTATTTTTATCCAAATTAATTGCAACATAAAATTAATTTTCTTGGCGCAACTCTATTTCCATCGTTTTAAACAGATAAATCTACTCGTCCTAAATTTCTTAAAATCCTATATAAATCGTCGATTGCTTGTTCTAAAATAATATTTCTTTTTTTTATTTTTTTTTTAAATGGTGCTGACAACCGGCCTTAATAGTCGGTTATACAGGGTAGCAAATTAAATATACGCGCTACTTGGAAGATCGTTTTCTAAGGAGAAAATAAGACGAAAATGTTCCTGGAAGTTTTTTAATAGACAGCATACGTTTCGAGAAAAATAACTTGAAATGTGATGATATGGAGTAATAAATCTGCTTCTGTGCCAGCTAGCTCCAGGAAAAATGGACGTTTTACAGGGGGTATTAGGTTGGTGCAAGGAAAACGTCGTTTTTTTTTAACAAACTGGACTTTGAACATTCCGGACATAGGTACCTTATTACGGAGGGTTAATTCAGATAAAATGAGACAATTTAAACGCCGCGTATGACCTTGACGGAATGTGATTTGCATGACTCGTCCACTATTCGTGGGGATTAGCTTTGTATACACTTGTTGCTGTTATTTGGGACATTTCGTGCTGAAACATGGCTTCCAAAATCACAGCTTTTTGGGAAGGGTATATGTTTGGCCTTTCCGACGCTAACTTCAGTCTTTCGTGCATTGTGGAATTATGCAAACGAAATGGTATTGTGATATCCAAAGCTACTGTGGGTCGAATAATCAAAAAGAACAAATTGCGACCATCTAAAGAACGTGGACGAGCAGAGAAGCAGACCAGAAACAAGCCCCAGCCAACACGCCCAGCTCAGGTGGTGCGAGAAATCCGGTCTGAAGGGCTGAAAGAAAATCCCCCCACACAGAGAAGTCTAGCCCAAAGGAAAGGTATTTCACAGGCAACAGTCTCCAGAATAATTCATGACAATCTTGGGCTGGAGCGACGTCATAAAGCGCGCGGTCACAGACTGTCGGCCAGGCACGTGCAGGAACGATTCACCAACACCAGAAAACTCTATGAAAACCATCTTGCAGGTGACCGATGAAAGTGGGTTGTCTCCTTGGATGAAGCTTGGGTGTACCTCGAAGACACCAACAAACCCAGGGCAATTTACTATCGCGAAAGAGGGGGCAAAGGCCAGGTCCGATTTTGTCCGAAGGTGTAAGGAAAAGTTTTCAAAGGGCTTCATGGTGGTTGCCGGATATTGCTCACGTGGACTGCTCACGATTCGTCGATTCCTGGAAACTGTAAAATTAGTGCAGCTTTCTTCCAGAGTAATGTAATGGACCATATATATCGGCAGGATATCTCACGTCTGCTCCCTGGTGAGCAATCAAAAGTTTGGAACCACATGGACAAGGCATCAAGCCACACTGCCAAGTCATCTGTGGCTTACTACAGGAAGATGGAACAGGAGACGAGCATACGAGTTATTCCCTTCTCTCATGTGTCTGTAAAATCTCCTGACGCATCACCGATGGATTTCTGTGGTTTTGGTCTCCTGAAACGACGGCTCGGAAAGTGGGCTATAACAAGGATAAGGGGTTTTTAAAACTCCATATCTTTCCTCGGGAGAGGAAAAAGGAGTGGATTATAAAAATTAAAACAGGAAAGCCTTTGAGTCCGATGGCCGGGTCTGCAGCCAACATTTTTCCGACTCCGATTATGATGTAACAAGCATGGGTAAGTTGTTGAGTAGCTAGATATCTATAAATTTATAGATTAATATAAATGCTTGATAATTCTAGAAGACGTAGCAGACATTTGTAACGAAACGAAAGCCATGGCCAAGAAAAAAGCTCTGGAAAAGTCCTGTTTTGCGTTCCCTGCTGACTTGGATCAGCTCCGTCGCGTTTATGCACTGAATTTATTACTGTAACATATTTCATTAATATGTAAATGATTTATCATATTATCGAAATTATATTTTAAGAAATTTATGCGAGAAAAAAATCACGAAAATTCCGTGACGGTGTACGTTGAATAGATATATGGCCCCTCGTTAGCATAAGTTTCTTGATTTTTTTTCCTGCATAAGTGTCTTAAAATATAATTTCGATAATGTGATAAATCATTTACATATTAATTAGATATGTTACAATAATAAATTCAGAGCATAAACGCGAACGGGCCTGCTCGCTGGACTTTTACCCAGCTATTTTCTCGGCCATGACTTTCGTTTCGTTACAAACGTCTGCTACGTCTTACAGAAATATCAAGCAGTTATATTAATCTATTTATTTATGTATATCTAGCCACTAAATAACTTGCCCATGCTTGTTACATCATAATCGGAGTCGGAAAAACGTCAGCTGCAGACTTGGGCAATCAGACTCAAAGGCTTTCGTGTTCGAATCCACTCCATTTTCCTCTCAATATCCCGAGGAAAGATATGGAATTTTAAAACCCCCTTATCCTTTTTTTGAGGTAATCCCGTAGACTTTTAGTTCAGCAACCGTTCCGTTTGTTAGACTGTCTTCATCCATGTTGTCGTCACACAATTAAAACGCTAAAAACGCCATTGATAAACCGCGGGAAACTCGATACATTAAGCTGACGCTAGTGACACCAATGAGAAGAAAAAGCATATGCACGCCCCTTTGGGTTATGAAGTTTTATCTCACTCTGCCTACTCACCCGACCTGTCGCCCACTGGTTACCATTTTTTCAAGCGTCTCGCTAATTTTTTGAAGGAGAAGGTTTTCAGAAACCAGGAAACTGCAGAAATAGCCTTCAAAGCATTCGTCGATTCCAGAAAACCAGAATTTTATGTGACAGGGACATAAACTTGCGTTGCATTGGCAGACGTGTGTAGATTCTGAAGGTTTTTATTTTAATTGAAAATATTCATACATTGTTAATATATTCACTTTTATTTTTGACAGATAAAAACGACATTTTCCAAGCACCAACCTGACATATAGCCCGTTAATCGTTCCAATTTTTTACACATGGCCGTCCGTTATTTATAGAATAAGAGTATAACATTTTATTTTTAAAGTATGTATCGGTTTAATAGATTCTTGTACCGTGTTTAATTGTAGCAATAATAAAGGAAATAATGATATCGGTAACTTAAATAAACTTTCTAACTAATTTAGAAAATCTTTATATGCTTTATTTTTTTAATATTACTGAAAATGTAATGGACAGCCATACCGCATTTCAAGTATAAATAAATAAAGAAAAAAATAACAGTTAAAGAAAACCAAAACCAAAAATTTGTTCATTAATTTTTTTTATTTATACAAATAAAAATTATACAAAAAAGGAGAATAAATATAATCTCCTTAACCTGGACAAATTTCTGTAAATTAAAATCTATACTGTAGTTTGCTCAATCACAGTAGATTATGTTAAATTAATTTAATGCGGCTGCTCTTTACTATAGAATATAAAAATTGCGTTTTAAGTTCTGATACAATAACAACTATCATACCTTAATTCTTCTGAGAAATTTGCAGCATTTAGAAGGGAACTTAGACGGGTTTAAATCACCCTAATCAAATGACGCTTAAAATCTTGGCTTCTTCTACTTGTACTATTTTCTTCAAACGGTTCGCTTTATATTCAGACTTTCAAAACCATACAAGGTTAGTATATCTGTACTGTAACCTGCGATACTTTCTTTAGCCTTTCATTATCATATTTCCCTGTATCCACATACAAACAACAAATCCTGTAGATTTGGCAGGATATGGATAAATTTTATCTGAGAAATGTGAATATCTACAGTGGGGTATATTAAAATAAATTAAACCCTCAGTCATTCGTTATAACCTCATTCATTATAATATCCGTTCCAGTACGTAGTCAGGCGTTCATCACTCATTCGTTACATATTCTCAAGTCCAAACAATCTCAAACCAGAATAAACATGAATAACAGTGGTCTTCTGTATTGTTGTCAAATGCCATGCACATGAGCTATATTGCCGTGCGTCGTTTGCTGGACGGATACGGAAAAGCCTTATAGCTTACATCCCCTGAATTTCTCCTTATATCACACATATCATTTGGAATACGAACCATCTACTTAGACCGCCCGCAGTACCTATATCTCTTAAAAATTTCGTCTCCACAGCACCTGAACATTTCATATGATTTTTATGCAACATCCAAGTATCACTTAACATTGACTAACAACATTTTATCATACTCTACTATTTAGGCACACACGAAATATTCTCATTCCTTGTATTCTTTCAGAGAACTCACGAATTGCAATCCAGATATCTTCGAAATTTTGTAATCCAGATCAACTTCTCTATCAAATATGCTTCCTAAATATTGTACTCGTATACAAATTCATTCACTTGTTTTAGAAAAGCTTCATTCATTGCTATTGTGCAATTCGTTTGGTCCGTATCCGTCTCGTCTACGTCTTTTCAGCATATATTTTCATGTTTTGCTTTTCATGCATTCAACCTTTTTAAAAACACATAAAGATCAACTTCATTGACGAAGATGAAGTTCTCTTCTAATAATGCAATTAAAGTCATAAGCCAGAGAGTTTCTTTTTAATTTCCAGATTTAGCAAGCGTACTTAAAATTTCCTTTTCCCCATTCTCTCGTTCATTATACGAAGTACAGTGAATGAACAATGCGGCAGAGGATATTGCACCAAAACTACGGTATTCGTTAACTTGGAGACGGGCCTGAAATGTATTTGGTGTGATGAAAATGATCCGCGCGCGTTTTTCTTGCTAGATGCGTTACGTATCTGGCAAAGTATGAGCAAAGGATGATAACCGAATAGCGGCCGTGTCCATTTATTTCGTTTTTGATATGAAAAAAAAATTTTTTTTGATCCGAAAAAAAGATATGCTCAGCGGTATTGTGAAACGTTAACGAAGATCAGGAAGACAATGAAATCGAAACGTCCTGGTAAACTTTCTCGTGGTGTAATCCTGTTGCACGACAACGCTAGACCGCACACACCCAATGCAACAAAGGAACTTCTGCAAAAGTTCAAGTGGAAAGTCCTACACCCCCCCTCCCTCCGCTATCAAGTCCAGATCAGTTCCCATGTGACCTACACATCTTCGATGAGCTCAAAACGGGACTGTGGGAACAACGGTTTCAAACGGACGATAAGTCAAACATCTACCAAAGGATTTCTACGTACATGGCATTCTGCGACTAGTGTCACAATGGGATAAATGCCTAAACAATTGCGGATAATACTTGTTGAGTTTCGTTAAATAATTACTGTGAAATATCATTTGCCTCGTTATTTATTGACCTTACCTAATGAATTTATTTATCTTTTGCGTTCCACATTATAAATCGGTCTTTGCGATCCTTGTAAAGGCGGTATTACAGAATTGAAGTAATCTAAGAACGAATTAAGTAGCGTTTGACAATTTTTCCGGTATTTAAAATTCATTTGCAAATTTGCGGTTATCATAAAACTTTAATTGTTAAAATGACTTCCAAAATATTTACCTATTCTCACATATTCTCTTCTACATCAAATATACGAGGGAAAGTCAAAAGGCAACTTTAATATTGCCATTTAATATTTATGGCTTTATTAAGATTAGTTTCTGCCTTGTATATAGTAATTACACAGGCCAACAAAAAATGAGTTTTTAAAAACTCTTTTAACGTTAAGAGCTGATTCTTATGCTATTTCTATGCTAAATCCGTATCTGACCTGTGTTTTTTTTTTTCTCTCATCCATAGATTTCTTTTTTTCAGTGAAAGATTTTAAATTGTTCAGAGTGCTGATAAATTTTCTTATGGTCCAAAAATATGGATACTTTAACATTGCAGCCGCTTCTCTTCACACGCATTACTTTAACATTGCAGTCTCTATGTGCATCACTTGGAAAGGTGATGTGACAGAAAAAATCTAAAAGCAGATTTGGATTCAGCACACAAAAAATCACAAGAATAAGGCAAAATTATTCAAAAAGTTTTTTCATCGCTAGCCTGTGATATTTTTTCCTTGATCAATAGATGTAACGACTTCAATAAGAAAGGAATTTTTCCTTTGCAGTGAATAAAATAAGATAAATCAGCAAAATGCTTTTTTGCCCTTTTTGCTGTCACTTTAAAAAATAAATTTTTTTAATAAATAAAAATCCATTACAGTTATAGGATTAGGCGCCTATTTCGAGTGGCGCCTATGGCCGTGGCCAATTTCGCCATACACTCATTACGACACTGCCCCTCAAAAAACCCGAAATGTAGCAGTTCAAAATGCGCCCGCAGTGTGTGTTTCATGTCATTTACAGAGGTCGTTAGGAATCTGTGAAAACGAACTAAACACGTCCGTGACCAGCTGAGAATCCTTTCTGTCACCAGCGATTGTTCTCAATCTGATAGCCCTGCATCTGGACTGTTATTATTATTAATATATAGTCATCACATTACATTTTATTTTCGCATTTCTATTCATTGCTATCATTTTCATCGTCTGTTTTCATACAGAATTAAGGAACTAACTTTGTTCCATTTAATTTATATTTTGCCACCACATCCGACTGTGAGAGATTGTATACCATCTGGAAAGAGAATCCAACGTTCGGCAACTACAGTCATCTTACGACTGTTTGTCAACATCTGCGTAGAATTCTTCTAAAATACTTTCAATGTTTGGATCTACAGGACGTCGTGAGTTTTAACATCTAAGTGGCCAAGTTTAATTTCATCGGACTTTCCATCTGTACAATTTATTATATGGATTTCAAAGAATGGTTCAGCCTTTCATGGTACATCGACACTGGATGATGACCTGAGTAATCACCCCTCACCTTTATTGTCTTTTCATCAAAGTACATGGACATAATTCTAGTCACCGAAATCCGACCCTTGTGCGAGATTTTACTGGAACTGTTACTAATCAAAGTAGACCAGCGTAAGAGTAGTGGTAATTACAAGAGGAAATAGTTGTGACATTTTTGCAGGATTTCGATTGGTGTTGTATTACAAACAATAGCAGCTGCTGTACATTGACAATAATACATTGAATTAAGCGTGTTGTACAAGAAAGTTTATGTAAGGATTACTGAGCTTTTGAACTTTCATTAGTATTTACAAAACGCTACTGAATTCTGAGACAGCTGTGAGACAGTTGTTTTAAATTTTAGAAGATTACTTGTGATTGCATGAACAAAAGACATTTGCGTGGATGTATTGGCACTGGGAAGCTTGATTAAACAAGTAATTGAAAGAAGATTTATTTATTATCTATAAAGAAACATTCAATTGTTCATTATTGCTATTGTGCGTATCAATAAAACTGAACCTTTGCACTACTTATAAGTATTTATTGTCCTATCGAAGTGGGGACACATCACAATCGAAATGAATATTGTACAATATAGGGCAAATCCACGTATTTGTTTATTGAAATGAACTCATTATTAAAGTGCAAATATTTGTTTAACTTCTCACATTTTATTATTAAATTTTGGCTAAGAATTTGTTTAACTTTTTTTTTGGCAAAAAAATTAGACTGGGGAAGAATAAAACCCTGCTTTATTATGCACTTGTATGCAGCAATCACTTTGTGCATGTCAAGAACAATTTATTAAGGAATTATTGTGAATCTAAAATCTAAATTTAAAACTGTAACCAAAAATTTAACTCTCGTTACTGTTTATTAAATTTTTCACTGGTGGTTTTATTCTCGAGTAAAAATATTTATGCATCCCATAATAGGAAGATATTCGGTTCCTCTAAAAAAATCCTATTTAATTTTATTATTTTCATTAAGTTCTGTTTCTTATATTAAATGAGCTAATTCTTTTGCTGATGCAAAAAAAATTATTTCGAGTCGATAGCAATCATAACTTTGTTTTTACATACGCCCTTAATATATTTCTGATCTCCTTCCAGAGTTCCTTCCACTTGGAGTTTGTTTCTATTTTGAAGAATGACACTGAATGAGCAGATAATGGTGCCATCGGTGACTTCGGCTTCTGGAAATACTGGTACTTCCTAATTTTTTTTTTTGAATTTTTTAAAGCGATGTGAAGGAGTGTAGAATTACTTCCCTGTAAATTTAAAATTCTGTTTGTTTTTTTAAAAGTTTAAACCTTAAAAATAATGCCCGTTTCTCTATAACGGTTTGCTTAACAATATCGAAATATTTATTGCACTCATTTTATAAATAACAGTATAATCATATAAATTTCTTTTATAAATAACATTAATTGAAATATCTGAATTTGAAATAGAAAAACCAATATCAACGATGGTTAATATTTACTGTTATTGGAGATGTAATGATTCTTCTAACCACTATATCATATGGAGATGTATATACTCTTATTGGAGATGTATATTATAACCCTTCATGTAAAATATAACCTTTGTAATATATATATCATCACTGATGAAATTATTGGTTTTTAGTTTTCAGTTTATACATTTTTAGTAAGATCCTGTTAGTTTTCAACTCTTTTAGTTGCTATACAGTTCTTGTGCTCTGATTTTTCTCTATTGCAGTTAAAAATATTAAATTTTTAATATTTGGATTAAAACCCGTTAAAGAGCGACCTAAAAATAAGAGATAAAAATAGTGAAGTAAAGAAATCCGGAAGTAAGAGTAATATAAAGTTAATTCAACTTTCGCGCTTATTGTTGACTTAAACGTTGGCAATTTCTGTAGTGTCTATTTTGAATGAAGAATGAAATGAATTTAAAATTCGTTTAATTATAGGTTGAAATGACGCTTGGTTCACTTACGTAATTTCATTTACTTTAATTGTGATCTGCAAACTAGACCCATTCATTAACCCTATGGCAAAAAAAAGTCTTTATTCCAGCTTTATCCAGAATCGGATGACATTTAAATAATAATTTCACCAAACATTTGGAAAAAATTACGCAAAAGAAGGAAATAAAGAAGGAAATATATGAATACAAGCACTTTAAAAAATGTAAGCGATTTATTAAAAGAAATTAGATAGTAATTTTACTTCTATTTTTTAAAGACTTAATTAGTTCAAGAATGCATTACGTAACTCAGTTTTAAGGATCGAAAATTATGTCAACGAAAAGGGAATTTTAGTTTTAAGAGGAGTGAATAGAAATTATTAAACGCGTATGGCATAAGAACAATTAGAACATTTTTAGAACAGATGATCGATGTAGGGAGGCGATGGAATGTGTTACCTTATTTTTTTTTTCCAATTCTCATGAAATCCGGTTACGAAATTGAAGAAGGAAAAAAAAAATAGTGAAGCACGGCATCGTCGATGTACCTGGTTGCCTTTGTCTAATCGCAGCATTAAAAACTGGAAATTATTCGTCCTGAGAAGAGCCATTCAACTGATTCACAATTAGGAAGTTGATTTTTATATAAAAAACTATCATGTCACCTACCTGCAAAGATGAGTCTAAAGTAAAAACAAAAACATGAGCAGAAAAATTCTAAATGATATACACGACAGATTTTATACCAAACAATTTATTTACTGAAAGACACTAATTACAAACTATTACAAATTCCATTAACAAATTTAATTCAAATTTTAAAAAGTAACCAGAAGGTGTTTGGGCTATGGTGTATGTCGCAGAATATTTTCCCTTTTTAGCATTCGATTACAATAAAGGAATTTTTAAATTCCAGCTCGGATAACAATAGAATATATTATACCCTAAAACATTTCCTTCTAAATTATATAAAGTTAAATTAATTTTTCTGAACGACCTGAAACGCCCTTTTGTCTGACACTTCATTTTAAATTAGGGCCTTGCCCTATTTGATATATCTTTTTGAAGATAACAAATGTCAGTTTTCCCTTTCTACTGGAATGTAGCTTTCTCTCTCACTTTGCAATTACTTTTGCGTTTTGTCTCCCTCAGTGTTCATCTCCCTCCCTCCTTTTCGCTTTCTTTGCACCGTTTAAGCGGTTTGAGTTGGAAAGGAGAGGGAGGAGTTTAAGGAAACACGGTGACCTTAATAAGTGAGTGCTTCCTCCGATAATGTCCACTTTGTCGTATCGGGGTGGCACTGGAGGAATTGGGGTCACAAATCAGTAGCTCCCCTCCTGTTCTTCTCAGCTTGCCCCTAAATTGCGGAAGTTCACTGCTGAACAAAGATTCATTGAGATTCAAGCACACGGAAGTAGGATTATAATCCCCTTCGATCGTATTTTTTTGCTTAGCAATACGAAAGTAATTTAGTGAGGATTTTGGGAAAGAGTCAGAAGAAAAGAAGAGTGTCACAGAGAAAGTGTCGTCCACAGGAAACTTTTTTTCAATTCGACTTTCAGTTTTTAAAAGCAACGAATGCGTTCATTAATTGTTTTTTTGTTTGTTTGTTTTTTGCATGTGTGCTCAATTCTTATCGCGATAATAGAATTGCGACTGATAATTTTAAAAAATATTTTCATAATATAATTGGATTTTTTTTTTACATTGAAAATAACATTTTACAGTATTTCAATAATAATTTTGATTTTATATAATTATAATGATATTCCATTGATCTGAATAAAAGTGTAAATTTCTTTCTCTCGCATGAAGTATAGCTTGAAATGTTCCTAAATTTATATAGATTACAATTTTCGTTAAAGTTAAATTTTTTTGTAAGTAAGTGATAATATTAACATGAAATACAGTTGAGAAAAATTTACTGATATGTGATATGCACATTTTCTTCTCAACATAAGAAATGGACAAATTGGAAATTTAAACGAAACAATTTCAGTAAACTTTAAAATTTGGAATTTTAATTCCTGATGAAAAAACAAAACAAGTTTAATAACATCAAGCTTCAAATATCAAGATATCTATCTGCTGTATTAACCATTGCATCTATTATCCTGATAATTTTCTATTATCCTCTTTGCTTTGACAAAAGGTAGCCTCTATCCGAAACATCAGCTTTTTTTTCAGAGTCTTATCAACCTATGTTCAATTTTTATTTTTTATTTTATTCCAGGAATAAAATCATCCTTCTCGTCCTTCTTTTCTTCTACATCTGTCATCTGTATTAATCATGTATTTTTTAGGATTATTCGTATAAAATTAGTTTTGATAAGGAATTTCAGTGGTTGCTATAAATAAATTACATTGTCACAAAATTTAATTATTAATTATTTAAACCAGATGAGTGTTGTAACTGGTAGTTTGTAGGTTTGGTTGGTTTGTTTGGTATTAACGTCCTTTTCAACTGCTATGGTCATTTCAGGACGGCGTTATAGGGGCCGCAAATTTTGCCTCGCAAGCGTTCTTTAACGTGCAGCCGGCAAACGACTACACGGGACCAACGGCTTTACTTCCCTTCCGAACGGCTTTACTTCCCTGAAAAAAATCCTCGACGTCCTCGGCCGGGATCGAACCCGCGTGTAGTTTGTAGGTTTTTTTGGAGGTTTAATAAGAGGCATGTTCAAATGAAACCCGTCCGAGTCAAGTAAGTGTTGTAAGAAGAAGCAGGGGACAAGAACAAAACCAAATAAAAATAATAATATACAGGGTGTTTTTGAATTGAGTACAGATTTTTTGGGAGATGATAGAAGAGGTCCTTAGAAGTATTTTTTGTCATATGAACATGGGGTCCCCGTAGCTCCGTTTACTTACAATACTGCATTGAACAATCAAATGACACCGGGACGCAGTGTGCGTTGGTAGGCCTAGATTATTTTATTTTTAACAATTAACACAAGCAATCTACTGTATAACAAATCTTTACCTACTGCTTTCCCAGAATGCGATTAGTTCATTTACATATGGACTAATCGTATTTTACTAAGGGGTTGGATACCATGGAATCTCCTTGACGAAGTTTGTCCTAAGACTTTTCAACAAACAAGCACGTGCACCTTGAAATTTCTTTGCAAACAATTACTTTAAAAGTTATTACCGTAAATTGCTTGTGTTAATTGTTAAAAATAAAATAATCTAGGCCTACCAACGCACACTGGGTCCCGGTGTCATTTGATTGTTCAATGCAGTATTGTAAGTAAACGGAGCTGCGGGGACCACATGTTCATATGACAAAAAATACTTCTAAGGACCTCTTCTATCATCTCCCAAAAAATCTGTACTCAATTCAAAAACACCCTGTATAATGAACAGTATTGTCAAAAAGTCACTCATGGCTTTTAGGCACTCATTCGGTCCGCGGAAACAGATGGCTTTCAAAAATAAGCAAACCGTCATGCTGCCTTTAGGAGTGATCATTCTGCCACGGCAATGAATGCATTAAAACTGGGAGGTTTTCGAACATGTTCTTGTGACTTTCATATCTTCGGGCTGTTGAAGATGTTCCTTAAGGAATTCAATGCCGATGAGAAAGTGCAGGCAGCAGTAACCCACATTTTTTTTTTTTTTTTTGCGAACGGAATTTGCCATCTCCCCAAACAGTGGTTTGCGTGCTTAAACGCCATGGGTGACCTCTTTTGAGAAACGTGTTCATTAAATACTACTCTTTCTATTTGCTTGTGTTTTCTGGGGTTCTCTCTTCTTACATGCAACACGTACTTCACTCGAACGGTTTTATTTGAACACCCTCCCCTCCCCCTAATATTACCCGATGTGAGCATTTTAAGGAATTATTTTCGGTTCTCCAAAGTGAATATTTACTGTATTAATTCTAAGGTTTGGTTTTCATATGCTCATGCTTATATTCAAATTCAGATGTTGCAAAAATTTCATGAAACAAAGAACCCCAGCAACGTCGGGTTAGTCAAAGAGCTATTCCAAGAGTTGTGAATATTGATATAAAGAAATATATTAAGGAAGTTATAATAGATGATTTTTTAATTTTAATCCAAGATAGTTTTTATAGGGTGTTTTATGTTTCCTTTACATTGTAGCTACTTATTTTAAAAGGAATTTATTTTTATAACAACTTATTTGATAAAGCGTGAGGACATACTATAAGATTTATGATATCGGATTTCGATAAATTCTCCAGAAAAATAGCGAAAACCATTTTTTGTGTGTGTGTGCTCTTACTGTGCATCTAATTTGGAAGATGAGAAAACAGTGGTCTGAATAATTGTATGGCAGACGATGATCATTGGATGACGGTCACATGAATATAGCAAGTTACAATAGCATATAATTGCTTATCTGTGTTTGATTTTTTTTAAATACACATATAATCATTTACAAGAACTTTTTTTACGTTGGGGAGAAATATTTCTATAATAACATGATTCTCCAAAACTCAAATTTATCTACAAAATTTGAAAAAATCCCCAACATTATCAAAATCAAAACATAAAAAATAAAAATGAATTAAATAAAATCACATATAATCATTTTTACGTAAAAATAACACTAGTTTACAGGTTTGTTCGCCCAGTGACGAAAAGGGTTATTTCGGAGGGCACGTAAAACCGTCAGTCCCGGCTGCTGCTACCATCTTACAGCAGTCGTTAAAAATGCGGAAGGTAAGGGGGAACCACCGCATTTACTTATCCCAAGAAATCTCCTGATGGCCATAGTCAGGAGGACAAACCAGCCTACGGGCTGAATACCCCAAACCCACATATCCAAATTTATTACCAAAAAGTTCGATCACGCTTTCAATGTTTATAATATATAAACAGATTTTTCAAACAAAAACCTAAAAATATACAGCTTTACTCATTTTTTTTGTATAAATTTTAGTCCGTTTCTCCATTCAACAATAGTTCCCGAATATACGGTCATCCCAATTACCCTAGTATCGCTGCTAAAGCTGCTTTAAGACCTGATGAAAACGTTCACCTTGATGTGAATCTTAATATTAATAAAAAAACTCTTTAAACACAACAACAACATTGCAAGCACCATAGGGTATTCCCCAAATTTATTGATAGTATCACATTTAAAAATTCCAAGGATGTTTGTTTGTTGTTGTGGTTAAGAGTTTTTTATTAATATTAAGATTCATATTACAATTATCCACATTAGACTTTATCTTCGTCTGTTCACCTTGATCATCACTCATGCTTCCTAGATTCCTAAAAAATCAAGATGTGAATCCAGAAAATGAATTTTAAAGACTTTCCTATTTTGTAGCAATTAACCAAAAGTTTGGAAACAGTTTGTCTATAATTCTCACCTTTTTTTGCCCAAGAATTATTTTACTACCATTATAAAAGATATCCTGTAGCTTTTCCAACCTCCGATACAGAGATTTCAAATTTGTCATCCATTAAAATTTTTCTAATTTGTCGGCCAACAAATATGCCTTCTTTAAGTTTGGCTACGGATAACCTTGAAACAACATTTTGCAAGTACTGAAATGCAGCTCCTTTTTGGTCAAGTACTTTTACAAAGCCTGGCTTAATGTAAAGAAGAGGTAAAAGTATGTTTTTTTGGTGGAACTAAGGTATTGTACTTCACATTCATTACACATTTCAGGAGTAAATTCATTTCTTACCGGCTGCACTTTTATAACGTAATGATGCTCGCTGGCTGTGCTATCCCATAAGCATAAAAAAAACATTTTTCATTTTTACAAACAAACAGACGTGATAAAAAAAAAAATTATGTCTATATATTTGTCTTCAGTAGAAATACAAGTCCCAAAAAATTTAAAAAGCCGTGAAGACAAAAGGTATTTGTAAACTAGTGTAATCATTTGACTTAAAACTGTTAAACAAACCTTTAAAAATAGGAGTATTAGCCGTGATAATCTATAGGTTTACGATTTAAATCAGAAATACAATCCATCACCTTGACAAACCAGATGGCCTTTTAAAATGTTATATTCAAATTCTTTTTAAATGAATTTTATAAATGCAAATCTCGCATTTAAACATTTTGTAAGGATCCAATATTCTTAGTTTATTTATTTTCTTAGTAAATCTTACTTTTAAGTTTAAAATGTAAACATCTTTAGCAGGAATTTCCTTTATCAAAATGTGGAGGAATAAAATTGAGATACGCACGCGTAAACTTTCACGGTTTTCGAAAACGGATATGAGCATATATTTTTTATTCACTTGCGTCTTCACCGACCCTATTCGTCCCATGAAACTTATGTCACGTTGCAGGTCACTGCTCCACATTTTCTTCCTCTATCCTATCTCCTGTCTATTTGTTTTCTAGGAAGACAGCACTGCCTCACTAACGGATGCTCTCTCGAAAGTCCTTGAATAGATGTTACGAGACCAATGCAAAGAAACGATAAACGTTCTCTGAAACCAATGTTTGTGTTGAAACATAGTAAAGATTATAACTGCTTTTTATTTAATAATTATGAGCATACATTGGAATTAAATAAACTTTTGTTCTTAGGCAAAAAGAATAAAGAACGATTTATTTCTCCTTTCTTCCGTTGCATTGTTCAAGCTCAAGGCGAGGGTGCAAGTTCACTTTGTAGTGGAGAGCTGTTTCCCCAGGGGGTAATAAACCAACTATTATTTCATGCGTTTATACTCGTAATTTCTCGAGTTCACACCCTAAATTTTCAGATGCAAATTCTATAGCCATCTCTTTTTCGAAGAGGAAAGTTTCTCTAGCTCATGCCATAATCTTTTGCCATTAAATTAGGTAATTACCGTTTTAACGCGAAATCGTTAGACCCGAATTCAAAATCAGTCTCATAAAATTTCATATAATCTTCGCAGTTAATTTAGTCATATATCAGAATTTTGTTTTCTATTTTTACATTTAAATGTATGAAAGGGGAAACTATTCTCAAAATATTTATTGCAATTATAATATTAAACCAGTTTTCTCTTTTCTTTGTGGATGACTTTTTCCGTTTTAATAGATACTTCTGTAGTATTTAGTTCTTGTTGTATTGAGTTTAAGGAAACTTTTTCCGACAAACACCATCAAACGTAAGCGTTCTGCTTTCATCTATTTTTACTATTAGAATAATAGAATATTGAATTTGTTTCTAATCCAGTTCAAACATGAGATATATAAAAATGCAATTAAAATGTAGCCCCTTTTTAACATTTTTTAAATAAAAGGAAAACTTTATAAAAATATTTTTAGTAACATCGATATATGTCAAAATTTTTTCTATGAGATTACTGATTGGCAATAAAAAATACTTAAAGGACAAAAAAATTCCCGAATACTAGTAGGTTATAATGAAACATTGACCTTTCCATTACACCTGAATAACAGTAAGTTAGGAGTGCTTTGGGTTCTAAGTGCGCGACTTTTATCAAGTGGCCCTTCTTTTAATTCATATATTTCATTCTGTTCATTTCGTGCATTTGAACTAATTTTCCACAGCACCTTGGCCTTGTTAAATCTTACAAAGCAACATTTTGGTGACTCCCAGGAATAATCTATAATCTCCAAGAGGGAGGAGTTCCTCTTCATGTTGTTAGTCGCTTCTTCTTTAAGACATTAAATTTAACACTATGGTGTTTGTCTTAATAATTCAAGATTCTTAAAGCGTTAGTCTCTAATTCTGACCAAACTGAGTGCCGAATAAAATATTTAATTTCATTAATTTCAAAATAAAACATTTTGACTTTTGTCTATTTGTAAGTTGATATTTGCTTCATTTTTTGTATTTGTATTCTCGTTCGTTTTTTAAGGGGGAATTTTTCAAGTTTCTTTCGTTCTTTTTTGTTTTTTTTTCTGTGAAATCAAAAGGATATAAGATGATCAATAAATGAATAAACAAAACACGACAGGTTAAAGCCATGCCTTTCTACAATCTGCCACAAAGATGGTAAACAACAATATAAACAAGACCGAAAGGAAGTAACATTTTGTCGGAACTGCATAAAAATAGCATAATTCTTGAACGGGTGAACCTGCAAGTTATTCAAGCCTTTACATAAGCGTGAAAGAAACTTTTTTAAAGATCTAGATCAAGAAGTAAACAGGATAAATTTTGTATACTTCACTGAGCACGAAAGGAAAGTAACTTCAAAATTTCTATCGGGATTCAAAATTAACCTCGATTTTTATTTTTCATTTGAGCATTGCGCTGTTTTCATAAGTGTTTCGCAAGAGAAAGTTAGGGAAAACAAATGGCATAATTTGGCTAATACAAGCATCTGATCAAAACAATACGAAATTAAATCAAAAATTTTATGCTTAGGAATCTTGCAGTCGAATGAGCGAATACTTGGTATTTGAAGAACGCATAGTTGTTGGTATTATTCAGCATGAGTTACTTGGTTTATTATTCAGCATGAGTGGAAAAGAACCACGCATGTTTCTAATACCGTTTTATAATTGAGAATGTCCATGTCTAGCATATCACGATAATTACAACTGATAAAGGAGAATCCGAGAAGTGATACGGAAACAAGAAAGAATTTATTGCCTAACTTTCTTGTTTCCGTATCACTTTTCGGATTCTCCTTTATTTGTTGTACTGTTTTATAAGTTGAACAAAAATTCAACAAGGATTTTTTTTTACCAAATAGCAAAGATTCAATAAGGAGTGAACTGATTAACGCTTATGAAAAGAAAATTGGGATTTATTCCTTTTTTAATACAGTAGTTTCCTTAATATCCTTTATAACGTGGTTCAAACAGAATCTTTCACTACAACGCGGACTATATTTTATATCTTTTTTTTCATATAAAATGTTATTTATGTATTAAAAATACCACATAGCATATTTGCGAACCGTATTTGCTATTTTCGTATTAAACATATTTCAATCATTTCTTCTCGTCTTTGAGTGTTCAGTTTCAGAATCGCTTTTGCTAAACAGTAGCGAATTCATGGTCGCTTTACAAACTTCAATCTACAGAGGGTTGAGTACGATTTACATATGCAACTAAACGATTTACATATGCAAATTCGCCAGCCACGTGGTTGACAGGGCTACGCAGTCGTGAAGAGTTCTAAAAGAGACATCGTTTCATCATTCTTAATCGTTGTACAAACGCTGGCTGCGAGAATGCCGTCAAAAATCAATAGATATTGGGAAGGATACATAAATGCACTTTCCGACGCGAAGTGGTCCTATTCCATGATTATAAAACAATGCAAATCTAAGGGTCTCATTTTGAATCTGGAACGTACTAAAAACAGAAAAACCGCAATACCAGCAACGTTGGACAAACCTGGACCCTCAAGATAACGACCCACTCCAAGCAGAACCGGGGCTTGTAGCCAAAGTCAAGCGTCTCATCTCTGCAGAAAATACCAAAACTCAAAGGGCTGTCGCAAATAAGGTAGGGGTATCACAGTCAACGGTACGCAACATAATCCACAAAAATCTGCGACTGGTTAAGCGTCCGAAATCTGGTATGGGTGTATCAGGGTAAAGCTGCGAGTCATACGTCCAAGTCAACGGTCGCCTATTTGCGAACACTGGAACAGGAGACGGGTGTACATGTAATTCCGTTTGAAGACATACCCGTGAAATCTCCAGACGCATCCCTCATGGATTATTGCGGCTTTGGACTGCTGAAACGCGCCCTTGGAAGTACATTGGACGGTCTATGGAAAGCCTGTGAAGAGGGGTGGGCACAGATCGCCCTAAATTCTCTGCGGCGAAGTCTTATTGAATGGAAACTGGGATGCAGAGCCATAGTTCGACACTGTGAGCACCAGATAGAACATCACCGAACATGGCGGCGGGGTTTTTCATAAACATATGACGCTTGCAAATCGTTTAGTTGTAACATACTCAATCGTGTTAACAAATTGCGAGGAAAATCTTTGGGAAAGTAATAGAGGACCTAAAATAACTAATAAATATGCTATAAACATGTACCCCCCCCCTTAGTTTTTTTTTAAATAACGGCACTTTTTTCTTATACAGATTGCACTGTATTGTAGTTTGTACTTAAAATTATTTCTTAATTGCTTAAAAAAAGACGGTGGTGGTTTAATTATTTGTTATTCGGCTGTTGAGTGAAATTAGGCCATGGGAGACTGAACATTTTGACATGCTCATTCTTCTGATCTCAATCCATTAGATTTTTACTAGGGGTATTTAACGGCTATTATGTATTCAAGAACCTATTGCGTACGTTGAATTTCTTCGCCAGCGTGTTGAAGAAGGATGTAAGAAGTACAGTAAGTACCTGAAATATGGGGAAGATTGAGACAGTCTATTGAGCCAGGCAAGATACCTTGGAAAAATGTGTAAATGGACCAGTATTCTTCAAAAAATACATCAGAATTGTAGATACACGTCCACTTTGCCTGTTAGAAATTGGATGCCAAGATCATACGGTATCGAAAATATGAACATAGTTTTTGCACAATCGAATAGCAAATTAAAGAAGTACAAAGAATTGAAGCAAATCTTTGAAAGAATATTTCCCCATCACACCTTGCTTTCAACATTTTAGCTTACTGCAGAACATAATCAGTCAATGACAAGCGTGAAGTTCGTCAATGAGTAGATGTGATAAACAGTATGTGGTTATATTGTGTGCACATCGCATGAACCTCAATTTCTCTAAATGCTACAGGTATCATTCAATCTGTATCAAAACAGTATTCAATTGGAATTGTATAAACAAGATTATGTAAAAAGGGTTTTATCAAACCAAGTTTTTATAATGCTTTATTTAATGGCAACAATGCAGCTTAATTTTGCAACAATAAACAATAGATACATTTACCTCTCGCCATAACGAAATGTCCAATTGTTACAACAATCAATTCGTAGTAATGAGTTAGTACCATTAGAACACGAACCAATGAACCGATTTGAAATTTTTTTTCTTTATCATAAATTGTCATCGATTCTGCATAATGTGTGTCAAATTGCAGCTCCCTAGCTTGTCGGAAAGTTGGTTTAATAGTGATTACAAGATTTGACCTAAACAAACTAACACAGCAAAGTTATAAAAAGCTTATAATAAGAATATATGGAAAGCATATAAAAGAAACTTTATGTTTCCGTCATATGAGTTCCGTCACGCATATTCATAAGAGGATATTTTGTTTATAAAATAGCGCAGATGCGTTATGTGATCAAAAGTTTCCGAACACACCTTCAATAATAATAATATGTGTCCCAATTTACTAGATTCATATGTGATTAATATTGGTGCAGTATGTGTTGCCAATAGAGTTCAGTGAATTCCAACCTGGGACCATCATCGAATATCATCCACGCAATAAGTCAGTACGTGAGATTTCTGTCATTCTACAAATACCCTGTTCAATGTAAGTGATAGGATTATCAAGTGGAAATCTAATGGAACAGCATAAAACCGCGAAGTAGCAGGCCAAAGAAAATGACAGAAAAAGATGATGGAGTACAAGCACGTTTAGTAGATGCATATGGAAGTCTTCAGCTGAAACATAAGCCCCAATCAGAAGGATCAATGCGAAGCGATGATTATAATGGTAGACCGCAGAACAATGGAAATAAATCTTATAAATCGACAAATCTCGCTCGATACACACTCTGATAATCAGATGGTCGTATTTGGTCTGTCGGATGCTCGAAGGATGTTTCTTGCTTGACTTCATGGTGCCCACTGTGAAGTTCGGAAGAGCGATATCAATCCATGGTTTGGATGGACCTAAATTGTTTCATTAACAGGAACTATGACATCTGCAACTTATCTTGACATTTTGGACAGTTCTGCACTGCCTAGATTAGGACAATAGTTTGTTTCTGTACAAACAGAGCAATGGTCTTTGTCACAAAGCAAAGTATGTGCAGGAATGATCTGAGAACTTAGTGGTTGAAAACTATAGATTGGCCTGAACAAAGCCCCGATAAAAATCCTTCACACCATGGGACAAACTGGAACGATGATATCGGTTAGGGCACATCAGTCAACATCATCTGTGACTGAGCTCACCAACGCTCTTCGGGAAAAATAGAAGAAAATTCCTGGAGCTATGTAACAAAATCCGGTGGAAACTCGGAGAGTAAATGCTATAAAAAAAATAAAAATGAGATTCAATATTAATTTTCGTGATATCATGCTCATATACGAGTTCGAAAACTTTTGATCACATAGTGTATTTGATTAATACATATACTTGTTTCATCCATCAATTTTATTCAAGACACCCTATCTTTTCTTGTTAGAAGTCTGTATTAGAGCCTATATTAGAGCCCATAAAAAATGGAGAAATTCCGCGACCGGGAATCGAATCAGGGACCTTGACTACTTTAATCAGCTGAGCTATTGAGGACACTTTGAGATCCAATGGCGTCTAAATGTATCTTCTGGACTTCTATGAAATCACAAGATAGTTACAATGGATGGCAGAACTATCCCTGGCCCACAAATCGAGATTTTTTTTCCTTTCTTTAATCATTAATTACGATGAAAATACTATAATAGATTAAATGTTTTATGGTAAGTCATGGCCTCTGTTTCGATCCCAGTTCGGAGAATTGTTCTTTTCCTTCAATAATTTTGTAGAAATAAAGTAATAGAGTAATTCCTCCAGTAACATAAAATCATTTTACTAGAGCCATTTGGAGCACTATATGTAGAAGTATGTGTGGACCTGGATTCGAACCAGAGACCACGAATTTCCGACTTGTCGTTTCTACCAACTGAGCAACCGCGGTCACAGATAGATGAAGGTTGTTTGTAACCGCAGACACTAATGACTACCATGTAGTCGGGAAGAAGCTCAATGATTGAACAGGCACACGCCTCGCATTTGGGGAAGTTTCCTTTCAAACTATCAGAATGGTGAAGAAAAGTCATAACAAAGTAATAAATAATACTCGAGATAATGTTTCAGCATAAGATAAACATATTAAAATTGAAAATGAAAGAAAGAGATTTCACGACATGGTTTCATTTTTGAACTCAATAATAATAATAAGAAAAAAAACAAACTAAGCGACCACATGTTTATATGAGATTTATTGCTTATTTTTAAGTCCTCTATCACTTCCCCAAAACTTTTCTACATATTTGTAAACATCCTGTATAGCACTCTCTGTACAATTGCCGGCTTGCATAAAAGCCTGCATTTCCTGGTGAAAAAAAGGAAAGCTACTTTTTCCAGTTGCATCATGGGTATATTATTCCCGATTCTCGTTAGCATTGGAGTGTACCATTAAATCATGGTTGGTATTTACTGCTGTGTACCGTATTGTGAAGTATAAAAATGCCTCCTTTCATCAATTTTCAAAAGATCCATCATTAAAAAGGAAATGGATACATGAGTTATCATATGATGAAGGAAGTTTCATTGATGAAGCTCTGAGGCCTTTATTTCAATATTTCCATCTTCATTCCTGGGCAAGAAAACTTTCTTCACATGACCAATGTGGAACATGTTGAAAGCAGCCTGCTTGTGTTTTCCACATACATTTTCCTTCTTCACCAATGTGATTCTCAATCTGCATTTGTGATAGGTTTGTCGGAAAATGAGAGAAATCATTTGTTCATAACATTTTCCATGAAGAAAATGCTGCCCGTATCAATAACATTATATTATTGTTCTATTACTGCTGTAAACAAGGTTTATACAAGTTGCTTTTCTGCAAACTTTGTAGTTTTTTGCAGAATGAAAACCTTGCGTTTTTATTGGAACAGTGAAGTGGTTGGGTAAACTAATACATCAGTATCAAAGGTTATGAATATCAGTCATTTTTTCGTTCTATTTACACTATGATTTCATCGAATCATTGCTCAATTCATGAAACTTTAATTCAGCACATGGTTCACACATTTTGTTTACAAAATTAAAGAATAAAAGAGTCCAAAATTTTCAGTGGACTGCTTGAAATAAAAAGTCTACAAGTTCAAAAAGCAGCAGTAGAGTCAGTAATTAGTAAACTCTAGCTAGAAAGTAAACTGTCAGCAAGCACATGCCGCCTAATTGGAACAAATTTACCAGGATGCTATGCGCGAGTTCTCTCACTAAGGGGCGATAATTTGAAATATGCCAGTCTGGAATTATGGCTGAGAAAATAAAGACTATGTGCGAGAAATGTAAATGGTAAAACAAAAATTGTAAAATCTCTGAAAGAGCGCTGCAAGGTGACCTGAACTTATTCCAGAAATATAAACAATCCACAAGATCATAAGAGCTTATTTTCCCTAGAATAACTTTTTTTCTTTTTTTTTTTGCAAAATAAACTTTGAGCTATGTGATCATCTGATCTTGCGTGGACTCAAGGCGTACAGATTAGTATATCTGCGCATTGCATGCTGGCAGGCGGCTTCTGGCTATTACAGCACATATGCAAAATTGTCATTGAACCTAACACTATTTATAAGATGTTGTCAAAATTTCAATGCAGAAAATATGAAAAGCAGCATTTTTGGAGGTATGAATTCCAGTCGAACGCTTTCAAAAAAAACTGCTCAATGTATTCTTCAAAAAAGTAATGATAATTTACTTACTATATCTAATTAAGTAACTAATTGAAATGTAGTAGCAATTGTTATACACGAAATAGGACATAGAATTTGAAACTCTCTTCAAGAACTAAAATGGTATATTTTAATATAACATTTTGATAGTTATCTCATATTTACGTGAAATGTGTTTTATCCGAAATCAGAGGAATGATGTGTAGAGAACTTATTCAAAAGCATGGATTCACCATTGCAAGCATTATAAACACGGATTCAAAATTGCAATAATTACGAACAGAATAACAGAATATTTAAGCTAATAGATAATTTGAAAATATAACACAAAGAACTCAACTTTTGTTTTCCAATCTTTGTGTTTTCCAGATTGTCAAGTAGTTTTTAGATTCTAAAAATTTTAGATTTTCCGAAATTGTGATTCTATGTTTTGAATAGATTGTTCTACATATAAATCCACTTTATTTCAGTTGAGAATAATTTAAAATTGTATTGTTTAATAAAATTTCAAATTTCTCATCTTTTAATTTGGCGTTTCTGTTCTGACATTGCTAAAAAAAAACAAACATTTTATGATTAAGAAAATTCATTAAGTCGTGAAATAATCATCTTTGGACATCGGCATTTTCTGGACATTTTATTGAAGAACATACTGCCGCTGGAAAATGCCTTCTTCAGAAATCTTCTTTGAATATTATCCCGTAAATTAAAAAATGCCGTAAGTTTACTCATACTTATTACATTATAATTATGTATAATGCAAATATTTATTTTTATATTTCATAGGGAATGATATAACCATTGAGAACTAAAAAAGAGCAGAGTCATTTTCCTGACAATCAAAATAGAGTGCTAGAAACAAATAATAATTTTAATAATTTTTATAAGTATTAGGCAGTTTTTGCTGGCTACTAAGCGGGCGTTCGTTCGTATGATATTAAAATAATAATTATCCATGGCTAATGACACTCCTAATGGCTGTAATGGTTCTAATGGTCTTAACAGTCTCAATGGTAAAACCATTGTTAATCACTGATTAGGGCGAGATTTGTGAGTATAGTTGTTCGTGTTTATCAAAACATGTAAAAACAAAACAGTGAAAGGAGAAAGTGCTTTAGAAATTCAACTTACCCAAAAGGTTAACAAACCAACAAAAATTAATATTACAGGAGATAATTAACTCATCAAAGGGACGGGAAAAAAGCAAGAAAATACATGATCCATTTTTTACGTATTTCTATATTATTCATTGTTATTGAAGTTTAAGGGGCTATGCTCATAAATAAAGTTGATGTAATGTATAAATTAAAATAAATTGTTAAAGGATTGTTGATATGAAATTATAGATATTACCTGTTTTCATTATAAATAATACATAGGTGAAAAAGAAAAAGATTTTTTTGTTAATAAAAGACATTTTAAAATGAGCTAACATTTAAATTCAATTAAGTGATCAGAATCTTACTATAGCATGTATACGCGGTTTTTGGCGGATGTTTTCATATATTTGTAAATAAATATCAATTAGGAAATTACTGTCATATAACGTATCGAAACGTTTTTTATAAGACGGTGAATGTTTATTCAACAAAGCATTTTTCTTTCCACTCTCCCATTCATTTTTATGAGTAATTGCGTAATTTTTGATATTCTAATAAGGAGAAACTCTTACTAAAAGTTATCATGAAGGTACGCAATATATGTCACACTTAAATTTTTATGAAACTATTTTTTTCCCTCTTAATTACAAAGATCTGAGGGGTAAGGCCGAATTCCACGAACAGTGTTTGGCAGCTAAGAACCACTACCTCCACCTCCACCTCTTCCTCGCCCCATGGAATCCTTCCTATTGACCCCATTTCACTTGAAAGTGAAAACAGAAAACGGCGAGATCCTTCCGGCAAATATAAACTTTGTAGGGAAGTTGGCAAATTTCTCAATAATATTTGTGATATGAATTAGAACCGCCTTACCTTTTAAAATTTCAGGATTTAAAAATCTGTCCTTTCTTTAGCTTTTTTCACAATATCATAAAATTATTGAAATTGATAATAAACATTAGGAAAAAAACGCATTCTTAATCCGAAGGAAAGTAATTGTTCCACGGCCAACACTGGAATTAGAGACCACGAGCATCCCATTGAAGATTCTTGATGTTTTCTTATATAAGATTAAAACCGGAATTAAAAACCGTCCAATTCTAATCTCATTGTGTTTTTAATTTATTTTACATGTTTGCATATTTAGAAATTATCATCTGTGTAACAATGATATGGTGGAATAGTGTATGACGATAATAAAATGGTTATTTAAACAGGAACTAAGAAATGTGATAAAATTATAAATTAAAACTCCAAAGTACAATATAAAATCGAAAATATCGGAACACATTTTACACTGACTTTCCTGCAAAGATACTTATTCCTGCAAAAGTGATACGGACTCTGTTTTTTTCTTTATTTAATTTTGCAATATCTTAAAAATAAACACATGAAAACGCTTAGAATTAATACAATAAAAATTCTTACTGAAAATTCGAAAAAAAAATTTTTAAAGGCTCACAAATGAATACAGCGTGCGTATTTCGCCATTTACAGTGATAACAGCCTCTCCTTCTCTTTTGACGAAGATAGTACCTTCCTTTCTTTTTTTTTTTACCGACATAATGGTATTTGCATTACTATGTATCACGTGTGTATAGGTGGAAATGCAACCAAGACTAATGTACGAAACAAAAATAATGTTTATTCGATTTAACCTTCTTGGTTATAACAAAACTGATCACTCGTCAGTCATATTGGTTAACAAAAAAAATGATTAATTTGAAACATAACAAAATCAAAATCTGCCTGCACGAAATTGAGAGCCAGCGCAGTGGAAAAACGTGCAGGATCCCACTCGCTCCTTCACGCCCAACGTTCGTCCATCTAAATGTAGAAGCCAGGTAAGTCCTTTCTTGCGCTGAACCCGGACGTCCCGTCCCGATGACCGCTGCACCGACATCCAAAAGAAAGACGAATCCAACTTGAACCTCTCCAGCCGGATACGGTCCCACGGTGGCGAGAACGACCTCGCTATCCAACATGCAAAGTGAAAAACATAAATAAAGACAGGAATTAGCAATAAGCAATGAATCCTTATTATCTTGGCCGCTAATACAACATCCGAGCTTAATCAAAAGTCGATAATAACTATACAATTATCAATGGTACAATTATGCAATAAACCGCTAGTAGGCCCAATCCAACACAAAAACCAACTCACGTAGCGGGGTACCTCAATAAGCAATACCTGCCCCCGATCCAATACAACGCAACAACGTACCGATATAAACGGTAGCTAATCACCATAGCCAGTTCCTTGAGCCTTTACTTTTTCTGTCGAACAATGAGAGAATGCTCCTTCGACGCGGGCAATATTACTCCTAGCCCCTCTTGTATATACATTCTCACTCCTCCAGGAAAAATGCCCGTTAGCGGCTCGCCCTCGAGCACAACCCGTGCTTCGACAAATAATTCACGTAGCCGTCCATTATTGTCCGCAGAAAATACCACTAGCCAATTGATGAGACTAGCCGAAATTTGTGTCGGAACCCCAAGCGTAACACCAATAACTAATATTCTTATATTACCTTGGTAGCACCGGTTACGATACGAGAACTCGTTGAACAACGTTGACACGTTGCCAGCCGGCTCCGAAGAATCCACGACGGAAATACTTTCCACTCCACAGCCCGTCTTCGGCACATCGATTTCAATCGTCCCTGCCTCGGAAGCTACACACGCCGTCTTCCTCGCTGGCTGCGTAAAGACCCAAACCCAGTTTAAAGCCTTCACGAGTCGCTCACTCCCGAACCCGTCGCGGCTACCAACCGACTGCCACGAGTCCCTGTCGTTAACTACCCTGAATCCTTTTTTTTTTCTTTTCATCTTCACTCTCCCTCTTCTCTTCCTTACTTGAACTCTTCCTTCCTCTCCGCTCACGCTTTTCTCATTCTTTTTCCGCGGGGGTGAGCACGAACTCGAGCCGTAATTCTTATTCCAGAAAATTCTTGTTCTGAAACCTCGAGTCCGAGCCTCCCCTCCCCCGACGTCATCTGACGCTCTTCTCTTCGAGAAATCATCTGACACTATGGGACACTTGTTCGTCTTCGGCTTGATGTCCAGTTTCTAGATCGCTATATTGGTTAGCCAGGTTCCATGGAATGACCTCCGAAAACACTCGAACTCACAAGCAGAAAAAATACCTCTGTGAGTATCAATGAGGCAGCTCTTTTAGGCAGAAAAAATACCTCTGTGAGTATCAATGAAGCAGCTCTTTTAGGCAGAAAAAATTAATGATATCTTAAAGAATAGATCATTGAGTGCTGCAATAAATCTCATGCAATTTGCTTCTGCGAGTGTGTCGTGATTGAACTAATCGCCTGAAGATGTGCATGCAACAAGGGGAACAACACTTTCAACATCATATGTATATCAGTGCAATGTGTCAAAAAACAAAACAAAGAACGACCAAAAACACAGCTATTGACCACCTGGTGATCGATCATCGGCATCGACTGAGTAAATATTAGATTGGTGCATGGAAAATGTTTTTTTTTTTTTAACATACTTTGAACTTTGAACATGGCTCTCAAATGCAGACCTATTCAAATATCATACAACTATGCAAATATCAAGCTCCTTTTGATGCATGAAGTTTGGTCTATCTGTGCATGTTAGTAGTTCTTTTCATATCGCATTTGTTTGGTGTTCTTCAGGCATCAAATGAAACATGGACAAACAACAAATTCGCACCATTTTTCTTTATGAATTTATGGCGAAAAGCAACAAAAATATCTCGCAATATTAGGTGAAAGAACCTTGAATGACCGGATGGTTCAGCGTTGGTTCAAAAAATTTCGTGCTGGTGAAGTATCCCTCGAAGATGAGGAGCTTAGGCGACTGTTGACAGTGATATCCTGCGAACAATTACTGAAGGTGATCTGCGTAAAACTTCTCGAGAAGTTGCAGAAGAAATGGGCATCGATCAGCTCAGTGGTTCGATGGAGGAGAAGCTTCAAAATCGTTTCTAAAGCCAAATCTGCACCCGCAGAAGGTTATGGTGACAGTAGTATGGTGGTTGGCAAGTGGAACCATCCATGGAAGCTACAGAAATAGCCTTCAAAGCATTCGTCGATTCCAGAACACTAGGATTTTATGTGACAGACAGAAGCGCATAGATTCTGAAGGTTTTTATTTTGATTGAAAATATTTATCCACTGTTAAAATATTCACTTTTATTTTTGACAAATAAAAACGACATTTTCCATGCACCAATCTGATAACAAAGAGATCGACCACGTGATAGTCAGTCATCACAGTTTACGTGCGATGCCCAGCCTCTCTTTGCCCTATCGACCTTTTGTTAAGATGCAAAGGAGGCCGACTAGGAAACTGGTCAATGAAGTACGGCCTCCTTTGCATTTTAACAAAAGGTCGACTAGGGCAAAGGAATGCCGGGCATCGCACGTAAAATGTGATGACTGACTATCACGTGGTCGATCTCTTTGTTATCAGATTGATGCATGGAAAATTCAGTCTGGGAACGCAAATCTCGGGACTAGAAAGACAGAATCCGATGAGCAGCAAGATGAACAATCCGAAGACTTGAGTGCGTTCGAGGATTTGTGTTCGCGATGTTGAGTAAAAACACCGCAGGATACTTCACCTAACAATAACTCATTCAATACGTGGGTGAGATTTTCGAATCACAATATTTCCAGTAACCAGTAACCAGTTATTTCCAGTAACCAGGTCGGCTTGTATAGAACCCTCACCAAAATACCGTTCTCGTACACTGGCGAGAAACACACGTGGCATATATAGAAGCGAAGCTAGCAACTGCACACAAGTGTAAATGATATGTTAAATAGTTTGTGTTCTCTCGTAAGAAGGTTGCGATTCTAATGTGGTTATTGTTTGTGTTATTTATCTAAGCAGTTGTGTCTTTCGTAGCCAAAGATAGCCACAGGATTTGCTTATGAGGCAACGAAGACTCCCGCTTCTCAATCAAAATCATGTTAGTTCATCACGCCAAAAAGACGATTGCAACTTCCTCTCTTCAACCAATTTTTTCAAATCCTCCAAGTACATTTGAGCTTTCTAAAAAATTATATGATTAATCAACCGGCTTCTTTCTTATTAGATGATATACCCGGTGTTACTCGGGATGTTTGTTTGATGAAATTTTGCAATATCTGAATTTGAATATAAATAAGAACACATAAAAAATCTTTAATGACATGTATATTCACTTTGGAAAAACGAAAAGAATTCTTTAAAATGGTCGCACTGGAATTTTGTGTCCAATTGGGTTTGCCCAGGAACATTTGACATCCTTTGCATTTTAGAATATCAAAGAAAGGTTGTGAATATTGAATTATTTCTGTCTATATTAAAATACTTCATAGAATATGAGGGTTGAGGAATTCTGTTAACCCTGACCAACATCCTTCATCAGCATGTAACCGTTTCAATAGAGTTGTATTCAGTGAGAGAGCGTGGAATCATGTCCTGAATGTGGTTGTTTATATTGACAGTATCAGTTTTAGCAGCAAGGACTGCTCTCTCACACAATCAGTTGATATCTTTATAATTTTCTAATATGTTAAGAGAAACATTATCTATAATTTCTCTAAAGGAAGTACTATATTGCAAAAAACATGAAAAATAAATTTTCTCCAATTATTGGCTCATTAGGGAAAGTACCTTCACTTTTCACCAAAAGCTTGAGAAGTTGTATTTTCTTATTCGTTTTAGAATAATTTCTTACATCTCTCTTAAAGATTTTGATAAAAAAATAATGATTTTCATTTACTTATTTATTTATTAGAGCGAAGCGTTAGCGAAGCTCTGTTATCAGGCGAAAATCAAAATTCTTTGTGCGCATAAAACTTTTGAACCAGAGAACATAGACAAATTAAATTTTGCACACAGGTGGACATGACCATCCTGATGGTCACTAAATAAAAATTTTAAAAATCGGTTCAGCCATCGAGGAATAATCACCATTTTGCTGTTCCCATTGAAATGCATTGAAAAAAAATGTAAACAAACAAGTGCACGCGCTAATAGATTTTTCAACATAGAAAATATGGCGAAGCCCTTCGCAAATTTTTTTCTGCACCATCGATTTTTGAGACCATTTTATCGAGTTCTTAGAACTTTTATCATCTGTTTTTTTTAATTCATCGCTTCTTGAACCCTTCGATTTAAGGTGTAAATTGCTTAACAAATACATAAGAATAACTCAGTAACCTTGATTCTTTTTTACGTAGACTTGCATAGTAAATTTTTTGAAAGAGATTGTCATTTTTTCGTGTAACAAGGATTAGAGTCTAGAAACCATCTTAGTGAGTTACCATTATGTATACTGGTTGAGTTCGACAACTACACTGGTCCGTGTCTGTATGACAGTGTCGTTCCGATTACACCTGTCTCTGTTGGATTCAAGAAAAATGGCGTGAGTTGTTCACGTAAACAGTTTCCGTTGAAAGTGGCGTACGCAATTACTGTGCATAAAGCTCAAGGAATCACTGTCGACAAAGCAGTGATTGATATTGGTGACACTGAATTTGGGCTTGGTTTAACGTATGTTGCGCTTTCAAGAGTGAAAACCATTGATGGTCTTCTAATTGACCCAGCTTTTCCGATTTCGCGACTGTTGGCAATCAATAAGCATTCTTCGTGGAGCGCGATAATCTTATCCAATAAAAGAGCGAAGCTTTTATTGTCAAATTTCAACGTTTATTTATGGTTTGATCAGAGTAATGACTTTAATTTTTGAATTTCATCGCGCCGAACGGTTGAAATTTGACAATAAAAGCTTCGCTCTTTTATTGGATAAGATTATCGCGCTCCGCGAGTCGCAGTCCGCCCTAGTTTATTTATTTATTTATTACTTTTTATAACTATACCCCTTAAAACGTGAGTCATTAAGGCAAGCAACAATGTAACCTTTATTGTTTCCAACAAACGAAAAAATACTGAATGCTAAAGTCCAAGATGGAAACACTGAAGATTATACCAATTGTTTCATATCCTAGAGCAATCAGAAAGCCGAATGCCAGCTACATACATCTCAGTTTTATACATAAGATTTTAAATTGATGGAATCTTAAGATAATAATTTAAATTAAGGCACTTTTAAATTCCCTGGCAATTTCACTTTATCAACATAGAATAAATCAAACAATTTATCAATGTTGCCATTTCACCCATTTCACCCACAAGTAAACATAATGTGAATCACAGTGCCGGCAGTTCATTGGAAGTTGCTAGGCCAGCCATGAATTAGAAGAAATTATTACTTTTGAAACATTAAATCGTTTTGAAACATTAAACTAATCTTACTTAGGACATGTCTATTAAGTCCGAATGGTCGCCAACAGATCACGTTAGAACATCTGAACTATTTCTATACTGGTCGCACATGTAAAAACATGTGACAGGAGGGAGGTTGTCACTTGATAGCAGAGCCATAATGACAAATGCAAATATTGTTTAGTTCTGCTGCGAAGGTAAATAGTTGTTGATTATTTTTTTGGTCATTACAGTGCCATTGGACACAACAAGAGCAAGAAATTCTTCTTGATCTGGAGTGAGGACGTCACTGGAGACTTGGCTGCCTAAAGCAATTATTTTATCTAGTTATCACAAGAAATGGACCAAAAGCTTTGGAAATGACAAGAAATGGCAGCCTTAATTAAAAGAATGCCTAGAAGGTCAAAGGTTTTCTGACGATAACCCTTTTGAAAAATACAATACCATTTGCTTAACCTTAATTAACACTATTGAAGGTTGGACAGAAGAGCAAAAAGTGTATGGCATAGCGTTTTTTGGAAAGTTTAAAAAAAGGAGGCAAAAACGAGTCCTGGTCGTTAAACAAGCCATGAAAATAACTATTTATGATTTTGGTGAATGCACATTTCTTTCCAAAGAAAGTATAGGCTGAATCTCTTGAAAGAGAAGATGAATCATTTCGACTATCTATCTTATTCGTCTTGTTAGACAGACTCCACATTCATGGTTCTGATTTTTGCTCTACAGTCTCTCAGTACAGATTCAGCAGTATTTAATCCAGGAAACCTGTGAGCCCATGGACGATACTGAACGTACCTGATCATCTAGCCATGCATAAGTAATAGATGCCAGGTGAAGGCGTGTTAAATTGTTGAAAATAAAACATCAACTTCATGTCATATTAAAGATATGGGGTATCAACCATATTACATGGCAACACGCAGAATTTAGGGATGTCTCCAAACACACTAAGCGTCATAATCTATACAAGAAAAGGCTCTCCAAGCTATCACAAAGCCAAAACCTCCTGGAACGGAACCAACTTGGCCTAATGTTGTGTTATGCAACATTGTCACTATACTGTCAATTCCAAAAATCACCTAAATGTGCGGTTTTCCACTGCCGTGCACACTTTTAAAGGGACAGTTTTGATGTATTTGGCAATAGGTAAGATGCATTATCCAATGAGAGACAGTCAACAACGCGACATAACTAGGGATTCGGTTCACTTAGCCTGATGATATGTTACGTGCACTGCTTGCTCGCTGATAAATTCTTTGAGGATTAGGAGGTCAACAAATTGTGAATATAATACATAATAAATAATAAAGCGAATACACATTTCCACAAAATTTTTTACTGTAGAAGAAGGGGACTTCGTCCCTGAAATGTACACTACATGATCAAAGGAGTTGGGACACCTGTTGCTCTACCGTAAAACCGCAAAAAGCTTCAATCAGTAGTGTGTAGGACCAACCCGAGCTGCTATCACTGCCTCCACCCTACATGGCATACTGTCCACAAGTTTACGGTATGTGTCCACAGGTATTGACCTCCATTCCTCGAGGAGTGTCGGGTCAGTTCCTGGACAGATGTAGGGGGAACCATCCTGGATCTCACACGTCGTTCCAATTCGTCCCAAAGATGTTCGACGGGGTTGAGATCAGGACTCTAGGTGGGCCAATCCAGTTCTTCAACCTGCATCTCGTCAAACCAGTCAGATATGGATCTTGCTTTGTGGCAAGGCGCATTGTCGTGCTGGAAGAGGAACGGCCCGTCACCGAAGTGTTCTCACAGCGCTGGAAGTGCCCTGTTATCCAGAATGGTCCTGTAGCCATCAGCATTGAGGTTTCCATCCACTTTGATGAGCGGGCCCAGTCCATTCCAGGTGTTCACAGGGGTGTCCCAACTCCTTTGATCATGTAGTGTACAGCCGGATGCAAAAAGCTGTTTACCTGCTCCGTAGGAACTGAGCTTACTGGATGTTAATCAGTTGCAAAAATCAGATACTTTTACTGAGAGTCAAGGCAGGTTAGACTGGACTTGTTCCTTCTGAATGAAAATAGGGTAACAGGTAAACGCTTGCGATGTGCTATTCACGTGCTCAACTTTGACCCGTATCAAAACCTTTTTTGCACCCGACTATAATACTATCTTACAATAAAAAATTTTATGGAAATGTGTATGTGCTTTATTCTTTATTAGTCTTTGAGAAATCCAGTAGCTTAGCTGAAGAAGATAGGCCCACCTTGATATGGAGGACACTTTATAAGGGGTGGTATTTTGATCTATTGCATTTAAAAAATAATTTTTCTATTGGAATAGTAGAAAGATACGAGATGCTTTACCTTAATTTTAATTTCCTTCAAAGTAAATAGGAAAATGGTAAGGAATGCGTTCTCTTTTAGGCCAGGCACGCACTGAGATGGTAACCAAGTGGAGTGGGAGTGGCGTGGGAGTGGCATGGTGTCAAGTGGCAAGTGGAATTTTTAAACCTATGTAAACAAATGCGAGCGCGCACATCAAGGTGGAGGGGCGGTGGTGAAGTGGAGTGGAAGTGGCGTGGCGCCTGTGCAGTGCCACTCGTCTCCGACATGTTTAATTTTCGAGTGGCATGCCACTTCGCTGCCAATTGCTAGTACACATTCGAGTAGGCAGAATGCGAAACAGCGGTGTTGTTATGAGAAATTTGTGTCTTTCTTTTGAAGCACAGGGCATAGTATTTCAAATAATTTGCAAAATTTTACTTTCTTCATTCGGTAAAAAAGTTTGAATTTATCGTCGTTTAAATTTAAATCATGTCTATATACGTTGTATATTGCAGATTTTTTTTTTTTTTTTTTTGCCAAAAAAGGGTGAATTCAAGTACGCTTTTTTCTGCGATGATTTTGTGTATTAAAATTAGCAAGTTGCACAAATAACAGAGCATCTTCATCTTCTGAGGATGACATATTAAGTGGCAATTCGGTGGCACGATATGATATTTGCCACTTCAGTGCGCGTTAAACCACTTCCACACCACTTCGCCACCACTCCACTTCCACGCCACCTTGTTGCCACGCATCATTTCTTAACCACGCCACTGCCACGCCACTCCCACGCCACTGCCACACAACCTCAGTACGCGCCTTGCCTTAGATGACTTTATTGACTTGGCTATTATCATACCTGGTTAAACGCGAAGTTGTGCTTAATTAACAACAGCATTGGTATAAATCTGTTTATTTCATTAAAAAGGGAAATAGCCCATGAAGATCTGTTACATGATTAATATAGTCCATGGCTATACATAGGTATAGTACAATGATTGACAGATGAAATAGATTTCAACAATGTAATCAAAGATTTTGCTAACAGAAAATGAAGAAAAATGAATTTGTAGAATGTTTTCACTTCGGAAATAAACATGGTATCCTAAATTTTTCCTGTGCTTTTACTTTTTTTCCTGTATGTCGATTTTATTTTTTATTTCAGTACGTTTGATGTGTATCATATTATTTTATTCGGGCAGCCAATTGAAGGCAACCCAGTTTCTAGCAATGGCACTGCTTACATTGAAGCTGGATATAATATGCGCCACAGTTGCCCTCTAGTCATGTCGTGCGAGTTCTGGTCTAGGGATGGGCGATTACTCCCCAAACAAGAAAAAGTTCGGACAGTGGGTTTTGTTTACATAGGAGTTTCATTTTTTGTGAAATTTATTATAAAAAATTAAAATTTATTTCATTGTTATGATTCCAACAATTAATTGTGTACACGATTATTGCACACACAAAAATTGAACGCAAAAAATAAACAACTAAAGGAAATATGACAGATCGTAAAAAATATTAATGACAGAAAAAAGTTCGGACAGTATTGTTTAATACTACTTGGTAACATCCCCTTAGATGAAATAACAGCCTACACACGATCGTTCATTGTTTCCATTAGTTCTTGCCACTGTTTTGGAGGGATAGTATCCTAAATTTCCTGAATTTTCCGTCGTAAACCGTCAACAGTGCGTTGTGGTTTTTTCCGAAGCGCACTCTTCATTGCCCCCATAGATTCTCGATGGGAGACAGATCAGGGCTGCTTGAGGGCCAGGGAAGGATTGGAATGTTGCGTTTAGCAAGCTATGCCTTTGTTGTTTTTGCCGTATGACAATTAGCCCCATCTTTTTGAAATGTGTCGTCTCCATCGGCGTGTAACGTATCAATGAAAGGGAGCAAAAAATAATTCCAGGATTTGGTTGTAAGGAGATGCGTTCGGAGTTACATCAATGAAGCATATCTTGCCAACTCCCTTAGCAGACATGCATCCCCACACCTTTAGGAAATTTGACAAGTACGCTTCAGACAATCATTGTGGAATGCTTCATCCTTATTTCAAATCACTGTATTACGTTCATCTCCACTTCAGTCTTTCAGTAGCCCATTGCAGTCTATTTAAGTGGACTCAAGATCTGTGGAACCGAATAATATTCAGTGACGAGTCAACGTTTCACGTTTGCGTTGGAGATGAACGTAATACAGTGATTCGGAACAAGGATGAAGCATTCCACAGTGATTGTCTGAAGCGTACTGCCAAATTTCCTAAAGGTGTGGGGATATGCATGTCCGCTAAAAGAAGTTGGCAAGATATGCTTCATTGATGTAACTCCGAACGCATCTCGTTACCACCAAATCCTGGAATCACATTTGCTTCCTGCCGATGGAGACGACACATTTCAAAAAGATGGGGCTAACTGTCATACGGCAAAAACAACAAAGGCATAGCTTGCCAAACGCAACATTCCAATCCTACCCCGGCCCTCAAGCAGCCCTGACCTGTCTCCCATCGAGAATCCATGGGGGTAATGAAGAGTGCGCTTCGTAAAAACTCACAACGCACTGTAGACGGTTTACGACGGAAAATTCAGGAAATTTGGGATGCTATCGTTCCAGAACAGTGCAACGAACTAGTGTATACAATGAATGATCGTGTGAAGGCAGTTGTTTCATCAAAGGGTGATGTTACCAAGTATTAAACAATACTGTGCGAACCTTTTTCTGGTGTGTAGAAGCATGTCCGAATCACTGATATTTTTTACGATCTGTCATATTTCCTTTAGTTGTTTGCGTTTTTGCGTTCAATTTTTGTGTGTGCATTAATCATGTACACAATTAATTGATGGAGTCATAACAATGAAATCAATTTTTATTTTTTATGAAAATTTTTTACAAAAAATGAAACTCCTAAGTAAGCAAAACCCACTGTCCGAACCTTTTCTTGTTTGGGGAGTAATACATTCGATTTCAAAATGGCCGCCATCGCCGTGCAATTGTGATTCACAATTTGTGAAGTAAATCTCCTCTTACAATATACCCCGTATGTAACAGCAAATTTTGTGATTCCGATCATTAGTTGTTTTTGAGACAAAAATAACTTTACTCCCTATTAAACAATAATTATAAATGCATTGCGTCAGGAGGTTGTAAAAGAATTGGAAAAGAGGTTTCAAAATGTGGAACGTATGAAGTCATTAGCTATCGCTACTCTGTTGGATCCAAGATTATAAAAAGCTTCATTTTCAACTTCCAACAGCAGTCGCCCATGCAATTTCAAGCATTTCAGAAGAACTACTTACAATTCACCCGATACCGAAATGGATACACTTGCAGTTAATGAATCCGTGCAGAATCGCCTGAATTCCGATTTGGATTTATGGAGTTACCGTGGTACATTGGTAAGCAAGCACTCATCAGAAGACATTGTTGAGGTGTGCCTATTGAGCTTAGACAGCATTTAAATCAAGCTGTTACACGTAGAGATGGAAATCCTCTGAAGGAATGGGCAAAATTAAAAAATGTTTATACAAAACTATATAAGATTGCTCAAAAATATCTTTCAGTTTTAGCCACTAGTGTTCCTTCAGAAAGATTGTTTTCAAAAGCAGGAAATACAGTAACCCAAATGAGAAACAGGTCATGTGGAAAACATCTTTCACGCTTGTTGTACTTAAGCTCAGTTCTATAAAATAAAAATATTGTTACAATTGTTCTTGTGTATTATTTTTTAAAAATAGTTTTAAATTTTATGGAAAATCGATTTAATGATGGCGATTCTTCGAAAATCGATTTTTTTCCATCCCTATTCTGGTCATCATGGCGCAATGTTTGTTTACTGAATGTTTATTCAGCTTATTCAGATGAATGTAAACAAAATTACTTCAGATGTAAACAAACTTACTTCCGGATCACGCCTTCTGGATGCTAGTGACTTCCGGAATGGCAACCATGCACACAAACGCTATCAATTTCGATGCTTATTTACGATTTCTTATGTATAGGAAGAGGACGATTGTACCTGAAGTTTGTAATCGGATATCAATTCTTTTATAAAAGACATTTTATTAAGGGATGGCACATCTATTCAGTCTTGCTATTTTCAACCGTTGCCACACAATCACCTCGCCCGTCAGAAACGCGTGCGATACCAAAACCGATACGGCTGTATACTGACTATAAAAAAAATTATATAGTACCATTACTTATTATAAACAAAATTAATAAAAGGCATAAACAACAAATTCCTAATAAAACAAATTCCTTTGGCAACGTACGTGTCAGCGTAAAGTATCTAGCGATGCCGATGAAGCTGGAAAGCATTTGCTGCCGGGATGTGGCGAAGATAATCGGGATAATTCCTGGTGTTTCTTTCTACACGGGTTTTTCATGATTTTTTCTTCCGTGAAAATTTCTTAATCATTAAATAAAGAATATTAAAAAAGTAAGAATACACTTTTACTTTAAAAATGGCACTAAAAAATAAAAAAAAAGGTTTTGGTGCCTCTTATTTAAATAGGAATTTATAAAATTTAAAAAAAAAGGAAAAGCGTGTTGGCGCGCGTTTAATATTAAATTTTAAAATTAAAATACTATGCGTCCAGAATTTCAGAGTTTTTTTAATTTTATGATTTTCTATTTAAATGAGAGGCATCAAAAATTATGTTTTATTTTAATGTGCTTTTTAAAGTAAAAGCGTATGCTTAAAAAGTTTTTTTCTTAATATTTTTTATTCTTCTTTTTTAAATTTTATTTTAGATTTGGATTTTCAATCAATTTTTAACCTATGGTTTACAATTATGTGGAAAAGAAGAAAAACTGAATAGGTGGCCCACGCGTCTACATCGGGATGAAAATTAAGCTGAAGAGGCACTCTCCTCCCCTATACAATGAAAATTAAATGAAAACGAAAAATTTGCTGGGAGGGGGTGGGGAGGGGTGGTAATAAGGATTTGGGATATTTTTTAATTTCACTTCCTATATATAATTTACTTCATTGTCTTTATTATATTCGTAATCTGATTCCCAGTTTTTCCTCATCGGAATTGCCTTTTAATTTATGACCACCCCTTTTTAATCCTTTTTTTTAAGAATTCCAATTTTAAAAAAATTTATACAGGATTTCATTGTCACCAGTATGCCAAATTTGGAGTCGTTTGAGCACGGAAAGTGGATGAAAAATTGATTGTAAGATTTTAGTGCGCAACGAGAAGTTGTGAGTTAAGAAAAACTGTATAACAAAATATGTTAAATCATTCACTTACTAAATAGAGATACAGAGAAATTCAAAACATAAAGACGACCAGGCTAAACTTTATCGTCTGGGAAAATTAGACAACGACACCTGAGACTTTTTATCTGCCTCGATCCCTCGTTTTCCATCCCTCCCCTCCAAGTGAATATTTGTTCAAATTAAAATCAAGTTAAAATCATTACTGTGAGTTATTTATTTTTATTAAAGATAATTGTCTTGGTTATTTCAAGCAGTACGGATACGCCAGTTACAGGCTGTTCATGCGGTGGATATGGTTGCGGCTGAGGCGAAATAACCGCAAGGTTCTTTCTGTAAGTTGTGCTATAAATTTCATGACAGAAAAATTATTGTGGTAACCATACTCGAGCTTTTTTTTTATATCAATGCTTTGTCCGCTTAGGCAACGTTCATAAATCACGTAGTCAATTCGGGTGGGAGGGGGTCAAGATTTGACCACTTATAACCACAAAAGGGAGAGGGGTCAAATAATAACCATGTAGTCAAATTAGTTTTAAAATGATTCAAAAATCTTTATTTTAATACCTTCTTAAGGCGAGTAGCTAATTTCTCTGACAGACCAAGTAATTTTTAGGGGGGGGGGGGGCAAATATGACCACCAATGACCACAGAAGGGAAGGAGGGTGTGAAAAAAGTGACCATGAGGTTTATGAACGATCCCTTACTATACATGCATACAACATTTTTATTTCCAAAATGAACCTCGTTCATTACAATGCATGGATTTCAAGAGACGCTGATCGTAAATCACCTAATACAGTACATTGTACAGTTGGTAAGCTCAATGCAAATCATTAATTATTGGAAAGCTTACTGTATATTCTGTTAATAAATTATTTTTTCTAAGATACTAGCCTATCTTATGATATGGTAACGTAGAGATATACTTACGGTAACGTAAAGAAATTTAAGTGCGAACGTCTATATTGATCTGACTCAGCTATTGCGACTCATTTAAGGATAGTTAAGGATGGAAAAGCAAATAAAATTGAACAGAACCAATGAGGGAACTTACCATGGAAAGCTGTTTTTTAAAACGGTACTAAAATTTGCATAAAGAAAAGTGGCGCAGTCATTTGATATATAACATGTCTTAAGAAATACGTATGAGCTTGATTAAAAAATTTTTGTGGACAAGAGGTTTGTGCTTTTTATTAAGATGTCGTTTATCCACAGTAGTATCCTATTGCTCATATAACATGTCGGTAAGAAATTAAATACAAGCCATTTATCAAATTATTTATTTATTTATTTATTTTTACGTAATGTAAGTTTTATTTTTTAATCAACTTCATCAATTCATATGAAGATGCCACTTGATTTAAACAAGTATATTACCGAATAAGGGTATTAAGAGTATTCTTAAAGTTTTTTTAAAGATTTAACGAGAAGAATTAAAAGAAAATTTAAAGATTTAAGAGATTCTGAAATTATGTAAAGATTATTTAATTTATACATGCGTATTCATATATGAAAAAAAAAACAAAGATTGTTTTCAATTATCACCTGTTTATTAATTACAAATATGATTACATTTACCAACAAATATAAAGCTTTGTCAATGATGAAATAATCCATAAAAATTTAAATAGTCTTAAACTAGAATTCTCAACTTTGTTTTCTTAAAACATGAAATCTTTACGGTTGATATGCTAAGCATTGAATTGTACAAAGACACGTCATTATGAACTATGAATATAAACTCTTTGATTACAACACGCTAAATGTAAGGTACAATTTCATTAATAAGTTCGATGATAAAAAGTTTCATTAAAATACAATTGAGAGAGGACCATAAATGTTTCAAAAATTTAACAAAAAAAATGTGCACACATGTCATTTTTTTGTATTAATATTATTATTTATTATTAATACTTAACATTGTTTCGTCTTTTATAGTTAAAAATATATATAACCATCTCCACCAAAAACATTCGTTTATTAAATTAAATCACACTGAAGTATTTATTATTGGAAGCACTTTGTTACATAGCACTTACTGGTCAATGTGGAAGACGAGAGAGATTTCGCAAGAACAAGGAAAAGAAAAAGGATTTAACAGGACGAGGTGTCAAAGGTCAAAAAATTACAAGACTGTTGCGACTGAGCGGCCATCTGTAGGAGATTTTTGGGCTCCACGAAATTCCTACACAAGCTAGAGTCACGATGCTATGAAAATACGTACACCGACCTACGTTTTTAAGATAAAAAGCTTCTTTCTTTTCTACATTTGTATCGGAAGTTTCAACACATTTGGGGGCAAAATTAATTATTGTGAAACGAAAAGAATAAAAAAAGTGTCATTTGAGGAAAACACTTACAAAATAGACAAGTTTACAGAGCAGAGGTATCTGGTCATCTCACTCCTGGCATGTTTCACATTATTATTAAGACGGAGGGATTATTGAATTGGTGAAATGACCTAATAACATCCACTCAACATTTATACAGTCAATAGGTAGAAAGAGCGAAATTTTTTCAAAAAACATAATCGTAGGAATAATAATAATAATAATAATAATAATTTGTAGATTGAATAAATGACAGTTAATTTGTAAAGAAATCGAACTGAAATGTAAACTGCCAATGCCTTTTACTATTATGAAACAGTATCAAGATAAAAGCTTCGCCCTTGTAAAAAAAGACTATGCACTTCAATGAATTTGCAAGCTCCTGGAAGAACAAGTTTCTTAAGAAAGTTGTTCGTTTATATAAATTTAACTTTGTACTGCAACCGTGAATTTTTTATTCACTTAAACATATTCTTCACTGTAAGAATAAATGAGAAAAAAATTAACTAAAGTCACAGAAGACATTTTAAAACAAAGCAGCAGCCTATAACTTTCCAAGTTCTTATCTTTGCACTGATTAATAGACAACACAATGCAAGACAAACCCAATAATAGAATGTAAAGAAAAAATTTAAAGATATTTAACTCGTTGCCCTTTTCTTTTCATATACTCAGCTAATAGCTTATTCATTTCTTTCAAATAAAAGCCATTTAACAAAGAATTCAATGTTCTATTAGTAAAACAGACGACTATTTTAAAAGTCTACTGCATATAATCTTGTGTTACGAACACAAATACGTTTGAACTGTTTATTAGCTACTTTGCATCCTCCACAACGCTCTCAAATATGCATTTAATATATAAATATTATTATAAAAGGTTACTGTCTTTTTATTTATATCAAAGCTTCTGAGAAGAGGAAAAAAGAAAAGGGCATTCCGAAACGATTCAGTTACCAAAGAGTAATGGAAGAAGAAATAGCAAATAGTAAAAATTAAAAATACTGCAAACATGACAAACTTGGTTATCAAGTGCAGAGGAAAGAAATATGTTGCCCAATAACTTAGGTTTATCAACTAACAATGATATTACAATACATATAGTAGTTTCTTACAATTGAAAACTTTTGAACACTTACAAAACAGTTTAAAACGTAAATAAAGGCAGAAAATTTGAATGACGGGAAATACGATAGAGAGCAACTGCAAAAATATGTATACGTTAATTTTAAAAGACGAAGAATAATTATGCTAAATTATTCGAGCTGTCCAATCTAAGTCTACTCTAATACAAATATATTTAATTCTTTAAAAAGAGTTGTGAACAGTATGACACACCTGTCACATTAAATGTTGCTTATCTGTTATCGTAAATATCTAAAGTTCATAATACTCTTTCATACGACTACATGTAATTAACTCAATTCTTTAACGACAGTTATCTCATCCTCTCAGAAGAAAATGCTATCATTCATACTAGAAGAGCAACATCAGTGAAGGTGTGCCAATCGTCAACGTCACAAGAGCTAGATAATCTTAACCAAGTCATCAATTCCCTTTTCCCCCTAAAGTTAACGAAATTTATAATTTAAATAAAGTTCAAAATAACAATAATTACTTTTCAAAAAATAAAGGCCAACTTGATTCAGAACTTTTACTCTTCCGCTGTTTATAATTTTAGCTTTCTCGTTTTGTATATTCTTTGATTTAAATAAGCCTCTTTCTTCAACAAATAGAAGAAAACCGTCTACGTTATAATCTTTTATATTATTATAAGTTTAAGAAGTACACTACTAAGATGCTATCAATTGATAAAATGGAAGAGAAAGTTTTTTTTTTAATCTACAAAATAAATTTAACAACGTCGTATATCTTTCATACTAAATTTATAATAGTATTTGCATAGATATTGTAATTTGAATGACTTATTTAAAGCCATTGTATTTTAACCCTCCCTTACCCCAAAAAGTATTTACTTAAATAATGATTGTTAATAAAATAATCGGACATAATAGACTGTGTAACAGAAAATTTGTTCTTAAAATTATTTTGTATTTGAAAACTCAATTTTTAAATCTTTAATCAAGAGAATAACGTAATTGATAAAATTCGATTACGTTTTAGAAGTAATCTTTTATCGTTATCATATGATATGTGAAGAGTGTAGTACTTGGAAGACATTTTTACTTTCTTGGAAGACATTGGTAAAAGTCGTGACCAAAATGGTCAGTTGGAAGCCCTGGTTGATGATTTATCGTTCTGTACTTAGAACAATAATGGCCCGACTTATATTTGGTTTGATAAGGGAAGTTATTAAAAAATAAACTATCGGGGAACCTTCAATTTCTGCTCATTCGCTCACCGGAAGTGACGTTGGCCATGGAAGACTGTTGTGATTTTGTTCTTCACCTTCTGCAAATGCACTCCAGATGCAACAGAGGGTGAAATAAAATGGAAGCCCACGAAGTAAAAATAGGCCGACTACAGAGAACCATACTTTCACTAGACGGCGGTCTAATGTGGCTTCAAACCCTCCAGTCGCGACTGGCCAGTTGGAGCCACTTCCGGTGGCGTTTACTCTTGAGTAAAAAGTTCTTTTTCTGTTTCTGAAAACATTCATTTTTTATGATGCTAGACACGCCGACTAGGCTGGTCAAAGAGCCGAACTGCAACGGTCATCTAGTAGAGAAAATAGTTTTTTGTCAGCTATAAAAAGGAATTGGATTAGGGAAAGAAAAGTGTGTTTCAAGATGTTAAAATAGACAAGTCACAAGTGGAAGAGAAGTTAAAAAACATCTTGAAACGTGTGCTTAATTGTATTGTTTCTACTTTAAATAATTATTTGTATATGATTTTAATCACCGTTAAAGGGAAGAATATTTGGAAAGGAGGTAATAAAAGATACAGTGGATCTTTTTTTTTTGTGGTTGAGAAAATGATATTTTATTCTTTTAACTATTAAATTTAAAATTTTTATTTCGATTATCTGCTACTTCGCTGCTGAAAAGATGTTACTTAGTGACTCTATATGAATTAAAAATTGCCCTAGCATTCAAGCAAGATAAAGCAGCGAGAATCTAAAAGAAAATCAAAAATCTATTTTTCGAAATGACATCTGATGGAAAAGAAATTTCAGATGTCGCGTTCAATAAAACATAGTTACTTTAAATGTACCTGAGAAAACTTGATCTTTTAAGATTCGTTTTGCAGAAAGTAGTAATACGACGTGCATGAAGTAGAGATACGAAAACGTTTCATAAACAAATGAACAAACGATAAAAATTTACAACATCTTCGTTAGCATGATTATGTATTTTGATTAAAAAAGTTCTGCATCTCTCGAGCACTGCTTTTGAATTGGAAGTGTGGCCCTTGCGTGTATTTTCTTTTTGGTTAAATAACAAAAGAGGATAGTAAGCCAATCATTAACAGTTTCTTCATTTCTTTTTGTAGACAGAAAAATGACAGGACCTCTCTGCAAAATGGTAAAGGTTGGCAAGAGCGTCATTTCCTCCCTGCTGCTGGCGCCCTTGTGGCGGGGAAGACGATGATCCTCTCTCTGTGTCTGTGTCTGAAGGGGAAAAAGTCGCGGAAATATAACGATCACATGCGATACAAACAATGATGGGTGATGGAGTGGTATTCTGAGTCCTTTAGGTTGCTGCTGACTGTTTGAGGTCTTTTGTGTGGAGTGCTGGATCTCCTCGACGTTAACGATACAATGCAACTCTTTAGGCCCCACATTTCAATTGTAAAGGTGATAAAGGAGAATTACAAAAGCGAAAGAGGAAAAAAGAAATATTTACTCTATACCGCTGTAGCATCTATGCTACTACTACTTTTCTTAGGTTTCTTTTGAGCAGCATTTGCGAAATCGGCAAGACTTTTCTGCCGGATTTCGTCAAAATTGATTTCAGGCCGAAATAAGATCTTCAGTTTCTGGAAGCAAAAAAAAAAACAGGTGATTATGTTTATTTTCTATTAGTTTTAAGCTTAAAATCACCCCATGATTCGTTAACAAATTTAAAGTAGCCATTATTATTCATTTACCGTTAAAAGGCAATTCTGCCATTCTATATTAGCATGTTATTAGTTATTAACATAGCTTTTCTTGAAAAAAAAATTACCTCCATTAATTCACCAGGTGTGGTGAAAAATTTAAATGCAGCGTAGCCAGGTACACACAGCATAGAAGTAAGGCCGAGGAGCCATCCCACAACTTCACCCCACAAAGGGTATTCGTAGTCTAAATATTTCAGTGTGTTGTATTTGATCAAACTGAAGAAAAATACACCCTGAAAAGACGAGAAATTATATAAGCATTCATTTACATTGCAAATACGAAACTATTTAGGGTGATATAAAACAATAGCGACAAACTTCAGCGGGCAATTCCTCAACAGGAAAAGTAACAAAAAAAAAGTTCATATCAACATATGTCCGGAAATGCATAGTTTCCATAGATATGGCAATAATTGTATGCACGACATGATGTCCCCATAATAATACAGACAGGTGGTTTTTTCTGTTACAGAGTTATTTCTGAGGTACAAGAGATAGAGAGTGGGTCTTACAGACTTTCTACTTTTTAATGGTTTTTAAGAATCCGAAGTCAGAATTTCAAAAATCCAAAATTTTCAATACACACGCATAGATTCTGTCTCCGTAGAACTGCTGCCCCCAAAATTTTACTTGTGTACTAAAAAAATTTGAATTTCTGAAATTCTGACTTCGGATTCTTAAAGAACATCAAAAAATAGAATAGGAATGTCTGCAGACCCACTCTCTATCTCTTTGTCTTCATCGATAAAATTGGGTACAAAACTTTAAAAATTCCACCTTTCAGGGCCTCTATCTCCTAAACGGTTGGATCAATTGAAAAAACACCAAGAATAAAACATTTCTCCAATGCTGTGTACAATCTGAATATGCCTTTAAAAATAGGGGTTCCTATTTAAGATTTCAAAATTAATTTTGAAGGGGGGTGGTAATTTTTAACTAATGAATTTCCCCCGCGAAATAATTCACTTTTGATTTTGGACATTTTTTCGTTCAATGCTTAGTTTCCGAGATAGTCTTGTCTCAAGATAAACGCCTCACCCTGTATAGGAATGGTCGAGAGGCCGCACATAGGAGAGGACGCTATTCGGGCACAGGCTGGAACATTCAAATGAGTGCACCAATCCATAATGAAACGTGTGAACTCTGGCACTGCATCCCACTTCGAACATCTTTTGTAACGTTGACACAATTACTGCTACAATTAATGTCATGATCTGTACTAACTACTCTATTAGAGACAAACTGTCTAATTCCGGACATATGTTCATATGAGATTTTTTCTTCCTCTTCTGGTCAGGAAGCACCTACTTCCCATTAGATCGTATAAATAGGGAAAATGAGAAATACGAAAGAATAGATCGTATAAGGTTTTTCGACATCATGGTTTACGAATACACTGACAAGGGAACTATCCGAATCTGTACCGGAAACTCTTTGTTTACGCGCAAGCATATCTTGGAAGCGATGGCCTTGGCGGTGGCGGAAATGATAAAAAAAAACATGACGGCAAGGTGGAAGCACGATCATTAACGGCAGTCACCAAAGAATTGCAGTTATAGCAGTGTTATTAAATTTATTTTGTCATTAACCAAATTTTTTCGTTTTCGCGGTTCATTTTGAAAAAATCAAAATGCTACGATTTCTTATTTACGCAAGCATCAACAGTAGGTGAGTAAAATATTTCAATTTGATGTGAAACCGTGCGATACTTGTTCGAATAGTTTCCTTGTGAATTATAATGATTCTCTACTTCATCTGGACAATAATCTTTATTTCTTTTCTGAAAATTGAATTCAAAATTCTAGAAAACAACAAGCATTAAGAAGTTTGAAAAAAGCAACCGGTTGAGCATCCATATTATCACGAAAAGTTTGCGCCGGAAATAATTTTGTAATGCATGATGGATCTGATATTACGTATGTAGAAATTAAAAAATAATCAATTTTGATTATCACTGACTACGATAAGCTCATCTCTGATGGACAAAATCTTGCTAAGATGGCTACACTTTAATTAAACGCAGTGTCGTCTTTTGGAGTTTTCAGTTTTCGGAAATACGAACTGGGGATATTCAGTCTATGGAATATTTCATGCCGTAATAGAATAACATTTGTTCAGATGCTGGACCGAAAATAAGTTTCAAATGTAGGCATCAGATATTTGGAGAATTTTAAATGCGAATTGATCACGTTGATTCTTTTTATCCCGTAAAGCCCCGTATAATTGCTTTCATCAGCTATAAATACATTTTGTTCCTTAGAAGCAGATCAAAAAACAACAATAACCCCCCCAAAAAAACAAAGAGAATAGAGAATTTACAGTTTGGTATAAAACAGCAATTGTGAATATACACTTAAAGAACTTACGATGCAAATGCATGGACAAAAGACGACCCAGCAAAGTTTCCACCAGGGGCAAGGATAATAGCCAATCATGTCCTTGAGATTATCGTAAAATCGGTTAACACCTGTAAGTAAAATATATACATAACATATTTTTTTTATGCATACAATAAATGTTTCGATTATAAGAGCATTGATTTCGATTCCCAAAATTCGATTTTACCATAAGACCAGGAAATAGATATGCATTCAAAGAAAATAAGAAACAGAAGACAAGTGCCGCTAGCAGCATAATAGTCAAATAACTGGAAAACGTACATTCCGCCCTTAAAATAAAGAAAAGCAGTGTAAATAAAAGAAAAGAGTAAATAAAATAAAATTAAATTAACAAGACACAAAAATCTTTCTATGCAATGTTTTTTTATATATGTAGTCTATAGAACTAACGAAAAATCTGACGTGTACAATTAAATTTCTGAGTTAATTTGTTAGACATTCTTATTTCTCTGTGCCAATATCCAACAATTGAAATCGGAAAGACACGCCAAATTTTTTTTCGTTGGACATATTGTAGAAATCAAAACTTATTAGACAGTACTTATATTGAGGATAATATAAAATTATTATATCTTACCTTTCTAAAATCACTTACCTTTGTAACAAAGCATAGCCCAACGATGTACGAGAGCGCACACACAGCTGCAATAAAAAGTTCTTTGCGAGGACGTAAAATGCGTGGCCATTCATCTACAACAGCGGTTATGAAGCCCTCCATTGTACAAAACTAAAATACAATAGGGAGTTTTGCACAGATTTTCTTATAAATGATACATGCAAATTATTTTAAGCAATTTACTCATTAATTTTCATTATAAAATTATGAACAATAATTAAACTTAAAATCCTAAGCAGCATTTCATTAAGTATTTCTAAATTCCGATACTTTTATATAAGATAGCTTAGTAAGCTTTTATTTTTCTAACATATAATCCAAACTATGAAAACAGTGTAAACAACCGATAAGCCCATTTCTTGTCTAAAAAAAAAAATCAAGATTCACATATAGAGGTATTTCTCAATTTACAAAGTGAAATCATTACACGTTTTTGTTTGCTGTGTTAAACGCCGGTAATAAGGTAAGCCGGGGGAAGGTGGATAACGTTAAGCTGTTACCGCGAAAATTTTTTTTTTAATTGGTTTTCGCTCATTTCCACTAGACGACGATATTTGTTCTTTAGTTATTTCCGTTTCCATCGATTCGAATGTAGCGTGGCCGCGATCAACGGGAAGGAAAAAAATTTTCTGCAAGCAGGAGCATCCAGCTTGGTGAGTAAAATCCCTTCCATCTAAGACACGATAAAAGTCATTCTGATCTACAAATTTGAATAACGATTTTAAAAATGCAGGTTTTTGGTTGGTAAAGGTGTTAAATAAAGACTATTAAATGCAGGCATAGCCTCACTGATCGGCCATTTGAAATCTATTTTACAGCATGATTTGTTAAACCCAGGTTCTGGGGGAAGCTGGATTGATAGGTGCGCGGTAAGGAGGATAATTTTTCCAAATCCTGGGAAAGAGCAGCAAGCATTAAAAATGCTGCCTCAGGCTTTAGAGCAACAGGGATCTACCCCCTCGATAAAAATGCCATTGGTGATGAAAACAGAACAGTGAGTCTTTAGACCAACATTTGATTGAAGCAGCATCGCAATTCCACAAAAGGAAACTCCGTCCTGCAATATAAACTTGGCCATACCTTCACCTGTGAAATCTAACTCCAAACGAGGACTGGAAAACCAAAACAAGCTGCTGCTGTTATAACATCACCCGTGTATTTGGAAACTCTCCATACCAACAAGCGCAAGAAAGATCCAAGTCAGCAGAAATGCCCAAATGATACGCCTACCACCAAAAAGCAGAAAACAAATGAAGGCGCTAACTGTGGATTTTGAGGAAAAAATTTTATACCCTTGCAAGTTCCAAATTTCGAAACTGGATTCAGAAACTGTAGAAACTGTTCCGCGAATACTGCGTTGGAACCGAAGAAAAACTCAGCTTTTATGTGGAAAATGTTCTAATTAAAAAATTAGCTTGTTTTTATATTATCTTGAATTAAATTTTTGGTTTTTATTTCAATTTGGTGCATTATTAACATTATAGACATTTATCCACCTTCCCCCGGTGTCCAGGGGTAAAGTGGATTAATGAAGGCATTGATAAACTTCATGTTCTATTAAACTTAATATTGTTCTTTTATTTTGATAATGCTTAAAAATGTTGCTCTTGGTCAATCATATTTTTTAAAATAAAATTTAATTATTTGATAATTCACTTACAATTTTTTTTTGAATTGTCAATTTGGCTTGAACTTATCCACCTTACCCCGACTTACCTTATTGTTTTATCTAAAAAAAACAAAAAACATTACCGGTGTTTAGCACAGCAAACAAAAACGTATTGCTCTTCCTTTAAGTCATAAATATTTTAACAGCTGTTGGAGAAGCAATGAAAAGAAAATACCCCGAAAATGTTCCATATTCAGTTAACAAAGATCGTGGCATTGATTATTCCATATACAGGGTGGTCGATGGTTAAGACAGTGAAATATCTCGAAAGCTACGCATCGGATCAGAAAACGTTTGGAATGAAGTTTGTTCTTCTCGAAGGGCTCTATCCAATGATACCAAAATTAACGCACTATCCCCCACTCCCTGGGAATGGATGGGGGAGGGGGGTAACAAAGAAATCTTAAATGGAATCCCCATTTTTTATTGCAGATTTGGATTCTTCAGAAAAAACAGACATTAATTTTGGCTTACGATTGTTATCATTGTCGATTTTTGTGTCGTTAGATAGCTTTTTTAAAAATATTGACCCGTATTTTTATTATTTTTTTTTATTCGACGTGTATTTCTCGAGATATTCCCGTCTTTTAATAACGTTCGTGTATACTTCTGGCCTTTTCGAGACGAACAAATATCATTCCAAAGAGCTTTTCATCCGATGCGTAGTTTTCGAGATATTTCAATGTCTTCACTTCAATCGACCACTCTGTATAGAGCAATACATTGTTGATGCTGTTAATGTATACGCCGCTTGAGCACAGGCTTCCCAGTTCTCGAATCCACAGGGTCAGGTCGTGGGTTCGAATCCGGCTGTGGGAGGGATGTTTAAGTTATTGTCATGTGTAAGGGCGAAAAATGACCTAAATCTTGAGGTGTCAAAAGCATAACGAGCCGACAGCGAAGCAATCTATACATATTTTGAGCGGTAATATCTTATGTGAAAATAATATGTAATCATAATCCTGTAGATCAGCGGTTCTCAACGTTTTCACAACCACGTACCACAAAATAAAACTTTTAACAATCGGGTACAACTCAAACAAAATAACCGAGGAAACCAGAATAGTCTCCACAATGAAAAACATTAGCAGACTAAGAAAATATTTGTCCTGATAGATTATGGGAGATATGGATTGTTCTAACACGGCTCAGTTGTGTGAAAACCTCAACTGGACGAAAGAACAGCAGTAAGTGAGTCGTTTATTTTGAAAGTGGCCTAAGTCCATTTATCTTTGATTCGAGATATTGAAGGGTTTGCGTTTTAGTTAATATTTTGGTAAGTGATAACTGATAATAGGAAAACAGAAATACCACTGTCCACAATGAAATTTGTTCATACATGAATGTACATTTCGGCAGCCACGCTGCCGTCCTCAGTATGTGATGATATACAGATACATTTATTGAATAAGAAATATACAGAAGAACAGCCCACGCTGATAGGTCCAAACTTAAGGAGCCAACCAGAACAAAGGAAAATTATCTAATATGCTTAATTACATCAGTCTACCCTGATAGGTCCAGAGGACCAGTGGCAGTGTTCAACAACTTGGTTGGATCATTTTTAGTAATTTCCAACGATTCCAGAAAATTTAATTTTTTTGGGGGTTATTGCAGTAATGAAAACTTTGGAGTTATCGATGGAGGCTTGGTGGCCGGAACTATTATTATACAGTGGCCTGTATTCCAGAAACTAGACACTTCGGGCTTACAATTTCTAATACAAACAAAATGTTCCTTGATTCTGCTCTTGATATTTCTCTGACTTTGACCACAATAACGTTTCTCCCACAACTCAGCTCGTAAATTTCTGATCTTTCTAAACTGGGAATTTGAATCTTGCTAGATCCTAGGAGAATTTTCAAATTCTTTCTGCTTTTGTATGTAATGTACAAGCCGAAATCGCGGATTATTTTGGATCTGCCGTCCTCATGGAAGTCGCTGCCATGTACATCCCAGTATGAATGAATCTCATTGTGGACAGCGGTAATTCAATTTTCCACTGTTCTTAATTTTCTTACTTTCATGATAGTACATGTAAACTATTCTTGGGGTTTCTAAATGTGTTTAATTTACTTCACCAGTCAAGATAATAAACATTATTAAAAAAAAAAAAAACACATTTTTGTTGGTCATAAATGGACATAAGCCACTTTCAAAATCATGAAATAATTTTCTTAGTTTCTGAAAAATAACTAACAAAACAGTATCTACGACCCTTTCCAAATACCACCAGTTAACCGCTTGCGCACCACGGGTTGAGAACCGCTGCTGTAGACTAAATAGGATCACAGATGAAAGAGATATGATTTAATCAAATAAGTCTGTAAGTTGTGAATTATACGAACCTGACTGTCTAGGCCCAGCATTAGTAACATAAGGAAAAAAAGACACGCCCATAGTGGAGATACAGGTAATTGTAGCACAGCCGACGGGTAGGCCAAAAACGCTAATCCAGGACCTAGAATTGCCCACAAGAGACAAAATATAAATAAGTACTCAAAAATTCGCCCTAATTAAATAAGATGGAAGAATAATGTAAGAAACTCATTCATTAAATATTATATTTTATATTAAAGAGTATTTTATTTGTTTATTTCAAGTGAACTTGAATATTTTTTAGCCATTAAACAAATATAAATTTCCTCAAATTTAACAAATGTATGCTCTCTCTCTCTCTCTCTCTCTCTATCTATCTATCTATCTATCTATCTATCTATCTATCAATCTATCCAAAACACACACAAAAACAAACAAATAAAACAGCATAATCTTGGTTAAAAAATTAAATTAATGTATATAGTGTATTCATTTTTATACTTTATTATTCAAGTGCAGGGTCAGTAAAAGTTACGGTTGAAACAGTCCGTATTCTGTCCTTGAGGTTATTGATATGACGATTTTTTTTTGCTATACATTCAAGGCTGTGTGGAGCCACGGCAGTGTGACCTATCCATAAATGTTAACATAATTTTGACTAGCCCTATACCGCATTCCCTATTAGAATATTGGGGAAAGGGTGGTTCCTGGGATCAGAACAAGAAGGAATGTCCCTATGAACGTATGTCCTACAAAGCGCTATTACTGAGTTACATGCAACGGCGTTACAAGATGTACATTGGCCATATCACAGGAGATACAATGCATGCGTGGCAACGCCTCAACATAGACTGGCGAAGCCGCTCGAAGATACATGCCTCCTGTTGAACAGGCGTTATTGATATCGTTGATGTCGTTACCGGAGTAGCGTACACCATACTTTTCATCTATCTCACAGAAAAAAGTCCAGTGGATTAAGGTTGGGAGACCGGGCAGGCCAATGCACTAGAAGGCCAAAAACACTTCTGTACACAAAAATTTTTCTTATTTATTATTACTTATTTCGAACAGGTTATTACTTGTTATAAATTAGTTTTTGAAATAATACGTCTTTTTTGAATGAGCCTCATATAATATAAGATATTTGTTTGTTGAATTGAGGTTGCTCAAGAGATCGACATTGATAAGCTTTTAAATTTTGCTATAAACGAAGTAGCTTCTCTTGATGAAAAAAAAGTCGTCCGAAATTTTTAGTCAGGCCGACATTAGCCAAGCCATGGATAGCGTCATGAGAACTTTATATGCGTTCGACTTTATTTGACGGGAAATGCAGATTATAATGATGGAAGAATTCCTAATTGAATCTAGTTCTGTTAATTAAAAGTTTGTCTGTGCTGATCTCAGCCACGATATTTTTCATTTTTCCCTGACATGTTTTTCTTGAATCTCTGGGAATAAGAAAGAGAGATATTATATCTGCAACGTTCGAAATCCCCAAAAATGACGAAATGAAATAGCATTAACGCGTAAAGCGAATTTGATTGTCTTCAAACCTGATGAGTTTATTTTTGCTTTTTAGTAGCAGAATTCCATTAGTTACATTAATTTCGTTTGCCGATTAAGATATAGACTATGCGAAAGTTTTTAATGTTGTAGCACAGTATGGTACTGGATCCTGTAAACCTTTCCAACCTGACAAAGCGACTGGTGCCAGCAAGAGAAGCGGAAGTCTTCGAAGCCAAGGCGGAGTTTTTCAGCTTCTGACACCTCAAGCGTGGTTTCTACTACGGAAAATTTATCGGTATTTTGCTAACTAAACTAATGAACCTAACTTTCATCTTTTCCCACTTTCCTTACTTCCCTTTTACCGATAACCTTTTTAACTCTTTTAACTGAACAGATTATTTGGCGCAATTCGAGGAAAAGTTGGGAATTGATTTAAATGAGGGCATTGCTAATGAATGTTTGTTCTTAAAGCACGAAAATCAACCGGTCGTGAACTTATAGAAATCTCAATTTAATTGTTAAGGAACTGTAACAACTGGAATAATGAACTTAGACTTTTATCTGGTTAAATGATTAACTGACACAAGCCTCCACAAACCATTATAAGTAATACTCCAGTGCTGTTTTAGATAAGCTTTGGGAAGACTTAAATTGCTCCCGAGTAAATGTAATTTTGTACGAATGTTGTTAGACTGATGAGAAACACCAATTTAACTTCGGTTTTGATTATAGTTACTTGAAAAATAATTAAGAATCAGTAACATGGAGACTATTTTCGGAGTAGTATATAGTACTGACTACCATTTTTTTTCTTAGGTAAAAGAGTAATGTATATTTAAGAACTTTGAGACCAAAAATGGGAAATGACGAATTAATCTTTATCTTATAAAAGACATTAATTGTGATGGCGGAAAAATTAAACTGTTAACTGTTGATTTGAAAGTACATTATATCAATTTTGTTGCACTGAATAAAATTTTGTCTAAGATTTCGGACTATTCGGTGTTTGAAGTCAGCCGCAGAATCGATGTTAACATTTGCCCCTAACTCAAGTTTTAAGTAACCAAAACCTACGACGATATTTAGAGCTCAGTAACTTCCTAAGCAATAACCTTAGTAGAAATACTCAAGAATTAGTAGAATAGATTGTCTTTTCAGTTATTGAAGGGTAAGTCAGTGAGCATCATTTGTAAGCTCTACACAGGCACGTTACAATACATACATTTGTAAATCGGTAACAACACTTTGTAGAATATATGTTCATAGGGACATTCTTTCTTGTTTTGATACCAGGAATCATCCCCCGCCCGTCGTTTGTTATAAATGTATTATAGATACACCCAGATTATCAGTTGTCTCACCTAAAATGGACCAATAGCCAAATTCTATTATACAAATCTGACAGTACTTTCAATGGAAGAATCATTGTACTTTTATGTGAGGGGTTTTTATGTGTACTAGTATCGCCTGTGTTCGAAATTGACCAATTGTGTCTGCGATTGTTTTCGTTTCCTTTAAAGATTGAAATATAAACACTGCAATTGAATTGAATCGGACATAGGGCGCCATCTATCGGTATCTATTAGAATCCTATATAGAATTACCTATATAGTAGGCTGTGGTATAGGTTTTTAATAAATATCTCGGCTAATTGTGGTCGCAGAGACTTGTTTTTTCTTTCTTTCTGCGCTTCTATGGCACAGTACACTTCGAATGAAATAAGTTTCATTCCCCTCCTTTTATAATAAATACCCTAAAAATGTTCCCCAATTTCGACGTTCACGTATTAACTGACACTATTTTCGAAAATGGAACTTTGTAATGTGCAATGGAAAATTGATGCTTATTTTTAATGGTATTTCAGAAATATATTCTTGGTGTGCTTTCAATTGATCCAACCGTTTAGGAGAGAGACGCAGTGAAAGTGTGGTGTGTTTGAATTTAAAGAAACGGCAAAAAACAAATTGTTCCTAAACACAATGGATTATAAAATTGATAGCAATGTCTTTATTTGAACATAACATATTTACCGTGAACGTATGTTTTCGTGTGAATTGATGAACAATTGAAGGCATGCCCTGAAAAGGGCTCTAACCAAAACCGACGTTGAGATTTTAATGGGAAAAGGATCTATTCCACAGGCTCTGCAAGGAGGTGCCATCTGTTCCCCGATAGATGAAACATGGCGTGAATACTGCCACAGCCTACTATATAGATAACAGCCTGTTCAATCGACAGTTTCCAAGTTTCACCGCAGTAAAAGGAGGAGGGCGCTTTTAAGTAGGGTGAAGAAAGTCTTTTTAGCCTTGAAAAAGCTTTACCACTGCTACCATTCTATTGTGTTCTACTGGTTAGCCTACAAACAGGCTGCATATTTACATGTTATATATATATATAATCTTATATTTAATCTTATATTTAATCTTCTATATTAATCTTAATCTTATATATTAATATAATAAAGTCTGAACCCCCCTTTTATTTTTTGAACCGAAGCAGATATGTCAATTTTGATGAATCCAATGAATAGGATGAGACACACAAGATATGGTAGAGGGAATCAGTCATCCATAGCCAAACACTCTCTAGATACCGGGCATGAATTCTTATTAAACAATGTAAAACTTATTGAGTCAATAAACAAGAAACACCTTCTGGACGCCTTCGAAAGCTTAGCCATTCAAAAAACAGATAAAAAATTATTACTCAACTTAGATAAGGTCCCTATTAGTGAATCACCATTGATCAAATGGGCGACGCACTTACCCAGTCAATAAATTTCAGTTGGATCTTTTTGTCTTGATTGGCTTCTGTCCTTTATAAATACTCAGCATGTTCTTTTCCAAGTCAGTTCTCTCAAGTTCTCTCGAGGTGCTCCTTGGCTGCTGAATGATGAAAGCAAAGCTTTCGAAAAGCGCTTACAGACCCACGTTGTATTTTTTCATTTTATTTTCGGTCTTTTTCTTTTTATGTTTGTTCAATTCCCGTTTCGTTGTGGAAAAAGAGTTTTATTTTATTCTTAAGTTAATCATCGGCATTATCCACATAAGATTTTTAGACAATTTACTTAATCTTATATTTAATCTTATATAAACTTTTTTTTATAACATGTAGCATTTTTTTTTTGAAAAGTAACATTCTTTGGCTTGTTAATGGTGCATATTAATTAATATCTAGGAATATTGTTTCATTTTGACACTTAAAAAGACTTGATCAGCTATAGCTCTGTGCATAACTAAACACAGTTGTTACCAAGGTTTCCCTCGCTAAAAGTGCCCTCACGTGAGAAGTCGTTGAACTAACACGGTCTTAAGATTTCAGTGGAAATCGTGTCGATTGAACAGGCTGTTATCTATATAGTAGGCTGTGATACTGCGCATTCGAAAACAGGCGTTTGAGGAAGAGGGATCTAAGCAGAATTCAAGATGGCGGAGAGCAGGACATAGCACATTTCACCAAAAGCAGTGCAAAATGCTAATAGAAAAAGGAGCTCAGACCTATTTGTTCATAAGGACAATAAGAGGAAGCACCTTAAAGACTCAGGTCAAGCATATACAACAAGGCATGGTGTGAAAAAAGCAGCAAAATCGCAACCTCAAGCGGTAAGGAAATAGTGCGGGGAAAAGGGATCTATCCCACATTCCATTCTTTTGTGTTTAAATTAGCACTTCTGATTTAGGACTTTGATTTTCCTTTTTAGGCAAGGATTTGTAAATGCAAATGTGATAGATGTGCGGACCTGACACTTGAAACAAAGTTGTCTTTATTCAAGAAATTTTCCAAAGAAGATTACAATGGGCAGCAAGCTGCGTTGTTCGACTCAATGGAACTATAGCTGCCGCCACATAAGTTGAACGACAGGATGACGTCATTTCTAACGCCAGCCAATAGACGTTAACGGGAAGTAAATCGCTTAGCTATTCCATGAAACATCCGCTTTCGTTTTCGAAACATTGTTTTCGTATTAATATGTAGTTTCTATTTTCATTGTTTTTTAAATAGATAAATGAAATTAAAAAATGAAATTAATAAATTAATAAATGATGCAGAATAGTCGACTCGAAGGCAATTTGTTTTATATTATGACTTTTAATAGGCTTTCCACGTTTCAATGATATCTCCACCCTTACTATAGTAGAACAAGTGCATCAAGGGTAAAATCCAGACAAAGCAGTGAAGAGACTTCAGGCGCATGTCAAAAAGATCGTTCAATTTACGTGGCGGCAACTATAAATGAAGTTAAATGACGCTATGTAAAGCGTAATGGTGAAGATACTAAACGACAGTGCACATTCGCATACTTCATTAAAATCAGAAGTGTTCAGCGTCATGTGTGTCAGAAGAACCTGTTTGATATCTACAAGGTTTCCCATAAGAGAATACAGAACTTACAAGCTAAATCGAAGTCTGGTAAGTTTTGTTGTTTCATATTCTGTTCTAGCATTTGCACCACAGTTCACTATCACTAACAAGCTACTTAGAAGTAGCCTAAACCCTATACGGCATATCTTAAGAATGTAGGCTAGACACGAAAAACTATTATTTCACTATATCATTTTTATTTCTGTACAGACTAGTATTTTAATATTAACTTATTTTTCAGGCATTCTAAAACCAGAAGATGGGAGTGGACAGCACGACAACAGGCCAAAGAAACTCACAGATGATGACCATGCATTGGTGAAGAAACATACATGTACTTGTGGAGTGAAGTGACTGGGAAGAGAGGAGCATCCGACATATGTTCCTGCATACTAAAGCATACCGTCAACAACTTTGAGAAAATAGAAGTAGGTGAGCAGCGATCTCTTGTTGTCTGATCCGATAGCTGTGTTGCGTAAAACAACAACTGGGCTATGCTTGCATTATGCTCTTACTTGATTGAAGAAAGGTATTTCACAACAATCGAACAAAAGTTCTTGGTTATTGGCCACTCCTTCTTACCATGCGACCGCTGCTTCGCATTAATAGAGAAGAAAAAGAAGTCATCAAACCCTATGGTGATCAGTGGTGTTGCCAGGATGATTCAGATTCAAGATGCTAGGCAATCCATACCTCTTGAAGTTACTGTGCTGTCTCAAGAAGACTTCCGAGATTTATCTGTGCTGGTGGATAATATTATCCGTAAAAACTCCGTAAAGATTACGACTTACATGTGGTTCCGGTTGGACAAGAAATGTGTGGCCGAATTACAAGGAAAGAATTCCCATAACACCCCATAACAGTATTCAGCCACGGGACAGTTTTACCATCCGCACTGTTATACGAGGCAAGTATGTTACTCCATTCCCAAATCAGCTTCCACATCTGCACCAGAAGAAGTTGGAACTTGCACCAGCCAAAAAAAGACATTAGTGACATGATCAAGTACCTCGTAAAGGAAGAACGCATCGCTTACTACACAAACATAATCCAGTGAATATTCTTTTGCTTATTATCCGGTGCTTATTTTTTTCTATTTTTATATCCAAATACAACAAAGTTCCACACATCCTGATATGTTCTGGTTACTTTATACATGAGGTTATGTTCATTTTTATGTTCAGAAGATAATGTGTGTGAGATTTCACCTCAGTTTTTACAATATTGTGCGTGGCTTAGACACCTTTTCCCCTGTAGAAGGAAAGAAGAGGTAACTTAATCTTGATTATTATACGGAATTTCAAGTTTCCTTTACTAATCAATGTTATATGTCAAATTGATCAATAAAACGCACAAATACAATTAAATATTATCATAAAACATATTTTGTCTTTTTTTTCAAATTGATGAAATTGTGTTAGATCCCTTTTCGGGGCATGCCTTCAATTTCTGCTTTTTGTCTTTTCTTTCAAAATCCAAACACTTTCAATGCCTCTATCTCCTAAACGGTTCGATCATTTAAAAAAACACCAGGAACAAAACATTTCTCAAATGTAATGTACAATCTAAAAATACCATTTAAATAGGGGTTTTCCATTGCACATTTTAAAGTTGACTTCTATATTCGAAAATCGCGTCTTTTTTTTTTTTTTGAAATGGAATACACATAAAAATCCCTCACATAAAAGTACAATAATTCTTCCATTGAAAGTACTCTGTCAGGTATATATTCTTTTTTATATGGAACTTTAGGTGAAACACCCTGTATAATGACAATCCAAAAGTGACAATTTTTCTATTTGAATTAAAAACATCTTTCATATCGCATATAGTGCCATATAAAAAAGATATGGCGCAAGTCAAGATGTTAACACACAAGCAGCATATACTTTCAGTGTAATTTCTTATGCACATTCCGCGTTATCCGTCACTAAAGAGGTGGTTTTTCCGGACCACTACACTGTAAGCTCACATCTTAAGCCCGAGTTCTATGGAGTAGCGGGTTTAAGATGTCAGCTTTGAGTGTAGCGATCCGGAAAACCACCTCTTTAGTGACGGATAACGCGGAATGTGCATAAGAAATTATACGGAAAGTATATGCTGCTAGTGTGTTAACATTTCATTAAGTTTTATCTTTATTTTCCGCAAGTATTAACGAATCCTGAATTAGTATTAGCTTTGGTATACTAAAATACACATATACCACCATTTTTAGTGGTTTAACCTTTTACAATGTTAACATCATTGACGTAAGGCTTCATATACAGAACATACTACATTATGCCTTATACTATCAAAGGTTAAAGATGCAAATACAGAAAATGATAAAGTAAATAAGAAAAGCTTTAACCTTTGAAAGAAGGCAAGAAATGCAATTCATAATGATGTGATGAAGAGTTTCGTTACCGGAGGCCGCCACTTCCTCGATGGGTTTGTTCTGCTCGTGAGCCATGAAGCCAACCACTGAGAAAATGACGAAACCTGCGAACATGCTCGTGCAGCTGTTGATACATGATACTAAAATAGCATCTCTGGAATGAGAATTAAAATAAGCCAACTAATAAATAAAGTTTCAAAATTTCGTGATATGTAAAAAAAAAAAATAAAAAAAAAGGGAATTGCTATATATTTTAGTTAAGCAATGTTGTCGATAAGCATACCGGGGACGGGTAACCAAAATTTTTTTCAAGCAGACAGGAATCATTTTTTGTTATACATTTTTCTCAACATTCTATATGCAGTGTGTCCACGACCATGGATTCAAATTGTCTTATTCATGAGTAACTATACCGTGAAATTATAGTTTAGCATTAAGATAAATTATTGAATTCTATTTTTTAATTTCTTTACAAGCAAAAAAAAATTCTTAAAACCCGTGAAAACCAAAAAATATTTTTGACTCTAAAGCCATTATTACTATCACCAGATCATATTTCATGCTTGATAGCTCTGATTACTCAAGGGAGACTTTCTCAAAAAACAAAAACAAACAAACAAACAAACAAAAAAACCAAACAAACCGTGAGACTGGCCAGAATCGATATCAACTGATTCGTATAAGTTAGTTGATTTCTTAGAATGGTTATTTCGTTTTGATATAAGCTTGTCTATAAAGCTGATATGAAGCCAATATGCCAGCGTAAAGAAAAGAAATTGGTACTGGTGTCTGGTCCAAAAAAACCCCAACAATATCTTTTGTTTATTTTTGAGAGCAACTGTAATTTAACTCATTTTATCGATGATATCTTTCTGAATTTTCATATTTGGTTGGGCTTTCTATGAGTAGCTCTATATATTTGGCTAATAACTTATGCAAAAGACATATTGGTAACGCTTGCGCATGCGCAGTTAAACATTATTTAATAAAAATGCTCATAGTTCATCAAATATTTATTTTTTTAATATTCTGATTGCATGGTACAGTCTCTACTACAGTTTGTCAATCCCTGAAAATGGCATATTGCATTGGGTTGATTTTTATTCTTGAGCTTAGTAACATTATTTTTCCATGCATTTAAAATGCCCCCACCCGGGGAGACCATAATACCTATACATGAACTCGTCTGATCTGTTTGGACAGACCAAAAAATATTTGATCATTCATGCATTTTGAATATTTTATTTATTTCAAAAAATGGTACTTCGCGCTATAGCACCTGATTTTAGGATAGCTTAACGGTACAAAAAAAAACAAAAGGGGAGGGGGAAACATTAGCACCTTTTCCTCTACCATTCTTGAAAAATAGTCCAAGAATTCACCTATCAGCCATTTCAGATTATATCGCCATTGTGCAGGTTTAATTGAAAAATAGAAATTGAATTCGATATACGAAGAGATTATAGAAAGCATAATCATAGAAGGTAGAAAGTAACGCCCTTCTATGATTATGTAGAAAGTAACGCCATTTATTTTTTTTCAAAGAAAATTACAAAACATACAAGTAAACAACTAAGTGCAGCTGAAACTATACGTCTTTATCTTCTTTTCCACAGGGGCATCTTGACAATTTAGGCATTTATCCCAACCCTGCACCAGTTTCAGAATATCCCGCTCATAGAATCCCGCTGGCTGTGAATACAGCCAATGAAGCACGACAGATTTGAGTTCTCGTCAGTCTCAAACTTCTGACCACCCAGAAATCCCTTCATGGGACTAAAGAACGTGGTAGTCCGAGGGCGCTAAGTCCGGACTGTAGGCTGGATGGTCCAGAACCTCCCAACCGAAACGGATTAGTTTTGCTTTGACGACGTTGGCCATTTGCGGGCGTGGGTTGTCATGAAGAAGTCGAACATCATTTCCTCTTTCCCGAATAGCAGGCAGCAGTTTAGTGAACGTTTCACAATAGGTAGCGGTGTTGACGACTGATCCATGATCCAGGAACTCTGCGATTAGGATACCTTGCATATCACAAAAAACTGTAAGCATAATCTTCCGAGCTGAAGGAGAAACTGAATTTTTTTGCGATCCGGAGAATGTGTATGTTTCCACACCATGCTTGCATTTTTAGGCTCATGTGCAAAGTGCAAGGCCTAGGACTCATCTTCTGTGACAATGACATTCGGAAACGCATTTTCCTCCTAGTTGTATCGCTGCAGATGTTGCATACTGCACGCCATTCTGTTGCCGATCTGTTCTGGTGTCAGAGTTTTGGAATCCAACGCGAACAGACTTTGTGGTATCCAAGCTTTTCATGCGCTATATCCCATGCAGATCCTAGGATATGTGAAGCGTTTCACTCATTCTTTAAAGAAATGGGGCGGTTTCCTCTGATTGTGTTGTTAATGTTCTCGATGATGGCTGGTGTTGTTGCTGGCGCAGGTCACCCAGAGCGCTGTTTATCGGCTAGGCTAACTCTTCCTTCCGAAATATTTACACCATTTGCACACATTGGAATAAATTCCAGAAAGTCGGCACCGTAAATGTCTACCTTTTTCCCAAAAATTTCAGCGGGTTTCTTATGTTTTTCGAAAAGAAACCTTATACAGCTCGCTGTTCTTCCACTGTAGGCGATGAGCCACGTGATTTTTAATCTCGTCTAGAATTTCCTTGATTGGCTTCCCGTGATGACGAATAATAATCGGAGGAATGTAAACAGCTTCCTTTCCATGGGCGACATTGCTTTGGGAATGACTAAGCTTAGCTTTGATAGCGGCGACCATTTGTGAGCGTGCGCAGTAACAATTCTTGTTATGCAATGTCTGTGCATGTACTCAGCCTTCTTTTTGGCTATGTTAACTTTTACACAACGACTACATTTCCTCCGTTAAAAAATAAATAGCGTTACTTTCTGATACCCTCCTATATAAATTAGTTTTTGGGGATTTTATATATTATTGGTAGGTGGCCAATTCTAAACGTTTCAAGTAACGTTTATACAACAACTACAGTAACTTCAAAATAAAAGCGCTCATGACATTTGCCGCATCGTTTTTTTCAAGAATTTAAAAATAATTTTATGTTAATATTAAATACTTTGGTGTATTTAATTTTCATTATTTTTAATTTTAAATCTCCATTTTATATTGTTCTGCTCTGATGAAATATTTAATTAAAACTCTGAACTTTTTACGTCAACGTTTTGAAAAGACTGAAGGAAAATGTTCGGCATACGGCCTGAGTTGTGGAAGAACAAAGACTGGTTTCTCCACCATGGCAATTCGCCCGTTCATACCTCGCTCGTTGTGAAAGAATTCCTGGCAAAAAACAACATGGCAACGGTCCCCCACCCTCCGTATTCTCCTGATCTAGCCCCTTGCGACTTCTACCTCTTCTCTAAAATGAATTTATTACGTAAATAAACAAAGCAATCTTATTCTTCGCTAAGACCGTGCTACTACTGAGTTCGAAATGTTACGTCATTAATTGTTTAATAAAGGAAAAAAAAACTACTTACCGGTACACGTTATTGTGGTAGCGGTTATAACTACCAAGGGCGATTAAAGAACCTAGCCCAAGTCCGTAAGAGAAAAATATTTGAGAAACAGCATCCAGCCACACCTTTAAAATAAATTATATCGTACTTAAGTGCAATCATAAAATTCACGTATTGGATTGGCGCATAAGTTATAGCATTTTAGATCTGGGTTCGAGTTTGCTTATTGTTTGTCATTTGTTACTTTCAGGGATACTCTTGTACTGATGAATAAAACTTGAATTTGCAAATTGGAAAAAAAGTTTGGGCTATTTTTAGCCTAAAAAGATGGTGTGGAAAAAAAAAACCTCTTTCGACAAATTCTTCTATTTGGGTTACACGAACTCTTCTATCAAAGGAGCAAAGGCAGCGGTGGCTGCTCGAAACATTTGTGCATGGGGAAATTGCCATCGCAGAAAGCACTGCACGAAAATGATTCAATTCAGAAAGATTATGAAGCTTTGATGAAGACCTTCTCAATGCTTTAATCCATGATGATCCATGTCAGTCAACACGAAAACTGGCAGTTGCGATGATGATGAGAATATTTTACTCATTACTTTGTCTCTTTTACTCATCTCAAACGAAACAAATTTTTTTATAGAGAATAACGCTACGAACTTATGCATCAATCCATTAACATATGTCTTCATCTCATTAATCTAATGCAAATTATTATAGTTCAAAATCTTATTATATCCAAATCGAATCAAATAGGATTTACATGTACTTCTACTGAAGAGGAACAAGACAATTGTAAATAGTATTATATATGCTTATATAATTATAGCATTAATTTTTAAAATGATATTTTCTAAAAGTTACTTAAATACATCTAAATGCCTATACGAGATGCTACCCATAATATCCGAGAATTTGAATATTCCGCTCAAACAAAAAACAGTACGAGGTTCTGCTGCTAGTTGCCTCTTGGTGCACCTTTCAGCTGCTGCTCTGCCAAGTTTCTTAATCATAGGCACATTTCTTTGTGTTGCAATGTGTTCTTGTGCTTCTGCGAATTTCAAAATTTATTCGACCTGGTCAGACTGTCAACGGGAAGTTTTACTGTGAGGTTTTGAAGAGGCTGAGGGAAAATGTTGGGGAAACGGCCCGAGTTGTGGAAGAACAAAGACTGGCTGCTCCACCTTGACAATTGGCCCGCACATTTCGAATGTTGTGAAGAAATTCCTGGCAAAAAACAACGGCCCCCATTCTCCCTACTCTACTGACCTATCGCCCTGCTGCGACTTCTACTTTTTCCCTAAATGAAAATCAACTTGAAAGGGCGACGTTTTGACTCCATTGAAGATAAATTTGGAAATTTGCAGAAGCACAAGAACACATTACAACACAAACAGCATTAACTTCAAAGAAATGCGCCTACGATTAAGAAACTTGACAGAGCAGCAGCTGAAAGGTGCACCAAGAGGAATCTAGCAGCAGAACCTCGTATTGTTTTTGAATTGGGAGGACTATTCAAATTCTGGGATATATTGGGTAGCACCTCGTATAAGTAATCATAAATAGCATAAACTATAATAGCACAATAAAAAATAATAAGTTACAGGACTTACTTGAGAATCTGTTAATTTACTAAAATTAGGAACAATGTAAAACTTAATGCCTTCAAAAGCTCCAGGTAAAGTGAGACCTCGTACAAGTAGTACCATCAGCAAGAAATAAGGAAACAGGGCGGTAAAATACACCACCTGGTGAAAGAAAAAAATACGTTCTATTAACATGATCGTCAATTAATGCCAAATGTATAAATATTTCTAAATAATTTTATTGTTTTTCTTATAGAAGATTTCGGTCGCTATTATCATCGTAAGAATGACAAGCAACAAAATCTTTTTACTTAAAAATTATATCTAAATTTTAAGTAAATAGGTATACATGTATACATATTTAAATAGAGTAAAGAAAATTCCACAGCCTGGACTCGAACCAAGGACTTTCGAGTTACCATTTTCCAATTTTTATTATGTACATATTTACTATGGCCAATATTAAAGTATCAAGATGCTTTTTTTAATTTCTTTAACACCATTCTTAAAGTTTAACACCTTCGATTCACGACTGCTAACCGCTTGCCACTCATCAAAACTTATTTCGCAAACGAATAATTTAAGCAGAAAATCTATAATGGAAATTTGAATCTATTTCTATATAACAAGATAAATTTAAAAAGTAGGGTAAGTCAAGTGACGGATGCTTGCCATTTGCTAAACTATGAAATTGATCCACCCTTGGAAATGTATATGATTAAAGAGTCCAGAATATACGCGGTGTTTCTAAATGGAAGGAAAACAAGAAATTAAGCCTCCCGAGGAAGGTATAGGAAAGTAGCGGAAGCCCTGAGATCATCTATTTTTACCCTTTTATCTCACTTTTTACCCCCTCCCCAATTTTTTAAATCAAAAAATTTATTTTCTCGAACGTAGTATTTAGAAAGTGTAAAAGAGCTCTATCTTCTTTCGTTTTTCATCATTTCTGATCGAATGATATATGACATGCCATATGTTGCCATAGTTTTAAAGACCCAGTAACTGCCACCCCCACAATTCCGACCCCATTGGGACAATTTGACCCAAACTTTATAGTAATGTTGATCTTACTTAGAGGAATCTGCATACCGAATTTCACTCCTTTATATGCATAAATACGCGTAGACCTTTTAGTCCCCTCTAATTTTCGCCCCCGAAATTACGACCCAAGTGGGCCAATCAAAACCAAACTAAATAGTTAAGGTGCACATGCCCATAGTAAGCTACATTCCGAATTTCAACCTTCTACCTCCAAAAATGCGGAAATTATGAAGGGGACGGACGGACATTGTGAAAACAATAAGTAGCTCCATTCTTCCACAACTTAATAAGTACCTAGTGTGATCCTTTGCAGGATGGCAAACTTAAAGTTCCTCAATTGCTCAAAACTCAAATTTTAAGGGTTTAAATGTCACGCGTAGTTTGCTAAAAAGCTGGCGGAAACAGTCATTTAAGCTTAATCTCAACCGCCGTTTATCGCATTTTTGGCTTACCACTCTCTAAGAGTATGTGTTCGTTTCAGAAACTCAGTTTTTTTATGCTGAAATCGACTTAAAAAGTCACGATTCGTAAAGATATGTTGAAATTTTGAAAAAAAATTCCGTCTGCATGTATGTGACCAATTTTGTGCAGCTAACTCCTCTGAAACGGCTAATAGGGGAACCAAATAAAAAATATACATGCTTAGAGGGTTTCTTAAATTGTGCCTTAGCGTAGTTTTTATGTCAATTGGATAAGCCTTTTAAGAGATAATTTTTTTCTAAAAATTAAAAAACGGCTGTAGCGTTCAAACCAACACCAAGCTCAATAAACTTGACATGTACGGACTCCTCTCAGAAAGGCGATTTTTTTTTTTGTAAATGACTTGTTTGGCTATGATGAGCGGTTTTGAAGTTATTAACTATGCGGGCCCCCCCCCCTGCGCCCCCCTCCAATTTTTTTTTTGCTTTATTAATATTTCGGGGGTCCTAAAATTATGAATTGAGGGTTGTTTTATTTTTGGAAATGGGCTAAGCCTTTTCAGCAGATTTAATTTTTTTTCTATAAATGAATATATAGCAGAAGCATTCGTTTTTTCGCCCCAAACACAATAAATGCGACATGAACAGCTTCCTCTTATAGAAAAATACAATTTTCTTTTTTGAGTCCGTATCATCATCTCGTGGTAGGCCTGTGCGAATATACCATTCCGCCATTCCAATTTATTTAATTTGGATTTGATGAACTGCTGGTGCAGAAAGTTCATAAATGACGTAACGACGCGTTTTTTTAGATCCTAAATTTTGAATTTTAGACATTTTCGATACGGAACTGTTTTGCTTAGATTGATGCATGGAATCACACTACGTAATTATTGTCTTTCCATTTAGAAACACCCTGTATAAGCTTGCATATAGAATTTTAAGGCCAATTCACTATCTACTTTCTCAACTGAGCTTTCAACAACAATATAGTGACATTGTTGTAACCAAAGGTTCCTCATCTCAACAATATAAGTCCATTGTTGCTAAAGACTCAGTTGAGAAGTCTCATTTGAGAAAGTAGACAGTGAACTGGCCCTTAGCAACAGATGTTGTTCTGTCTAGATGGTGTTGCCCTTAGTCGCTTACTGAAGATTTAAATAATTCATTATTTAAAAAGGGAAGGAAAAATTCAGCGACCTGTAACTCATTATTATATTATAGAAGCGTTATCTTCTGCTTGCCAATTTCTTTATTTATTAATTCATGAACGGTGCCCACGCGCAGTTTGCGCGGTAATTGGTTTTATCAAATTCAATTCATTCAAATTGTTTCGTTTGATGAATTCTTCTTTATTTATAGTTTTGTGATTGATTGATGTAAAAATTGTTGCTCAGCAACAATGGTCAGGTGACTTTTCAGTTCCGGCATGTGCTTTAAGTGAACGCCAACAATGGTTAAATGTGCAACAACAATGCAAAAGTGTTTCCGTGACGAACTCACATGTTCTCCTTTTTATTTTTAATTCATTATTTTTTAAAATCCGTATTAGCTTTTTCCGAAATATATTTTCATCTTTTTTTCATTTTTTTTACATCTATGGGCTGGTGGAATTTTTAGAATTGGAAGTTCCAATGAGCCATAATGGTTCCACTAAACCAGGTTCCTTGAAAACAATTTCGACTACCATTAATTTTACTTTATACTCATTCTTGACACATCAATCCAAGTCGTTTGATATATCACATGCCATATTTTAGCACTGAAAATTTTTGAGGGTGTCATAAGGGTACTATTAGAGCACGTGTCATTGTTTCGAGTTCAACCATTTTCAAAATGGTTCATTCCCGGAACCTTATTTATTAATTGGTGAAAATTGTAATTTATATCCGCTTCTATCTCGTCATTACGATTTGTTTGATATATTACTTAATATATATCTCCATTGAAAATTGTTAGGTGGGATCGTAAAGGTACCATTTGTGCACGTGCTATGGAACAGATGTAGATAATATTTGTGATTGATTCGTGCCATGTACCATATTCATCGACTGACGAAAACAGATTTTGAAAATCTTTCATAGCCTCGGAGGAGTTTGAGTTACAGACAGACACGTTTCCCCACACTGATAGCATAAAGCACTTTACGGTACTTAATAAGTAGGACTGGTCCAGAAGTTTCTCTGCGCTATTGCAGACATTCGTGGAGTAATCACAGAGTAAAGAAATGTGTTATTTCTTTACTCTGTGGGAGTAATAGACTTTACTCAATGGCAGACATTAACGCCATCATGGGGCAGCGTGACGTGATTTTGCACGAATACCAACTTGGACGAAATGTGGGGGAAAACATTGCTAATGTTAATGGAACATGGAGTGCGTGCACGACGATTGATGGAACTGTCCGTAGATTATAATGCAAAGTTTGGCGTTGATGATATGGACATTAATCGTAAGCCAATAGACGGGCGTCCAGTAAATTGCGATATCGAACAGTTACGACTTCCACTGTACGCGAGCTGTCCAGAGAGCTTACTGTATCACCGGCAACTGTAGCCCGACAGCTGGCAAAAATGGGCTAGTCGAAAAGACTGGACACTAGGGTTCCACATGCCCTCACCGAACAGCAGCAACTGCGACGCTTGGAAACATGTCTTGCCCTCAAACATCGAAATGCTCTAACACCGTTTCTGCATTGCATTGTTACTTTTGATGAAAAATGGGTGCTCTTCGACAGCAGAAAACGAAAGGTTCATTGGCTGAATAAAGGAGAACACCGAGTTACACCCAAACAAACTTCTCTTTTCCGTTTAGTGGACTCCAGGAGTGTGGTGCATTTTGAATTTCTGCCACAGGGACAAACGATCAATAGTGACGTTTATTGCCCTCAGCTGGGCTAATGCCATCAGAAGTTGCGAATAAAACAACCGTCACTGGTGAATCGTGCAGGTCCAATACTCCTCCAAGATGGTGCTCGTCCACATGTGTCCGTTACAAGCCTGCAAAACAATTAATGGTTTGGGGTACGAGGTTCTTCCTGATCCTGCGTATTCACTAGATATGGACCCAACCGATTTCCACATGTTTCGTCATTTGGACAATTCCTTGGGATTCACTGATCGAGATGCTGTCATTACTGCTGTCACCAGTTTTTTTTTTAGAACTCTGTAATGCCAACTTCTGTCATCGTGGCTTTTTTTTTCATTGCCAACACGTTGGTACAACGTTTTGCTGCTGACAAGGAGAGGGCCCCAACGAACAATCGAGTTTTTTGATGCCCTTTGGTAGGATGGTGGTCTGATATGTCCTTTTCGTAAAACCAAGTCCGCAGCCTCCAAGTTGGCCTTATTTTCGAGAAAATCCCTTTTAAAGTCTGTGTTATGTAACTAGTGTAAACTGTACCTTGGCAATCATCACAACAGCGACAGCCGAATAGGTAAGTCATGGCGTACGAACCATAAGATCTCGAGTTCGAATCCACCCGTGTTAGGCTTTGTTTTGTTTTGTTTTTTTTCTTTTAATGTTTTGTAACTGCGCTATCGCCCACTTTTTAATATGCTGTTATAATATGCTGTTATAATGAAAAAAATATTTTTAACAAGTAAGAGCAATAAGGAACACATTTTCAACTAATTATGATATTAATATCTGTTATAAAAGTGTAAATAATTCCTAAACATATATCGATTTTAAAGAAAAGACAAATTTTTTAATGTTTAACTTTTCATTTCTTCTTATGTTCAGGTTTTGATGTCTTTGCTTCTTGCCCATATTGGGCGCTATAATAAAATAACATAAAATAATCGTTTTAACAAATAATTTCGAAGTTGTAGAATATTTACAGTTAGGCTTGTCGAATACAACGTGCTGGATGGTATTCTTCAAAAAAAACATTTGAAACACAAATGTGTGCGACACTAAGAACATTGGATGAATGCAGGACTAATCTTGTAGTTGCAATTTTCCTTTTTCATGCATTCCGGAAAAGAAATTTGATTTACATTAAAAAAATTTTCTTTTGTAGGCTTCAATTTGGCAGCATACCAGACGTATCTGACATAAATACAATCAAATGTTACATATATTGCAAGAAATTATATTTTTACAAAGAAATCTGTACACTATAATTACTGTCGGTCTTTAAAAGCAGCGTTATAAAAATTAAAACAACAACAAAAAAACAAAAGTCAACGCGTGGACTCGAACCCACGATCTCGTAATTCGTACGCCACGACGTCACCTGTTTGGCTGCCGCTGTTGTGGTGATTGCCGAGGTACAGTTTACACTAGTTATATAACACAGACTTTAAAAGGGATTTTCTCGAAAATAAGCCCAACTTGGAGGCTGCGGACTTGGTTTTACGAAAAGGACATATCAGACTATCATCCTACCAAAGGGCATCAAAAAACTCGATTGTTCGTTGGGGCCTTGTCCTTGTGAGAGCAGATATTTCACTTAATAAAATGTATTCTATTCCTTGTCTCTGGTTTATTTTTCTTTCCATCAAATTCGGCTAATACTTATGGAACAACCCTAAACAAAAGTATCAAATCAAATGATTGAAAATGTAAATTAATAATAATCAAACAATCACCAGAACTGTGGATTTAACATCAGGGGAAAACGGTTGGCTTCTTGTGTTTCCTCGATTGAAAATGTGATCAAAAATTCCACGAAATATTATTAAGGATATGCTCGATATATTTCGTGGATTAAAAATATCGATAGAAAAAAATCACTTAAAAAATTCTCAAAAATATTCGTTTACAGTTTTTCGCGAAGCTTCATTTTCGACCTTCATTCAATGACGTGCCGAGTGCAATATGACAATGAAACCGTTCACATTTATAATAGTTGAGAAATTCACATCAATCTTGCGGTTGAGAATGAAAATAATAAGTATACGGCGTTTCATATCTCAGATGTTCTTTTGTGGTAAAAGATTTTTCTTTCACACGACAGTTCCTTCTTATTTTTCATTTGCATTTTTAATTAAAATAGCATTAAAATGATCATTAGGTATTATGTTTAAAACAGAAACAATCACGTTTCCCTAAAATTTCAAATTTCCGTTGATTTTTACCTTTCCAGTCCACTTCACCCCTTTCCAGATGCAAAAGTAGCAGAGGATCCAGACCAGGAGGAGAGTGCAGGCCAACTGCCATCGTACTTCACCGGACTCTTCCAAGCCGCTCGTAATTTGGAGCACATTTCGTCTACGAGAAATAAAAAATATCTTTTTAGAATACTGCAAAATTTGTTGACCTTGTTGAAAGGAAACAAAAAAAAATGATAAAAGTTATTGAAGGCTAAATGAAGGCTAAGTTAGTTTGAAGGCTAAATGAAGTTCTTTTTTTGTACATGATATAAAGTGACGACCAAGAAAGACCAATCCTCACATTCCATACATGACTCTTCTCCAGCCTTAGTAGTATTCTCTGATCTTGAAATTTATCAAACATAAAATGGGATAAATCATATACACAATTGAATGATGGATGTAGAAAAAAAGAAGGACGAGACACAAGAACTCTAGAATAAAAATAATCAATAATAAAAATTGAACACAGGGTGTTAAGACCCTGAAAAAACTGTCGTTTCGGATAGAGACTATCCTTTGTCAAAGTAACGAGGATAATAGAGAAGTATCCTGAAAGTGGTCTATCCGAACCGTCAGTTTTTTCAGGGTCTTTCAACCCTTGTTCAATTTTTATTATTTTTTATACTGAAATGAAATAATACACAATTTTTTCGATAATACACAAATATCAAAAACGAAAACTATAGAGTGGAGATTTGATGTAGGTTTTGAAGATATGTATAAACTTATTTATTGTGTAAGAAAACGCTAATCGTCCCTTTATATTCAAAAATTTTAATATTGTCTTCTGTTCCATGCCTAATCATTTTGAAAATTATAAAATGCTTCTTGTCGAATTTTGCTACTATCAAAATAACTGGAGTAGCAAAATCAACTTGGAAAATTCATGGCCACAGGTTGAGGATGAGCCGCGTTCGGGATGACCTTCAACAAGGCATAACCCAGGACAACATCCAAGGATAGCGTAAAATTTGTGCCCGGTTTGTACCGCACAAGCAGGCAGACGAGCAAAAGCAACACCGGATGGAGACCTCTGGAGATTTCATCGACTTCTTGTTTCCTGCGTTTATTTTGTTTTATCTGAATTCTTAGTCTGCAGTTGGTATAGAATGGTTGGAAACAACCTCGTGGCCTTTTTCAGCCATTTAGATTCAATTCTGTTGCCGTGCTCATTAGTGATTTTGATGAGTCGTTGTGACCTAGGACAAGCGTGCTATCCTGCTGTTTGTTCTTGATACACTATAATAAGTGTCGTTTTCAGCAATGTAGCACTTTGGATTATATTAGCACCAATTCTTCGTGGTTCATAGTCCATGAGATGAACCCTTTTACCCATTCTATCTACGACAACGCATTCAGAATGCTGTTAAAAGTTTTCAGGTTAGCCATCTTATGTATCTGCAGTGTTCTGAACTTAAATAATTTTGCATGGAATGCTCCACATTAATGTAATAATTTGACCACATAATATGCACTTTCATGTTATTTTTATACTTATAGGGGAATATGCATGTATATGAATGTCAAAAATGCTTGATAGAACATGACTTTTCAAAATAGCAACAAATTTGATCGTACAACACACTTCAGGATATGTAGGGTGTTTACTAAACAAACGGCAAAATTTCAAGGGGGAATTTTTTGGGTTATTTTAAGAAACTTTTTTTTTTGATGAGTTTCGGAATGCCACTTTGTTTCAAAGATACAGATTTTTCGACAAAAACAATATTGATATCTTTTAACAAAAGTCTGATTGCTAAAACGGCTGCTTTTTGCACTTACACCAATTTAGTACAGATATTGAAAACACGGTCAGTTTACCCGTGGATTTTATACGTATTGTTGAATACGTCTCGTGACTTGTCATTTTCTTGCTTTGAAAGTTGATTGCTTCTTTATTTTCTGTCTTTGACAGTTTCAATTTTGTTAGTGAAGTTCTCTATCATGAATAACTACACGTATACGAACGCCGAGATTTATCTGTATTTTACGCTTGGATAGCGCATCAGTTTTTTAAGCTTGAATTTTTTTCTATGGGGCCATCTGAAATCGTTAGTTTACACTACTCCAGTGGGAAATTTAGAAGATTTGAGAAATTGGATAGTGGTGGGTGTAATGCAATTAGAAACAACCCTGGTGTTTTAGAAGGAATTCTGCAGTCATTGATGGTTTGGTTGGTTTGTTTGGTATTAACGTCCTTTTCAACTGCCATGGTCATTTCAGGACGGCGTTATAGGGGCCGCAAATTTTGCCTCGCAAGGGTTCTTTAACGTGCAGCCGGCAAACGACTACACGGGACCAACGACTTTACTTCCCTTCCGAAGGAAGTGCATGATCTCAGGATTTCCCCCTGAAAAATCCTCGTCGTCCTCGGCCGGGATCGAACCCGCGCACTCGGGCATCAGAGGCGATCACGCAACCGCTGAGCCACCGAGGCCGATGGCAGTCAATGAGGAGCAGATTGGATTCATGCATCCTAGCTGGTGGTAGTCATTTTCAGCAGTTATTGTATAGGTGATCCAAAAGTCAGTTCGCCCAAAAATATACTCACTGTTTCTAATTCAATACTTTTGAAACGCAAAGACTTACACTTACTAATCTCATGCGGAAATGTTGTGTAAATATGTAACTATGAAATTTGTCATGGTAGGTGGCGCTGATGGTCGGGCGAGCGAGACAGTATAGCAAAAGACAGCCGAAAGTACCAGGATGAAACTCTACCCAGACTATGGGTAGGTCGAAGAGGTGCTATTGAGTACCCACCTCTGTCTGCTGATTTGACACCTTTGGACTTCTACCTGTGGGGGAACATCAAGAATGGCGTATCGACAAAAACCAGCTACAATCAACGAGCTACGTAAAAAAGCTGTTGCATCCTATGCTACACTGACAGCCGTAGTTTGGTGTGCCGTTCGGCGCCATCGGCGTTGTTTAGAAGCTGCTGGTGGTCATTTCGAACACTTATTATAACTCTCTCAGAGTGCCATAAATTGTACCTGCAAGTCAAATTTGTAAGAAGATATGGACTATCAAACAGTGAGTACATTTTTGAACCATTCTATATATATAAAATGAAAACCATTAAATGTATCGACGACAAATTTGCAGTGGATAGCCTTTAATCAATGCGACATTGATTGAGACTACAGTAAATGTTCAAAGTAGCCCCTATTCTCCTGCTTGTACAAACGAACTGACTTTTGAATCACCCTGAAGAATAAGAAGCTTTACATGTAATATTAGGTAATAAAAGATTTTTTTACCTTTTATCGCCCTATATCTTCGAAACAAAGTTGCATTCCGAAAATCATCAAAGGACAAAAGATTCTTCAAATAACCCAAAGAATCACCCCCTGAATTTTTTGCCGTATATTAAGTAACACATCCTGTATATCAAAATTATATAAGTAAATAAAAATTGATTCATCGTTTATAACATTTAGATTCATGAAAATGATAGTCAACAACAAGACAGGATTTATATATAAAATAAGAATTATATTACTGAAAATCTATCCAGATGCTGCCAATGAATTAAGTACATTGCTCGACAAAATCGTACATTATCGGGGCCCAATGGAAATTTCAAGATACATCTAGGCTGTTGCAAAATGATTGCAGAGCTCTGTAAATGATTTCGCTTGCAAAGCAGTCGGTTACTACGTGTATGAGATAAAAGCAGACATTTTGGTCGTTGTAGCTAGGATTTCAGTGGATGCGGAAAATCACTTTGTGAGATGTGTTGCAGAAGTGCGTTTAATGTATGAGAATGGCTTTGTACGTCATCAGGAGCAGCATAGCACAGAGACAGAACCTTTATCAGATATTTTATCTTAGAACTACGTACAGTTAGTCGATGCCGGTAGAAATTAATCAACAGATACACTGTCCAGTCACATTAATGTGACCACCTGTCAGTAGCCAGAATAACCACCTTTCGCGGAGCGAACAGCTGCGAGACGGGCAGGAAGAGAGTCAATAAGGTTCTGGAAGCTATTGACAGGGATGTAAAGCCACACGGACTCCAGTTCTGTGGCGAGCTACCGTAGGTTGCGCGGTGGAGGATCCATGACGCGAACAACCCGATCGAGGTGGTCCCACAGATGCTCTATGGGGCATCCTGGGTTTAAAGCCAGGGGAATACCGTAAACAACGCATCCTCGTGCTCTTCGAACCACGCACGGACACTGGGCGCTGTATGGCACCTACTGGAATATGCCATCGTGTTGAGGAAACACAATCTGCATGTAAGGGTGGACATAGTCCAAAAGGACAGATGCGTATTTCCATTGATCCATAGTGCCGTTCACAATGATGAATGCACCCAGGGAATGCCATGAAAACATTCCCCAGGCCATAATGCTGCCTCCTCCGGCCTGGACCCTTGCGGCACGTGCTGCAGGGTGTTTGCATTCTGACGCTGAACGCCGTACACGTCATCGCCCATCTATCCAATGGAGCATAAACCGTGATTCATCGGAAAAAGCCACCTTTTGCCACTCTGTTGCTGTCCATTGCGGTACTGGCGTGCAAATGTCAGTCTTTGTCGCCGGTGAACAGCCTTCAGCATTGGTGCACGAACCAGCCGTCTGCTGCCGCAGTAACGTTCGCTGAACTGTCGTTGAGGATACACGTTTGGTAGCCCCCTAGTTCATCTGGGAGGTCAGTTGGTCCACGGCTGCACGTCTTTTCGCTTGCACGCATCTCCGTAGCCGTCGTTCACTTCTGTTATCTATGGCCCATGATGCCCCACACTTGGCACGTCGCTGATTTTGGGTATTGCCATTCTGCCATGCACGGTACACTTTCACCATGGCGGCACGCGAACAGTTCACAAAACTAGCCGTTTCAGATATACTACCGCCTTGGCTCGGAAGCCGATGATCATGCCCTTTTGGACGTCGGATAAATCGCTACGTTTCGCCATGACTCCAACAATTGCAATGTTTTCTACTTCTCTCTGACACCCTTCCTGTACTCCCCCCCCCCCACCTCTGATACTAGTACGTACCTTCTGGACGTAACCATTTTCCGCTGATGTTGAACGTAGGGGGTGGTCACATTAACGTGACTGGACTGTGTATATTCCAATGTATACAGGGTGCATCTGAACGGTCTGTACAAACTTGGAGGGTAGGTAGTATGGGTGATTCTAAGCAAAAAAGTTCATATGAACATGGATCCAAATTTGAACGATAACTGAGATATGGACAGAAATAAGAATGCCGCCACCAAGATCAACAAGTTAATAATTCAGGTTCTGTAAAGCCTAGATTAATGAAATTTGGAAGATTAACAGGGTACATAAGATTGTATATACCGTTAAAATTTAATCTACGTAATTCCAACGAGAAGTTTCCGAGTTACGCAGTCAAAATTGCAACAAGTGCTGGTTAGTACTCACAAGTGAACATGTGTTATAATTTTGAATGAGTAACTCGGAAATTTCTTGTTGGAATTCAATCAAATTTTAACGGTATACACAGTTTTATGTACCCTGTTATTCCCCTAAATTTCATTAATCTAGGCTTTACAGAACCTGAGTTATTAACTTGTTGATCTTGGTGGCGGCATTTTTATTTCTGTTCATATCTCAGTTATCGTTCAAATTTGGACCCATGTTCATATGAACTTTTTTGTTTAGAATCACCCATACTACCTCCCCTCCAAGTTTGTAAGACCGTTCAGATACACCCTGTATATCATAGTCAATTCACTATAATACAGGGTGTTCAATTCATCTGAAGACATTGAAATATCTCGAGAACAACACATCGGATCAAAAAAGTGTGGAATGAAAAATGTTCGTCTCGAAGGGGGACATCTAATAATACCAAACTCGAACCCCCACCCCCACCCCCTGGAGGTAGGGGAGGGAGGAGTAAAAAAACTTAAATGGGAACCCCCATTTTTTATTGCAGATTCGGATTCTCCAGAAAAAATTACCCCAATTACCCCTATAATGGACAGTGGACTGGCAGAGGTGGCCCGATTAATTGGCCAACTAGGTCACCTGATTTGACATCGCCTGATTTCTTTCTTTGGGGTTACCTAAAAGATAAGGTTTACCAACAAGTGCTAACAACCCGTGAAAACATGATAGAACGTATTAGAAACGCTTGCTCTGAAATTCCCCCAGATCTTCTTTTGTCCTGTGTGCAATCATTTGAAAAAAGGATAAATAACTGTATTGAAGTTGGTGGTCAAAACTTCGAACATTTACTGTAAGTAATTGAACAATGAAACGCAAGGGGACGCACCTAAAACCAACACTCCAAATTGTGAGAGGGAAGGGAACTCACATAAAACAAGCACCCCAAAACAAACAGCAAAAACTACTACGTCCACGTCGTTCTTCCTGGGTAACGCCAAATGTAGTTTCTGCTTAACAATAAACGAATAAATGAACTTCTCCGTATTCTTTCGATGGTAGCGCCATCTGCGAAATAATTTACATGAATAATGAAGTCAAATCAATGGTATAACCAAGGTTTCCTATAAAAAAAATGTTTCCCATTGGAAATTTTGACATAATTCGCTTCCCCACCCCTCGGGAGTGGGGGTGGGTGGACAATTATGGTGTCATTAAGTAGCATTTGTAAGAATATCAAAAACATTTAATTTTATTTTGCTGATCTGATACCTATTTCTTGAGATATCGCCATTTTTCAACGATTTTTTACCCATTTTGATTTTTGTCGATTACAGCGCCATCTGTGACCGAAATGACTCGAATCGTAGGTCAAATTGGGGTAATTTTTTCTGGAGAATCCGAATCTGCAATAAAAAATGGGGGTTCCCATTTAAATTTTTTATCTCCTTCCTCCCCCACCTCCAGTGGGTGGGGGTGGGGGGTCGAGTTTGGTATCATTAGATGTCCCCCTTCGAGACGAACATTTTTCATTCCACACTTTTTTTGATCCGATGTGTGGTTCTCGAGATATTTCAATGTCTTCAGATAAATTGAACACCCTGTATAATTGCATTAACTGAATTATTCTCATTCCCATTTGGTTTTGGTGAATGCTGGAAAACAATGCGACTCTCGTGGCACTGATGTAAGTAGACGGCACATCAGAACGCCAAGTTATAGCAATCTTAACAGGATGTCGTATGTTTCCCCCACCCGTTGCTATGCTATTTACTTTTATACGTGACTTTGCTACCACATAGGCAGACGTCGAAATCCCGGAGGGACATGTGCAATACGCTATACATCATCATTAACCCTTATAGCGATATTTCGTTTAGGATATTTTCTAAAAATTATATCGAAATTTAATTGGTATATTAATACATTGAACAAAGCATTAGTGCCGACTGATAGAAACAGTTGCTTTTACAAGCAAGACATTCGTGCGTAAAATAATCGTTAAACTATCCGATAACGTGAACACACTCACTCCCAAAACTCCCGCACGGGAGACACGGCCTGTTTAGGGTCCAAGTAAGTAACGTTGTTTGGCCCGCATAGGGTGATATTATGTCCTGTACTATTGATAAACGAGATGCAGTGTTTCAACTCGTATTCGTTCCGGCAACTCTCGGTGTTCCACCAGTTGTTGCACGTCCTCCACGGAACGTCGGCAGCCAGCGCTGAGATGAAGTAGTAGACGGCCCAGGCCAACACCACAATATAGTAAATGTTGAGCCAACATGACATAACCGCCGCTGCATAGCCCACGCCTACAAAGGGAATATATAAATAAGAAATAAGTAAATTTATGATGGATGAATAAATAAATAAAGATTAAACTTAAAATAAGAGCAAAATAGATTTTAAGATATTTTATGAACGCGGGGAAGTAATTAATCTGCATCGGGCAATATGAAAAAGGCATTCAAATCAATTTATTTGGATGATCATTTAATAAATGTATTCAAGTGATGCTTGCAATAGATATCAATAGGCTAAAAACATGGTGCACTCAATTTTAAGCTCAAAAATGCACATTAGACGATAAGCATGTACGAGAGTCGGTCATAAAATTCTTACAATCACCTCGGGCACGCGCAGCGAAAGAGTGGTTAATCCTTCTTTACACATGTACTTTATGGTAGTATGGGTCCATGTTGCGTTTAACAATAAAATAATGGTAGTGAGTTCTTAAATGCAACAATTTTAAATTTTAAATTTATTTTAAATTTAAAATTGTTGCATTTAAGAACTCACTACCATTATTTTACATGTACTTTACACTTTCTCCAGCGATGAACCAGAGCCCATTATTGCAGAAGTTCTCTGTTTGACCCTGGAGGGACTGTTCCGCTTCAAAAGTGACCTCTTCATCGTCTTGGAAACAGCGTCCACGTGGATAGAGAACAAAGTCGCTGGGTGCTAGGTCATGTAAGTAGTGTAGATGAAGCAGTAACTCGTATTCATGAATGCTTAAAAGTGTCGCAGCCTCTTATGCTGAACTTGGTAGAGCATTGTCATGCAAAAAGCAGCACTTTTTTGGACAGTTTTCTGCAACGTTTGGTCTTGATGGTGTCCCGTAACATTCGCTTTAGATTCCAATGGTACGTCCCTGCGATCGCTTGGTTTTTACGAGCATAATTCCATCATTAGGAGCCTCTTAGTGTCTCAACTAACGTTGAACCGGTGGATCCGCGCTTTCTTCGGAGACGGGGAATTGGTGTTCTTATAATGCTTGTTTGTTTCTTTGTGGATCTTTGTTTCGGGGTCGTATTCATAAACCATTGCTTCTTTATGCTTGTTTTGCATTTATTCGTCTATTGTGAGGAGGCGTCGAAAAGTCTGGATTGGTCCGACATCGCACCAAAAAGTTGGCAGTTTGCAGCAATCTTTGTCATGTGGTGCTCTGCGTACGTAGATGTTACGAACTTTGGAGTGGCTTATGTGGATCTTCGGCATGGTTCCACTATCATTCTTTGATCTTCGAGGACCAAGGCTCTACTTGCTGCACGACTTGCGGCTCCTCACTAGGGAGTTGGTGAATCCCAGGGCGGGGGTAGTCTTCCAGGTTGAACTGGCCACTTTGGAAGCGTTGTCACCACAAGGCTGCGGCCTCTTACGATGATGCATTTTCCCTGTATACGCTTTTCAACACGACATAGACCTGTGCGGCGTTTTTACCAGTTAGATGCAGAAACATATTAGAGGTGGCGCTTCGATTTTCCCACTGGGTTGCGTATCTTGTATTTAGCACTGTGGCGGCGAATCCACAAAATTGGCACGGATTAAATTGTCTTGGACGTTTCTGCAGGAATATCGCACCCGGGCGTCCATGACGACTGTAAGGACTTTATGACCGACTCTCGTATTAAACGTAGCAATATTGATTTTTTAACGATTTCATTTGTAACGTTTATTTAAAACCCTTCTAATAATAATAATAATAATAATAATAATAATAATAATAATAATGCAAACTAAATGTAATAGATGTAAAAACGTAGTATAAGATGTGCTAGTGTTTTATGAAAGATGTTTAACTTGTAAAAAAAAAACAAGGAGAAAGCTACAGAGAAAGGGGGGAACCACTAATCCGCAAAGACAAATGAGAAGAAAAATACGTGTTGCGAAGACGAAGTCTTCATTCTCAATGGCCGTGTTTGCGAAGACAAAGTGGAAAAATTTAAAACTAATATGTTTAAAACCTACAGAGGGTCATTACTATAAGACAATGACAAAAAGGAAAACCTTTTTTCATTGGTACTGAGGATGAAGACTTTGTTCCATTCCACAGATTATTTAGAAGAGGTAAAGATAAAATTCTTCCCTCACAAATAAAGAGCACGGTCGTTCGCGGTGGGAGGGGGTGAGGAAGCTGCTTGAGGGATTGGGAAGACCCCCCCCCCTCCCTCCAAATAAAATCCTGAGTACGGCCTTGTATTACAAAGATAGTGTACTTTACAAATGAACGATTTTGAACTGCCGAAACATTATGAAAACTTTTGACGCCATCTACGATCATGTTCTCTCTGGAGCCCATTGTTGCGAACAATTGCCCTACATCACAATTTTCATTCCAGAGGACCACCGCGAATCTGGACAAGCTTTAAGCAGATTGTTCAAAGTACATGGTCGCCTACTTCCAAGGGCCCACTTTAAAGACCAAAGTAGCAGAAATCGTCGGCGAAGCTTAGGGTGATTTTCCAGGATTATCCTCAAATACCCGTATGGTCATTTCCTGTGTCAGTGTCGTTTCATAACTTTAAACTTTGTCTCAATGAACCCATATCCGGGTTACGTGCTCCCCATAGAGAGTGGGAATTAGAGATTTTTAGCGATAATGTTGCGCACTGTTGACTGGGAGACTCTACATATTCAGCAAATGAACTTTAAGTTTTTCCATTTGCCCCCGAGATGAGAGGATTCACTTTCGCTGGGTCTTTCTCTGATAGGGCTAAAAAGTCTAACTTTGCTTTTTTTATAATGGCTGGTTAGAAATATTTGTCGTCGTGAAGAGCTGTTAAAAGCTCATCAAAAATCAGTCAAGCTTTGGTAGCATACAGAAACCTTTTCCAACAGCTGGCTATGATAGGAATAGGCTACATGTTATACCTTCTGCCAACCTCGTTCACATTATGTTCACGTTCCCCCAATATTTTCATGTTAAAATCGTTCAACTATAACGTACTCATCCTAAAGCGAACGATTTGCACAGGTGACTTCAGCTGCTTAATCCCCGGTCCTGTAAAAAGGAATCTCAGCCCTCGAATATGTTTGGAGTTTAGAGTAATAAGAAAATTACTCTACAACAGGAATATTAGAACAATTTAACAGACAAGTGCAGAAATAACGATATAATTTAAGAGAGGAGACAAACAAGTGTTGAATGTTATATAATTTTTGCAAATCTTAAAATATAGCATGACCGATAAATATTGTAGAATTTAATAGATAAACTAAATAGAACTATTTACTTCTGTCCTTCAAGTTAAAATTTTTCCGATAACTTTTTCTTTTTAATTTTCAATTTCCTTTGCCCATGGTTAAATGTATTCAAAACAAAATCCACGTAGAAAGTATTTTATAAGCGTGAGATAAGCACGTATACGAAAAGAGCAAAGGCTATTCAATTTGTCACAAAGGCAGCTCGGCGAAGACGCTCAATCCGTCGGCAAGGCAACCGCCCGCCTAATCGCCCCGTTGCCGTGGCGACGTCTAAACGCGCCCAAAAGAGGAGTTTCCGACGTGAATTGGACGTAACGCTTCGCAAACACCCACGTTTTTAACGGTTGTTCCGAATTCAACCCTTGCCGAAAACTGTTGGAAAGGAAGAGAAGGGTAAAGGGTGGAGGAGGGGGCGGGAGGGATTGTGAAGGAAGAGTTCAGCGCGTGAAAGATAAAAGACTTTTCAACATTTCCTCCCAAAATCGATGCTTACCTTTGAAAATGGGGCAAATCTTCCATACGCCCAATCCGCCGACGCTGAGGAACTGGCCGAGCGAGAGTTCCAACAGAAAGATGGGAACGCCAGCGCAGATCACCGTCATCACATAAGGGACGAGAAACGCCCCTGTTAAAAGAAAAGAAAACAGAACGGAGAAAAAAAATGAGAGGCAGAATGGTCAAGAATAAAACTCATAATTGCATATTTTTTTTCTTTTAGAACGTTTAAAGGTCATTTAAGAAAATCGGTTTTGGTATCAGTTAAGAGCATAAAATATTAACGAAATATAATTTAGGAAAAATCCGAAAAATATTTTTATTCACGTAATCAAATCTAGAAATTGCAATCATAAATTAATAATTAAACAACATTTTCGTCTTGCAAATTTCAAAGCTTATTTTAATTTTTCCTGCCATTGAAAAAATACGTAGAATTCTTCCCACATGTTGAAATAATCACTCTGCTTTAAATTATTTTTATTATAATGTTTTCTCCATAAATTATCTCTGCTTTTACATTACGACGTAATTTGCTCATCAAATTCAGCACGGAGAATCTTTCCAGTTGTTTTTATTTATTTTTTTACTGTTTCATAGTTTGCATGAAACAAACGAGAAAAAATTCTTTCCTCAGCACTCCTCATAGTCTTCTCAGAATGAATACATTTTTATACTTTGGTCATAGAATATAAAAGAACATTAATATTTGCGTCCAACGGAATGTCGTACAGAATGAAAAAGAATAAAACTGTATAACAACAATGTATTCGATAGTAAAGCACACTATTTTTGTTCCCTTAAGTATCTTAATGGAATGAAATTAATTATTTTGTTGAGATTTATATCAATATCTCATAATTGCTATATTAATCCGAAAGTTCATTATTATATTCGTGTTGATGCAACTTGCTTTAGTTTACTTCATTACAGAGAATGTTCTGGCTGTCGACCAAGATTATGTCAAGAAAGGAATCTCTTATGAAGATTGCATCGTTCCAGCGCTTTTATGATATTCAACATCTGAGCATCACGTAATGACCCTTCTTCATTTGTCACTACCATCAGCAATATGAATAGTGAGGTCTGGTGCTCTCAAGTTTTGCCCAGTATATTAAATTTTTTCGTGTATAACGTAGGAAAATGATGATAGCCTCCCGAGTAGACGAGATGAGATACCGCAACAAAGGAGATGAGATATCGCAAAGTCTTCATGCATAATCTTTATTACTATTATTCAATTATCATTTTCTAAAGGTACTTAATCATACGGCACTATCTATCCAAAAATAATTAGACACTTTCGATTTTAGACGTTTTGTCGAATATCTAGAAAAATACTTGACGAATTATCCTGAAACTTCAGGGATGTAAAGAGCATGTTACACCTCATATTTCAGCAAAGGTTTAGTCCCGAAGGCAAATAGAGGACCAGCAACAAATCGAACAAAAAAAAATAATGTTTGGAATCACCCTGTAAAAAAATAATGTTTGAAATGCGTTGTAACTGTAGCATATGATTATGAGGCTTTTTTTTACTTATCTGCCGCTAAGTTAAAAATTGCTCAGCATCTGTACCAAGATAGATTTCCGGAAGTGACGTCACGAAACTTTAAAGCGCTATAACTTTTTAACGGAGCGTCAGATCGAAAAACGCGACTAGACTTTTTTGCTCACAGTTTCATCCTCTACATATCCTTAAATTTATGAAACGTCGTCCATTTACATCCTGTATACCTTTTATATTTAGAACTGTCTAGATCATCGTAAACCACTGAATTTACAAGATTTTGAAAAGGTCACAAAGAGCAAGAACACTGTCTTCATTGCATAAGCTTAAGATAACAAAGACGAATACATCCTGGCTGTTTATCCTGCCGACGCTCAAAGGAAATCTAAGAATTGGATTGATCAAAGAAGTTTTTTGAAGCTTTCTCCTTCTGCGTTTGAACCCCAAGCAAAAGACCATCGCCGAAAAAAATAAGTCTCATAGCAGAATCAATTCGAATATGACACATCAAGAGATACCGAAACTCTCATGAAAAGCATGCCAAACTGAATCAACATGATTAAGGAGCAAGGAATATCATACTAAAAAGTAAAAGTTGTTTATCATACCCTGAAAAAAAGGATACAGATTCAATTAGTTCATGAAATGACCAAAAGTCACCACTACAATTTATCAAACCTCATTCGTACTGGGCAATTGCTCAACTAATTAAGTTAATTACAATGTACTAAATCAACACCTTCTCTCTGCTTCTCAAGATGGCAAATTAGCGCTCCTCATTCACACAATTCTGTTTTGGCAGATTACATAAGCTAAATCTTAATTTTCTAATCTGCATAACTTGATTAGAAAATGTTGATTCATTGATTCGCGCGGGGTAAGTCAGATATAAGATCCAGGTGTTTATTTTACTTTTATGAATATACAGTATAAACTATTAAATTGCTTATTTTTACCTTCATATCTTTATAGAAGGACAAATTGGGGAATTTTTTTTCCAAAAATTAACACACTTTAAAGTTTTCAGATTATTGTCAAAAATTACAGGAATTTTATATATGTTAAATCTTAGTTCCGTTAAATCGAGGTTCTGATATTTATCAACGCCATTATAGCCTTTTCACTATGATGTCAATTAAATTAGTGTTAAGATGACAATTAATCCTTCAGTAACTATGAATCAATCACCGAACACTGCAAAAACGAGTACTACTTACACTCTATAATCTTATAACCAACTCGAACCTGAAAGAACTATATAGAAAATATAGCGAACATTCCCACCCAGTGCTCATCAGGTGAGGCAACCAACCAGATAAAATTGAAATATCTACCATAATCTCAGCGTTCCTGGAGAATCATTCCCATACAATGCCATCAGAACTTGGAACTCTTTTTCATAAGACATTAGGAAATCAATTATCAGCTGCCCAACAATGAAATTGATGAATCACAAGCTCCATGCTCTTAAGTTAATCTCTGACTACTTTTTAACTCTTCAATCACAGGTGAGCGATCCCATTCTATGGTTTAACCCGGTCTCACTGAAGTGGTAGTTTTGTGATCTCCATTATGTCATGTGAATATATATTTCCTTCCTTTGTTTTTCCCCGTCATCTGGACGACGACTTTGTATTCTCCTACACCTTCTGAATAATTACAAGGGAACCATCCGAATCTGTATCGCACAGTTTCAAACCAAATTGAAATATTTTATTCATCTGAATAAACCATTGATGCTTGCAAAATAAGAAATCGCACTATTTTGTTTCTTTCAAAATAAACCGCGTAAACGAAAGAACGTCTTTGTTTGCGCGCACATAGCCACATGAAACCCTTTGTTACGCCCAAGAGATGACGTGCGCGTGCATTAATATACCTGTTGGCGCTTGACGGAACTTCTTTCCTCCACCACTCAACACTGCCTTAGCCTACAATGATAACGGAACTTCTTTCCTCCCTTATCATTGTAGGCTATGACACTGCGCACGAATACAGTTTACCTGAAAGCAATGGAATTTTACTTCCTACGCAGGGGCAGAAGATAACTCTGAAGTTTCTAGCAGACTTTTATTTTTTAAAAATAGATTATTAAATTAATTGTCATCCAATAAAAAAAATCTGTATAGTAATTAATAACCATTTCCTTAATTCATTATTTTGTTTTACTAATTTTAAAAGGAGGTTGGCAAGGGAGCGCCGTAAGATTTTGCTTCTTTAATCTTCTGAACAAAGGGCAACCGCCACCGCGCACAGCCAACACCACCTAGACAGAAATAAAAAAAAATTACGCTATAGTCAAATATGAAAGTCAATTTTGAAATGTGCAATGGGAACCCCTATTTTAATGGAATTTTCAGATTGTACACAACATTTGAGAAATGTTTATTCTGGGCGTATTTTTTTTCAATTGATCCAACCGTTTAGAAGATAGAGGTAGTGAACGTGTGGTGTGTTTGGATTTAAAGAAAAGGCAAAAAAGATAAATTGTTTCTAAACAGAACGGTTTATAAAAAGCTTAGCAATGTTTTTATTTGAAGATAACATTTTTACAGTAATGCAAAACAATGGTTATACTATAAATATTATAACAAATATCACTGTTGGTCTATGCACATCTGTAAGCGATCTGAAGATCTCAGAAAGAGAAGAGAATTCAACTCAAAATCAAGTTTTTGATAGTTTTGCACGCAAAAAAAACACGCCAAAGTGCTGTTTTGCAGAGACCTTTCTGAATACAGTATCTTTTCTCCTCCAACGCATTGCACGCAAGTGAAATAGTCAAACTATCAAAACTATCAAACCAACCATAGTACCGTCAACTTTTATTTTCGTTTAAATTGATGAACAATTTCTATTTTTTGCCTTTCTTTAAATCAAACACAATAATGAATTCAATTTACTTCTCTGGCCACCACAGTCCCCGGATTTGAACCCAATCGAACATCTTTGGAATAGCTGGAACGGGTTATTCGAGACATGGATCCACCACCATCCAATAGGCATCAACTGGGAGCAGCTATTGCATGCGCATGGATAAGCATCACGAAACAATGCTTCCAGCGGCTAATTGAACCCATGTCACGCGAATTCGTGTTGTATAGCTGCTAGGGGTGGCGCAACACAGTATTAGGAGGATGTCCTAATACACTGGCCACTCAGTGTGTAATCAGTGATGAAACCTGTAAGTGGTGTTCTAATATGAGAACACCACAGTGCTCAGAAAAAAAAGGCTGAATAGCTGCTGCCTAGCTGCATATCAAACTTGCCACAGGAATGATGTTAGATGGAACTATGACAAGTTGAAGCATCAGGAAATCTTAACATTGTGAAAGAGGAGATAAATCCACCAGCTTATGCATGATGTGCAATGGAAACCTCTATTTTTACTGGTATTTTCGGATTGTACACAGAAATGTTTTATTCTTGCTGATTTTCAATTGATCCAACCGTTTAGAACATAGAGGCTCTGAAAGAGTGGTATGTTTGGAATTTAAAGAAAAAGCCAAAAAACAGAAATTGTTCATCAATTTAAACAAAAACATTTATTATAACAAAATTTATTGTACAACCACTATTTTGCAACAATAAAAACATTGCTATCCATTTTATAATCCATTGTGTTTAGGAACAATTTCTGTTTCTTTGCCTTTTCTTTAAATCCAAACATATCATACTTTCGGTGCCTCTATCTCCTAACGGTTGGATCAATTGAAAAAACATTAAGAATAAATGTTGTGTACAATCTGAAAATGTTGTGTAGAATTTGAAAATACCATTAAAAATAGGGGTTTACATTGCGCATTTCAAAGTTGACTTCCATATTCGAATATAACGACGGTTGTTTTTTTTAAATGAAATACACATAAAAAAATCCTCACATAAAAGTACAATAATTCTTCCATTGAAAGTACTTTGTTGGATTTGTATTTTAGAAGTTGGCCATTGGTTCTCATTGTGCTATAATTTTCATATCTTTGAGATACTACACCAATTTTATTTTTATTTATTTATTTATTTATTTATTTATTTATTGTAATCCAATACGTCCATCCAGGGCCTGTATGGTCAGAGGACGACGAGTTGGGTCCCTGGATGGACCTGGATTAACGACTGCTGTATGATGGTCGCAGCAGCCGGGGGTGGGGGGGTAAAGATCAAGTAAATAAATAAATTAATAAATAATCTATAGTCAAAATCTAATGATACATACAATTTTAGGAGAGATTGCCTTTTTTTAACTGCGTGAATGCAATTTACATTATTAATCTCCATAAACTTTCTCTCATATTAAGC
>JAHWFO010062772.1:38730-67070 GCA_023313115.1 Rhysida immarginata | reverse complement strand
GTATCTTTCAATTTGCATAGTACAAATCCTCCTAGGCATAATATGCCGCTTACAGCGCCATCTAGTGATAAATTTTGGAACTATTTTTTTTCTTATCCATATCAAATGCCCCTTCTTCAAGAATGCTCAGTCCAAATTTGAAGTCATTCGGACTCATGGTTGTTTTTTTATAGCATTTTTACAAAGGGACTTTAATTATAATCACCTTGTATATCACTGTATCCTGCAGGTAAAAATACTGGCTAGCGAGGGGGGGGGGTTGGAGGGAGACGCCGCGAATACCAAATATGAGAAGAGGGGGTGAAAAAATGATCATCATACCCCGGGCGCAATTTACCATTGCCTGCGGTTTATTTTAGCATTTTAAATTTCCATGATAGGCTTTGCCTAATTGAGGAACCCTACATACGAAAGAAATGAAGGGTATACGAATTGCCTACATTAATATAACTAATTTGTAATCTGAAATAAATGTTGTTTTATCGCTTCGATTACTACAGTTGTACGCTGAACAAACTGCAGGCATGTTCACGTTCTATTATAAAAGAAAAAAGAAAAAAAATCCTTTACAAAACTCAAATAAAACCACGACTTTTTGTCACTAGAAACCCAGGTAAAGCTATCTGATCCAACACGTAACTGACTTTGCTATACTAAAGAAAACATGGCGACCGAGTATGCTGCTAGTCGCCGTGAAGGGTGCTGTTTCCAATGGGACAGCCTCTCTATGTATTCTATCTCGTTGGTGAAATCAGATTTATGGAAAGAATTATAATAATTTTCATACACCTTCAACAATCCGACCTTCATTGTTTCCAATAAACGAAAAACACTGATTATTAACATCCAAGATGGAGACAATGAAATGGTTAGGTGACTTTTCTGCTTCCAGACTTTGTTATCTCGTTGACCTCGTCGACAGAGCGAGTGACGTAATTTCTCGACCAATCAATAAGTAGATTATGATCAGCAACTTCCGATATTGCTGCATGGGCATCCGTATATTGATAACAGAACAATATATGAAATAGTCTTCTTCCGATATTGGTGCTGCATCAATATTTAGTTGACGCTACATAAAAAAACTACATATTAATAGTGAATTGTAATGGTGACAATTTGATAGTGTAGTAAGATCAAAGTTTATTCATGATGCATCAAATTGTATTTTTGTTTCAACAATCAAGCACTCATCAACTCTCTTATTGTTGCTACATCCAAAGCATTTCTCTCCGTGTAGTTTTCATGCATACCGATAACAATTTTAATTCGAGTCTAAATTGGAAAATAAATTATTGTAATATTTTCCAAACTTTTGTTCATATTAAGTAGGTCACATAAAAAATACTGGGCAACAATGAAATTCCTTTTTAGGTGAAAGTTCCCAATCCTGAATAAATTTAACGTGCTGAACACGAATATCACATTGCAAAAAGTTGATTGGCTCTCGTTGCACATTGGAGAGGATTAACTACAGCAGGAATGGCTGGCAGATCTGTGTTAACCTGAAGGTAGTGTCTCTGTTGATGGGTTTGCAAGCAGGGGTATACAAAATACTGTTGTTTTCTTTGTCTATGGGAACCAGAGTAATCAATTTGCAATACATCAAGAAAGATTGACCTCCGAGAACCTTTTTTAAGCCCGGAGAAGTAAATATACTGCATCCATCATTGGCAGAACCACACAAAATCATCTTTCCTCCTTTACACATCAAGCTCGGCCTTGTAAAAAAACTTGGTAAAAGCCATGGATAAGAATTGTTCAGCATTCAAGTACACATTACTAAGAAATCGCAGCCAAGTCAGTTTTTTCTTCGTCATATTCGTGTTAATCAGATTGAATGCATTAAGAAATGGCTATTTTCATCTCGGAAGCATGAACTTTTTGAAATTTTGTTGCACAGTGATATTAATAAATACTTAAACTTTTAAATTTTAGTGTCTTGATGGCTCCATTCCTATTATAGTTATTGATGATCTTTAAAAATACACAGTCAGAATTTCAAAAGCCAATTTTTTTTGCGGACACACATAAATCTCAATAACGGACTTTTTAAATTCGTTAAAAATATTATACAACGTTATTTTGTAAGAAATTCAGCTTCCATGTACCTGCATTGTTCAGGATTCTGATTTAATAAATTGCTTAGTTCAGTATATAATTTGCGTAAAATTTTCAGTTTCTTATCATTATTCTTATTATTATTATTATTATTATTATTATTATTATTATTATTATTATACTAGCAGATATGCCCCGGCGGCGTTACTCGGTCTGTTTCCCTGGCGCCATGTCTTGAGTAAACAAACATAAACCAAGTCTACTTCACATACAGGGTGTTCATAAAATGGAGGATAATAAATACCTAGGGTGATCCTTTGCATGATGACAAACTTATAGGGGAACGTTTCTAACTTACATAAGTTTCTTATGCAAAATATTCAAAACTCAAATTTTAAGGGTCTAAACATCACGCGAAGTTTTCTAAAAGCTGATGACGGAAAACGTCATTTAATCTCAACAATTGCCATCGTTTTCTCGTGGCATAGCGCAGTTCATTATGTGAAGTGTTGTTGCAGAAAGTTCATAAATGACGTAATGATGTTTTTTATGTAGATACTGTACTAAATTTTGAGTTTTAGACATTTTCGATAAGGAACTTTTTACTTAGATTGGTATATGGAATCACACTATGCAATTATTATCCTACATTTTATGAACATCCTGTATAGGTATATTATTTTTACCACACATTCCCCCCTTTGGGCCAACCTGACACTTGGCACATGTAAACCTTACTCTGAACTAATGAACATATGGTGCGAATATATCAATCGGATAAGTGGTTCAAAAGTTTTAAGAACATTTACATACGCACCTTGAACCTGAATTTATATATATATAAAGACTAGCGGACCCGGCAATGCTTCGCTGTTGCTAAATCTATAAATGTCCTGACTGATTGACTAAATCATCATAGTCGAGCCAAAACTGCTGAAGCTATTAATATGAAATTGATCTGTAGTTTTGTTTTATTATATAGAGGATTTTACGAAATTCATCACCTAAGGGGGTAAAATAGGAGATGTAAATTTGTATGAAAATCCGTCTTTTTTAATTTAAATCCTTGATTAAATCTATGAAAATTGGTACATGGCACTTTGGTAAGAAATTAAGAAAACCGTGTTTCATGAGTTTTGTAAATTTACCCCTTGAAAAGGATATTCTAATTAGCTTCAGGGGCTTTGGCTGAGCGATGTTTGTAACAAAATTACTTTCTATAGGACAAATTACTAAAAAATGTATTTTTAATACAGAGAAAGGGCGCTGGCTGTATTTTAAATTGCGGTACCGTTTAAATGTTTGCATCACTCTATAACCGAATGTGCACACACCGTGAGGGCATACACTGCTGGATGGCCGCTCCGAATATACGAAAATTGTTCTGCATAATCTATAAATAGCAAAGACTTATTTTTTCATTAAAATGTAATGTCCATGCACACATACACACATTGTTTTTTATTTATATAGGGTGGTCCATTTAAGTGTAGACGAAAAAATCAAAAGTGAATTACTTCGCGGGGGAAATTCATTAGCCAAAAAATTGGCCCCCTTCCACTCCTCTTGAGAGGGGGTGGGGGGGGGGGGGGGCTTTGAAATCTTAAATATGAACCCTTATTTTTAATGGTATATTCAGATTGTACACAATATTCGAGAAATGTTTTATTCTTGGAGTTTTATCAATTGATCCAACCGTTTAGGAGGCCCTGAAAGTGTGGAACTTTTAAAATTTTGAACCCAATTTTATCGATGAAGACAAAGAGATAGAGAGTAGGTCTTACAGACATTCCTATTCTACTTTTTAATGATCTTTAAGAATCCGAAGTCAGAATTTCAAAATTCAAAAATTTTTAGTGCCTTTAAAAATAGGAGTTCCTATTTAATATTGCAATGTTTCCCCTATCCCCGCTCTCAAAGGGTGGGGATAGGGGGTCGGATTTGGTTTTATTGGTTAGCTTTTAAAAATATTAAGCACGTGTTTTTGGGGTTTTTTTTTGTTTTTTAAATTTTATTTTGTCTTTTCGATCCGATGTGTATTTCTCCAGATATTCCGCTGTCCTGGTCTTTTTGTTGCACACTGTATAGAGTTATTTAGATTACAAATTTACATCCCCTATTTTACCCCCCTTAGAGGATGAATTTCGTAAAGTTCTTTTCATAGTGGATGCTTACGTCACAAAATAAACCTACAGTCAAAACTTGATGTAGTTAGCTTCAGCGGTTTCGGATCGTCATTGATGAATCAGTGAACAAGCTATTGAACAAATAACCAATGCATTGCAGGAACGCTGGTGTTTACAGATAACAGTCTTCATGCAAGATGGTGCAGCAACGCATATGGGTCGCCCAGTAAAGGAACATCTTCGTACCAGTTCGGCGATGTAGATGTTCTGTAGAGACACTTTCCAGATGCGTCGCCTGCCCGTTCACCAGACCTTAATCCATTTCACTTCTGGCTGTGGAGAGCACTGAAAGATCGTGTTTATCATGGAGGCATACGAATCTTGTCTGAAGTGAAAGCCAAGATCATTCGTCATGTTGCAGCCATTTCACGGGAGACACTTCCTGCTACTGTTGAATATGCTGTCCTGCGCTTCCAGCATGCCATCGACGCAGAGGGTGCGCATATTGAACAGTAGTGCATCACTACCGTCTGTGTAAGATCTTGCAGCGTCACCTTTTCTCCTGATGACAACCGTATGCGCAAAAATATTCCGTTGGAATTCTCTTCCCCATGTTCTGCTTAGCCTATATACAAACTTTCATTAGTATCCGTGCAATAACGCAGTCTTCAGTCCGCGCAGAATTGGAGAACTTTAATTATAACCACTCGATATGTAGATGTTCCGGTACATGTTTTTACTTTTCATATGTAAAATCCATGCTCTCAGTGACTGGACATTACATTTTAATGAAGAAAAAAAGTTTTTGCTATCTGTAGAATATGCAAACAATTAAACGATACCGGAATTTAAAATACAGCCAGCGTCATCTCTCAGTATTCAATCATTGCTCAGCCAAAACCCTTGAAGCTAATTAGATTATCCTCTCAAGAGGTAAATTTCCAAAAATCATGAAACACGTCTTTCTTAATTTCTTACCAAAGTGCCTTACACTAATTTTCATGGATTTAATCATGGATTTAAATTAAAAATGACAGATTTTCATAAAAACTTACATCTACTATTTGACCCCCTGGGGGATGAATTTTGGAAAATCCTTTCTTAGTGTGTTTCTATTATAAAATAAAACTACAGACCAAATTTCATATTAATAACTTCGGCGGTTTCAGCTCGGCGATGATGAATCAGTCAATCAATCAGAACATGTTATTTTCTATTTATAGATTTAGCAATAGCGAAGCATAGCAACACCTCCTAAAAAGAAAGCCTCTGCACGGAAACCGTCATACATTGTTACATCATCAGAGTAGTGCAAATTCAGGGCTTATTATTGGTAGAATTACGAATATCACCTTCTAAACCAAAGGCCTTACAACAGACGATGAAAATGTCATCAATATTAGGCCCAAACTACAGCGCTCTTAGCCAAAGGTAATTTTATCAATGCAAGAATAGTTTTTTCCCCTTAATATTATTGTTTAAAAATGTATTTGTTGCTATTTTTATAATATTGTGCAAAATTAAAAGTGAAAGTTTACCAATCTTAGAGCTATGTTGTTCTTGAGTGCATGAAAAATCGGCAAGGAAGAAATCTTTTTTTTTTATTACCTTTCTGCAAAGAGCGCTATTGTTTGGGCCTGATATTGATGACATTTTCATCGTCTGTTGTGTGACAACACCTTCTAAAAAGACAAAGCCAACGAGAAAGACAGGCCTCGAAGCGGAAAAGTCACCTGACCATCTGGGTCCGAACAACAATCCAGTCTTCATTGCCTCGATGTTGGATTTTAACAATCAGTATTTTTTCGTTTGTTGGAAACAATGAAGGTTGGATTGTTGTTCGGACCCAGATGGTCAGGTGACTTATCCGCTTTGAGGCCTGTCTTTCTCGTTGGCCTCGCTAAAAAGAAAGCCTATGCACTGAAAATTTATACATTATTACAACATCATAAAAAGGCATTGTTAATCGTATTTCTACCAATAATAAGCCCTAAATTATGACTTCTTATGACCATGTAACAATGTATGAATTTTCAGTGCAGAGGCTTTCTTTCTAGGAGGTGTTGCGAGGCCAACGAGAGACAGGCCAGGGCACTCAAAAGTCACATGATCATCGGGGTCCGGTCAACAATCCATCCTTCATTGTTTCCAACAAACGAAAAACTACCGATTGTTAAAATCCAAGATGGAGACAATGAAAGATGAATTGTTGGCCGGACCCCGATGTTCATGTGACTTTTGAGTGCCCTGGCCTGTCTCTCGTTGGCCTCGAGGTGTTGGTTGTGAGGCCTGAAGCATGACCTCCTCTATTATTCCAGACCTATTCTTAGCGTATAAAATTGTGTATATGCTCTTCATTGTTAAAAGGCGGTCGTCAAAGACAATGCTAAGTAAAATTAACAATGTTTAACAATTGAAATTGGAAATTTAACTGGACACGCCCAGATTTTCTTTCATTGGACAGAGTATAGTGAAAAAACCCAACACCTCCTAGAGAGAAGGCCTGCGGACAAAAGGTGTACACATTGTTACATCATCATCAAGCGGCCAAATTTACGGCTTATTATTGGTAGAAATACGATAACAATAGCCGTTTGATGATGATGCAACAATGTATATACCTTTTGTCCGCACAAGTTATTGTTAATTTAAAGGGTAATTGGCTAATAAGTCTCCACGCTGGCCAAATTTTTATATCTTTTTTGAATGAATCAAGGATTAAATTAAAAACTAGATAAAATAATTCGTGTTAGTTTCATTCACTAATTTAAACTGACAACGGTGCGCTTAAGCGCTTGTTTGGGAATACCAAGTACTAAATTTTGTATACGGTTTAAACAATAGATATCAGCTTTTAAGGTTGGGTCTGAAGTAATAATGGCGTTTGCCTGAAGTTTAGAAGGTGATGGTTATTCCAACACTACCTCTACTAAATCCTGAGCGCGAAAACGTCGTACATTGTTACATCACCCCAATACCTCCTAGAGAGAAGGTCTGCAGACAAAAGGTGTATACATTGTTACATCTTCATCAAGCAGCTATTGTTAATCGTAGTTTTACCAGTAATAAGCCCTAAATTTGGCCGCTTGATGATGGTGTAACAATGTATACCCCTTTTGTCCACAGGCCTTCTCTTTAGAAGGTGTTGCATCACCCACGGTAGGGTATTGTTAATCATATTTCTACGAATAATAAGCCTGAAATTGTCCTTACCGTAGGTGATGTAACAATGTATGATTTTTCCGTGAGCAGGCTTTCTCTCTAGGCGGTATTGGTTAAGCCGTGACCACCGAGAGAGAAGGCCTCCACAATGAAACTGAATAAATTGTTGCATCACATAGATAGTGCATTGTTATTGTATTTCTACCAATAATAAGCCCTGAATTTGCACTATCTCGTAGCCGACGAAAAAGTCACCTGATCATCCCAGGCTGAATAACAATGCAACCCTCATTGTTTCCATCTTGTATTTTAAGAATCAGTATTTTTTCGTTTGTTGAAAACAATGAAGGTTGGATTGTTGATCAGCCTACCATGGTCAGGTGACTTTTCCGCGACGGGGCCTGTCTTTTTCGTAGGCTACGGCACTATCTCGGGGCCAACGAAATAACGGGCCCCAGCGCGGAAAAGTCACCTGACCATCTTAGTCCGAGTAACAATATAATCTTCTTTGTTTCCATCTTGGATTTTAACAATCAGCATTTTTTCGTTTGTTGGAAATAATGAAGGTTGGATTGTTGGCCAGACTAAGATGGTCAGGTGACTTTTCCGCGCTGGGGCAACACCTCCTAAAGAGAAAGCCTCTGCACGGAAACGTCATACATTGTTACATCATCATAGTAGTGCATTGTTATTCGTATTTCTACCAATAATAAGCCCTGAATTTGCACTACTCTAATGATGTAACAATGCATGACGGTTTCCGTGCAGAGGCTTTCTCTTTAGGAGGTATTGGCTGGGGCAACACCACCTCTACTCAAAGCCTCAGCGCGAAAACGTCATACATTGTTACATCACCTTCGATAGGGTATTGTTAATAATATTTCTACCAATAATAAGCTCGAAATTGTCCCTACACTGTATGATTTTTCCATGAGCAGGCTTTCTCTCTAGGCGGTATTGGCTGGGGCCCGTTATATCGTTGGTCCCGGCACTATCTATGATGATGTAACAATGTATTCAGTTTCATTGCGGAGACCTTCTCTCTCGGTGGTCACGGTTAAGCCCCACCTATTGCATGATTTTGGCTACAATCCAAACTTTTTTAACAATCGTACAACGTAACAAATGTTTATAGATCTAACATTGAGAAACCTAAGAGATCTTGGAAAAAAAATGGAAGGGGTGTCGTTTTTCTCGCAGTAGATTTTCGCCAAACCCTTCCAATTATTCCACAATGAACATCTGCAGATGAACTCAGTGCTTGCCTCAGAGTATCCACCATTTGGAAATATGTCCACACAAAAATATTAATTACGAATATGAGGGTGCGTATTCTTGGTGACAACACTCATAAATTTGTAAACAACTACTCAGTTTTGGAGATGAAAATACCCATAATTGCGTCAGGTTTAATTTCTCACTCATGTTTTCTGTATACTGTTGTCGTCGGTGCGAGAAATAGTTATACATAATGTGTTCCCGAACATAGCCACAAAAATTGAGGACCGACAGTGGCTTTGAGAACGTACGATTCTTGCACCAAATAATGAGGATGTCAATAAAAAACGACATCATTTTGCAAGAGTTGCCAAGATCTTGCATTACATATAAATCTATTGACACTATTATGGACCAGGAGCAAGCTGAAAACTAACCCACAGGATTTTTAAATTTATTGGAAGCCACCTGGCATGCCACCACATAAATTCAATGTGAAAGTAGGGCCAGTAATAATATTGAGAAATTTGGTTACCTCCAAATTATGCAATGGTACTAGACTGTCACTAATTTTAAGCCCACTATCACACAGACAACAATTATCTAGGTTATAATTTCCTGTGCGATTTGTTTTCGCAATGACGATTAATAAAGGCAATCTCTTTATGATCCTAATGGCCTGACTAAAAATAGTGTACCCAAAGGCATTCGAGTAACACATTATTTAATTTTTTGTAAATAACTGCCAATTACATACAATATTTGAACAATTTTGGATTTAATATATTCTGGTATTATAGAATCTTTTAATTTTCTTAAAACAATTTTGCTGATTTTTGTGAAATTTTGTATGTAATCGTATTATTGCTACTTTTTAATAGCACGGGTTTTTTTTTCTTTCAACCATAGCAGGCGAAGCCGCGGGTAATCAGCTGGTAATCTATATTATTAAGTAGCGGAAGAGTGGAGCTACTTATTGGTTTTATAATGTCAGTCCGTCCCCTTCATAATTTCTAATTTTTTTGAGGTAGAAGGTTGAAATTCGGAATGTAGCTTCCTATGGGCTTGTCCATCTGCACTATTTAGTTTGGTTTTTGATTGGTACACTGGGGTCGGACTTCGGGGGTGGGATTCAGAGAGGGCAACATAACTATGTGCTATTTAGGTACGAAAAGGCGTGAAATTCAGTATTCAGATTCCTCTAGGCAAGATCTACATTAATATGAAGTAGAGGCCCAGTTGTTTAATTGGGATCGGATTTGCAGGGGTGGCAGTCACTCGGTCTTTAGAAATATGGCATGCGATATATCATACGTTCGGAAATGATGAGAAAGGAAAGAAAATACGAACTTTTTTACATTTTCTACAAATTACGTTCGAGAAAATTAATTTTTTGATTAAAAAACTTGGGGAGAGGTAAAAAGTGCAGATAAAGTGGTAAAAATAGATGACCGCAGGGTCTGCTACTTGCCTTACCCAACTCGGGGGAGCAATTTCTTGTTAATAAATGCATAAATCTATATCTGCTTTACTGCTAAAGCTCCTCCTTGGAATGTTTACAAGATTTTACTATTATTATTTTGTTGTTGTTGCTGCTGCTGTTTTGGAAAAACCAAACTCGGATCAAGTCCTGAAGTCAAGTTCCAGAGGCTGACCCAAGAGAGGGCCAAGCCTAAGGGGCTCAAATGCAATGGAAGGAAATATTACATGTTTGTGGAAGTATTAATCTCTGGGCATGGTTATTAGAAGTTAGTGGTTGATCAACTCCGCCTCGAAAGAATATTACCACCAGATGGCACCGAGTGACAAAGTAGTCTATTTTTAATATATTTTTGGTTCACCCTGTACAAAAGCTTATCAATACTGAATTTAAATCTACACGTATACAACTAGCTCGTTTGATGAAATTTTGCAATATCTGAGTTTGAATATAAATAAGAACACATGAAAAATCGATAATAAAGTTTATATTCACTTTGGAAAAACGAAAAGAATTCTTTAAAATGCTCGTACAGGAATTTTATGTCCATTTGAGTTTGCCCAGGAAAATGCGACAATGCATTCTTAACATTTCAGAATATTAAAGAAAAGCTATGAGTATTGAAATATTTATGTCTATATTAAAAAGTATTTCGTAGATGGATTGAGAGAGTCGAGGAACTCTGTTTACAGCCTCATCAACATCCCACATCAATAAGTAACAGTTTCAATAGCGTTATATTCAGTCAGAGAGTGTGGTATCAGGTCCTGAATGTTGGTGTTTATATTGACAGTATCAATTTTAGTAGCAAGGATTGCCCTCTTACACAATCAGTTGAGATCTTTATAATTTTCTAATATGTTTAGATAAACATTATCTACAACTTCTCTAAAGTAAGTTACTACATTACAAAAACCATATGAAAAATAAATTTTCTCCAGTTATTAGCTCATTAGGAAATAACTGGAGCAGCTGCACGCCCTAGAATAATTTCTTACATCTCTCCAAAGATTTTAATAAAAAAGAAATAATAATGATATTTATTTATTTATTTACTTATTTATTACATAACTAAATATGTAAATGTGAATCATTAAGGCAAGCATCGTAGCTGACGAAAAAGACAGCCCTGGCACTGAAAAGTCATCTGATCTTCTTAGTCGAAACACAATGCAACCTTTATTGAAGAATCAAGAGACATAAAATTCACTTGATTAATTCTCTGTGGTCAAGTGGATTTTGTGTCTCCTGATTCTTCAAACTAGGTGTAACCACAGCCCCAGAGGGTTATTTCTAAATATTTACGTAACTTTCATTGTTTCCATCTTGGATTTTAGCAATCTGTATTTTTTCGTTTGTTGGAAACACTAAAGATTACCTTGTTGCTTGGATTAAAATGGTCAGGTGACTTTTCAGTGCTGGGGTCTGTCTTTTTCGTCGGCTACGACATGTATCATGATCTGTAAATTAAGGTGGTCGTTGAACTATCCCATTCTACCATTTTTGTATCACATTAATGAAAAAGATCATTATCGGGGCCGATTAGCAGCCATTTTTTATTTTCGCAATGTTTAAACCAGCATTTATTATATTTTAGCAATTAATTTAAACCATGGTCAATAATTAAGGCCATATAAATAAATATTATTTGCTGACCATAGAAATACGAATAAAACTAGGTCCCTATTAGACTGCCACATTACCAATGGCAGAAAAAGTCCTTAACCTAGTGTTTTGCCTAGTTCAACGACCACCTTCATTTTCAGATCATGCCGTGTATTAATTTCATCAACCATTGTTGACGCAACATAAAATCCGACCAGCCGATTATTGGCGCAAACACAACGAGCTGATTGTTCACGCATGCAAGCAAACAAATATAAACCAAGTCTATTTCATTATAATTTCTATGTTTTTGAGAGGGTAAACTTCAATTTTAGAATTTTTCCACCATTGTGTTAGTATTACACAGTTGTGTGTTAAATTTCAACTTTATTACTTATTTCCTTCCAAGTTGCATTTTAAAAGCGGACAAACATACATATATACGTACAATCTTCCTTGCAAATTCCTCAACTTTATACGTTGTATTTTATATGTATAGATGAAATCCATTAAACATACCGACGGCGCATATCCTTGAAATTCGGGCTGTGTGAGCTGTAGCTCCGTTCTGTTGATGATAACCTTGTTTGCATCCAATATCATCTAACTGCTCTACAAATTGTTCAAATGTGTTGCAATAACGCTCCGCATTAACAGTGGTGCAACGTGCTTCCAGGAATATGTGCGTCACGTTCGTCTGTGCAAGCAGGAGAATGGGGGCCACTCTGAACATTTACAGTACGCTCAATTACCATCGCGTTGATTAAAGAATATCCACTACAAATTTGACATCGGTAAGTTTAATGGTTTTCATTTTATATACAGAGGGGGTCCAAAAATATACTCACTGTTTGATAGTCCATATCTTCTTACAAATTTGACTTGCAGGTACAATATATGGCACTCTGAGAGAGTTATAATAAGTGTTCGAAATGACCACCAGCAGCTTCTAAAACGGCACACCAAACTACGGTATCAGTGTAGCATAGGATGCAACAATTTGCTTACGTAGCTCGTTGATTGTAACTGGTTTTTGTCGATACGTCATTCTTGATGTTCCCCCACAGGTAGAAGTCCAAAGGGTCAAATCAGGAGACCGAGATGGGTGCTCAATAGCACCTCTTCGACCTACCCACAGCCTGGGTAGAGTTTCATTTTGGTACTTTCGGATGTCTTTTTTTTTGGACCCTCTGTATATATTTTTGAGTGACCTGACTTTTGGATCAACATGGACCCTCGTATAATGTATATGGAATAAGCACAATGGCAGAAAGAACGATAGGAACAATGTGTTGGCTCCCCAAAGGCGTTTTATTTCGTGTGTAAGGTCTGTATACGAGGTGCGTTCAAGTTATAAGGTCTCCAAATTTTTTTTCTCTGCCGTGAGAGTAAGTAGAAAGATCCGGATGCTTTTAAAATTTTTCGGGAAATATTTCGTCTTTACTAACATAGATGGCAGCACTATACCGTGAACGGCGTGAATACCGTGCGCGTTGCCGCGAACGATGTTTCATATACTTAAAATGGCGAAGTTTAGTTTACAAGATCAACTGTAATAATTCGTTTTCTGCACTTGCGGGGTGAAACACCCATCGAAATTCAACGCCAATTGAGTGAGATATGCGATGAAGGCGTTATGAATGTTAAAAATGTGAGTTTATGGGTGCGAAAAAGGTCGAGAATTCATGTGAGAATGAACCGAAGCAGCCTCGACCTCGAGTCAGCCGAACGGAAGCTTCGATTGCTCGTGTGGAACACGTTGTTATGGAAGACAGTCGCTTAGGTGTGCGTGATATTGCCTCTAAACTTGGCATTTCCTTGGGGTCTGTGGAGTCCATTTTGCATGATGAGCTGAAAATGCGGAAAGTATCTTCAAGATGGGTCCCACGAATGCTGACCAACGAACACAAGTCTGCGCGGGTGGCATTTCTCAGCAGATGTGGACACGTGATGCAGCAATGAATGGTGCTTTCTTTTCATCAGTTGTGACGATGGATGAGACGTGGATTCCATTTTTTAACCCCGAAACGAAACGCCAATCTTCACAATGGAAATACACTGATTCACCGCCACCGAAAAAATTTCGAGTCACAGCCTCTGCTGAGAAAGTTATGGAGGCCAAGATTTGGGACAGCGAAGGCGTAATCCTCAGGCATTGTGTTCCAAAGGGTACAACTGTTACAGCTAATTCATTCGAAAATGTTTTGAGAAACGACCAAACAAGACTGGAAAGGTGCTTTTTCATCAAGACAACGCCCCTGCTCATCGGGCACTCCTAACTCAGCAGTTTCTTCAAAATAACAACTTTGAGGTGGTTTCCCATGCTCCATACTCATCAGACCTCGCTGCTAGCGATTTCTGGCTTTTTCCAATCATGAAGAACACTCCCTGTGGCCACTCTTTTCCCAACCGAGCGGCCGTTGCTTCAGCGATTTACCAGTGGGCAAAACATATCCATAAAGAAGAGTTCTCAGCAGCCGTGAAAAATGTGTTCGACTTCACGGTGATTACGTAGTTACAACTTTCTGGGTTAAATATTTTGTCAAAAAAAATTGGAGACCTTAGAACTTGAACGCACCTCGTATTTAGCGATTTTTGTCTGTGTATGTCTTCTGTAAGTTATATGTATTGGGGATGGAAATATCAATTATGTAGCCCACTTTGGTTTGCTTATATACGAATGTAATGTCTAGTTTTGTCAGTGTACATTGCTCTGTCAAGATATTATTTTTGTGTTTGGTGTTCTCTAAGACAGTGGTTAGATATATTTATAATATGGAGCGTTTATGTCCCTAATTTTCATAATTCGTGTTCTTAAAAAAAGGAATAAAACTTCTGTAAATAAAATAAAAACGTTGGAACGCTCATTGAATATATAGAATCGTTTGAAAATTAAATACAATAATGAATATTTATACGATATTTCAAAAGTTCCTATAATGTTTAATAATCATTAAATTTATAATCACTGAATATATTCAAACCATTCTATGTAATTAACAGATAATCATTTGAAAAATCAATATAAACTTAATTAAATGATTCTCTATAATGAAGGGTTTTCGGCTTCATCCGACCATTCTATATGGGGCTATCTCATCTTGTTATTCAAAATCTTGCGAATAACGGGTCTTTACGATCATCCTTCAATATCTAATATTGAAAAGAATGGCAGTAAATGTGCATGGCTCCCCTTCATACAACATAGTTTTTATCTGTCGTCTATGTCATTAAGATACTGGAACTAACACTTAAGCATTGTTGTGTACCTGCTGATACCGTTCCTTATTCAGCACATCACACTAGAAACAGCTTGGTGCTAACCATGGTGGAAAAAGAAAGGTGGGGCAACATCGCGGTTGTTTTTTGTGTGTTCTGCGCATCTGGGTGCCAGATGACGTCACATGGAGTTTTCAAGCGTTACGGCAATTTTACATTTTAAATGAATATCGTTTAATAATAATTGAAAATTAAAAAGCAGTAATTCTTGAAAAAATTATGATCCTATTATTCAATTTAGGAAATACCAGACCGTCGGGGTGCAAGCAACAATCCAACCTTCATTGTCTCCATCTTGGAAGTTAACTATCGTGTTTTTCCGTTTGGTGGAAACAGTTTAAGTTGGATTGTTGCTAGCTCGGTTGGATGCCAGATGACGTCACGCATTTATAATGAGATGCGCAATATCCCACCTTTCTTATTCCACTATGGTGCTACCCCTGTTTATTCGAAAACCATTCATATTTGTTCATCAAATAAATCAAAATTGCGTTTGCAATTTACGAGACCATTTTTTTAAGTACCGTTTTGAAATTAGAAAAAAACAAGGACAATTTTTAACACCTTAATTTTAATGTGAAAGCTTGGACCTTAATCTACTTTTCAACATAATGTCCACCTACATTAAGACACTTATCGTATCGTGCGACCAGCTTCTGAATTCCATCCTCTTAGAAATCGGTCGCCTGATTTTGCTAATCATTCCAGCGCGGTTGTTTTGACGTCGTTATCGTCATCGGAGTCTTAACCAATTGTCATAAAAAATACGTCAAGGCACAGTTTAGTTCTGCTTCTAATAATATATATCTTCTACGCACTTCTAACAATATATTAATTTCGTTTAGTTCTGCTTTTGCCGTTTCGGAGGAGCTAGTTGCACAAACTGATTACATACATACATTCAAAATTTCAATACATCTTCTCGAATCATGAATAATGATTTCAGGGGAAAATTTTTTTTTGAATTGCGGAAACGAATACATAGGCCACCACGACATCTTAGCGAGTAAAGTGGTCGGCCAAAAATAAATTAGAGGATCGAAAATTAGCCTAGCTGTGAACATCGATGTACAACTGCCATGGTTGATTACCATTTCAACAACAGCCATTTCGTCAATATTCTGAGAATGTTTTCACGGGCTAAGTTGGATCTCGCGAATCATCTTTTCGTGACTTAACTGCTGAATGGAAGTTTTATTGAACATTTGTTAACTTAACCTATAATTTTGCCGTTCTCACCATTCTTTGGCATTTTGTATTTGCATCATCCTCATCAAACATTTTATATATCCCATGTAAAATACTGTACACTATACACTATTTACTTTTTGAATAGTTTGCTTCTTGACTGTACACTTTGAATGAATTTCAATTCCGGTTACAAATTTGCCTAAATTTTGAAGGAAAAAAAATCAGATTTTGTTAACTTTTTACATGATTGAATTCACTATTATACCAAAGTAACCTAGCGTTGTTCACAGAAGATTAATGGCTTGTCGTCAATAAACGCTAGAGATGACAACGCGCTTCGTAAATTAGGAAAAGTGATATATATTATAGGAGCTTGTCAAAAATTTTGCGTAATGGCGGATTTCGAAGTTCGGCCTATTATTTGCATGTCAAGATTCACTTACGTGCACTGTATGCAAGTCATGGCTACTATTTTTTGCAGGCAATTGTGTTGTTATACAAACATTTCATAACATAAGAAAATACAATGTAGTTTACCAATAATATTTGTTGCATGGATTACACAGGAAGTATTGTAGACAAAGGAGAAGAGTAAAAATAAAAAAAAATCACTGTTGGAGATCGGAGAGCACGATTTCCAACAGCTTCTACGACTTGTGCGTAACATTCCCTCGCTTTTTGACCGCGAAACACTGCTATTTTTACGTACGCACGTCGTGCTTCTAGCCAAAAACGGTGTCCCCTCTATATCATTGGTTCTAGCCGTCCCACAACCATGCTTAACAACGGTTGAAAAACCAACTAACTTTCGCGTATTCCTTCCTCTTCCGTCCTTGAACATCTACCATCTACACCACCTATAGCTGCCGCCACGTAAGTTGAACGATCATGTGCAGTAAGTCATCTTATCAATATGCTTTGTCTGGATTTTACCTATGATGCACTTGTTCTACTATAATAATGGTGGAGATATCGTTGAAACGTGGAAAGCCTATTAAAAGTCTTAATATAAAACAAACTGCATTCGAGTCGACTATTCTGCGTCATTTTTTAATTTATTAATTAATTAATTTCATTTATCAATTTAAAAGAAAAAACGAAAATAGAAACTAAATATAAATACGAAAACAATATTTCGAAAACGAATGTTTCATAGAATAGCTTAGCGATTTACTTCCCGTTAACGTCTATTGGCTGGCGTTAGAAATGACGTCGTCTTATCGTTCAACTTATGTGACGGCAGCTATAGCGGCAGTAATAAGTACCATCCAATCAGGAAGCGTTATTATCATCGCCGTTTGTATTGGTGAATGTGGAAAGAGCAATTGTATTGATTGAATGTTACAATTAGAAAAGATTGGTTGGTTGGTTTATTAGAATTTTTGGCGTCGAAGGTCATTTTGCACCTTTTACACATGTTATATCTGTACGCAGCCCGCGACAAACACAAACATCCATGCCCACGGCTGGGTTCGAACCCACGATCTGGTGGACTCGAGAACTAGAAAGCCTACGCCCTAGCCCTCTCGGCCACCTGACCGGCACAATTACAAAAAAGGAGAAGGAAAAATAGCGACATTAAAATTCGCAACCTGGATTCGAATCAGCGACTTAGATGTCGCTGCTCTCATCAATTGAGCTACTGCGGACAATGAACTTTAAATTACGGTTTTTTTCTAATTGTAATTAAAAAAATGGTCAAAGAATTTTCTTCAGTGCATTCACTTCTCTTTGATATTGTCATTGCATGCTGCAACATCCGCATGTGTTCTATGGCACAGTGGGACACTTAATGGTAAATGATTAAAATTTATCCCATAACTTTCCTCTTTCTTCATGATAATATTTTCACTCACTTGATCAAATCTATGCAAAAGAAACTGTAGTATATTCAAAGGGGTATCAACTGCCATATGTGCTAGACATTTTAATTATAATAACTTTATACGTAGAATACAAACTATAAGAGAAGGCCAAACGACTCGTATGTACATTTCAGAGGCCAAACCTCCTTCCTCAGCGAGTGACGAGAGAACAGAACACAGAATTTTTAGAACAAGATTACAACAGAATTACAGAGTCAATCAGGTGATGGTGCGTTTTGCAAATAGGATCCAGTTAGCCACTGGCATAGGGCTTAATTTGCGATTAAGCAGCTGATTGGATGAGTTTTTATTAACAATCTCAATGGACTCCAAAAAGCTTAACATCTTAGGGTCTTTGGTAATATGAACCATCTCAAACATATTCATACTGTAGTTAGGTCCTTCGTTGATAACGTGATCGGCGAAGCTGGAAATTCCAATTTTTCCATACTTGATGCAGGCGATGTGCTTTTTCATTCTTGTTTTATTGCTTCTTTAAAATTTATACACTCCAGAATTTTATTTTTTATGCAACCTAACAGTCTTTTAGGGAACTGTCATTTTTGTAGGCAATCTTGAAGTTAAAATTCTTCGCAATCTTCTTTAAGCCTTTGTTCAATTTTTTATTATACGATAGGGCCAAGTAGTGATTATTTTTCTCCTTCGGTTTTTAAGAGTAGTGAGATTATCGATATTGATGCGAAATCTTTAATTTTGCATAGTTCGACATATTCCCAAAATCGGAAGATCGTGAGCGCGGGAGATCCTCCATAGGGCGGCTACCACCGCGACTTTAACGGATAAGCAGGTTTGAAAAATAAATAAGTAAATAAGTATTCATTTCAGGCAGCAAATTATGTTATGCGAAATCTTTGTCGAAAAAATAAGGATATACGTCAGCTTTGTCAACGAATACGCTTAAGCCTTCCTGGATACTGTGATGAGCAATCCTTGCAAGCAGATTTTAAAGAATTCATCATCCGCTGCTGGCAGATGTGTTCTGTGGCAGAGTGGCACAATCAATTATAAATTATTGAAATTTATCCCATAACATCCTTCGTTCTTCATGATAATATTTGCACTCATTTTATCATGCATATCCAATAGAAACTGTTATATATGAAATGGGGTGTCGTGGGGCATCTGCCTTATACGCCAGACACTTTAACTATGATAAGTTTGCATCTGCCAAAATAGGTGCTCAAAGGATTCTCATTTCGAAGGCTAAAACACTGCAGACACTCTTCATCCAACAGCGGTAGGAATTTCATACAATGGAATTACGTAAAAATTCCTGGGGATGAGGTGGTGACACTATCTATTGTTATGAACTGCTCGAGATCGTGGAGCAAATGACGACATCCACGTATCTTTGTTGGAAAATGGAATCGTATCCATCGTTATTAAAATTTATTACAAGACTTTCAGCAGTGTTGTTTCAGAGTGCTAGGCACTTCTCGCTGTTTGAAGTCCAATTGTTAGACTTCAACCGGTGTTCCAGCTGTCTTCTCCTTCGGACGGGTTTTATTGAAACGGTCCCGATTCATCATTTATATTTCACAAATCAATAATAAATCTAATTGAACTAAATAATGTCGACGCGCTCATTCAGAGGTATGAGGCACTGAAAGCCATAAAGGCTCTTCTCCGTTGTTCGCCTTTGAATTTCCATTCTCTTTTGAAGTATATATTGAATTTGTGTGCAATTTCAATAAAAAAAAATCCCGCAAATTCGATGGGGGGGGGGGGGGCGGATAAGAGTCATAAAGCGAAAAACCGCCTTGAAGAGAAGTGAAGTCTTTCTTTTCGCTTGCTTGTGCATATGGAAATTTAATTTAAAACCGTTTGCATTGCTAAGTGACTGGCATTTATTAAGTGCGCAGCAACGCTATTCTTATAAAAACGCGTGAAAAATAGAATTAATGATCAATAAATAATTAATAAAGAATGCACTGTTGCGGAAAATGCCGTCTTTAGAGCGGAGAAAAGCACCCATAGCGACATGCATCGGTAATGCGGGATATTCGGTATTTTTATTCCATGATATTATTTATTAAGTAAGGATAGCGTACACGTCGAAATGCCAAATTTTGTATTAAAAAAGATATGCTGAAGAAAAATATTTTTCATTATTGCACACAATGAAGATAATTATTTAAAAAACTGAAAAAAATCTTTATCAGTCTTAAAATTATGAATAAAAAGCATTTACATCGGCATTCGGTGTGATATCTACAAAAGAAATGGCCCCGATTTAATATTTTTGTTGTTTTTAAAACTATTATATATGGTGATAAACTGAACTAGAATTATTATAAAATCCCAAACCAATAATTCCCTTTAGCTTTATGTTTTTAGCGCTCATTTTCACCTTAAAAATATACATTAAAATAACTAAGCATTATATAATCAAAATTCTAATTTATTCTTTTCTACCTGAAATTATGCACAAAAGAAAAAGAAAGCATTACAATTGAACCATTGGTTCTCAAGATATTGCGCCAAATGTAAGTCAAGAAACCAAAAAAATTAAATTTTTAGAAAAAAAAAGGTTAAAAATAAATGTTCGACATTAATTAGGGCATTTTTCTTTTGCTTCTTAAAAATGCTGATGTTTAAAAATTGGCTTATAATAAAATTATGTAACTTTGAAAAGAATTTTCTTTAATATATAAAGAATTCAAACACGAAAAAAAATTTTTTTTCATAATACTCACAAAAATTACGATTTTTAGGCAAAATCCTTAAAGAATTGTGGTTTTATTTTTTTCGGTTTTACAATTCCTGAGATGATTTCAGTTAAGTTATGACATATTAACTGAAATATGCTTCAAGCAGTTATTCAAGCTTAACCTAACATGTGTAGCTCAAACAAATGTACCTTAGTGTATCCGATCACAATATTGATATATAAATAGAAAGTGTGACATTTTATGCAACAAATCATTTTTTGAGAATGCAACAAAAAAGAGAGTTAGACAAACTATAAGATATACTCGCGTGACAGCAATCAACAAATTGCGTAATCGGTATGTTGTGCAATATAATCACGAAATAACAAGACTTGTGTACTGATGGATCGTTTATTTTTTCCAACTTGGATGCATTCTCGAATAGCTTATTCACTATCTTTTGCTTATATCTGCGTATTACCTACTATAGTAATAATACGTCCCCTCTATGGAGGTAAGAAGACCCTTGGTTCGAACCTAGTTCGTCTAAAAACGTTGGTCTTAAAAATTTGCCTTTCTGATTTTATTCATTAACTATAGTGGGAGATCCTAAGCTCCAGACAAATTAAGAAACTTCTCAAATTTGTTATTTATTCCTTTATCGCCTTCATTTGTCGTAGTTCCATACCATCTCAAAGCATACATGCCATTTTAGTTCCTTTTTGTCAAAGTAGTTAACCAACATGTAGACTGAAATCATCGTACTAAATGATGTCTTTTGGTAATAAATTAAGGTTTTTACATGAATATTATGCCATGTAGATATTCCTTCAACAACTGTATTTATTGTTTAGGTAGAAATTTATCTTGAATGTTATAATTTTAATAATGTTGTAAATGAACATAAACACTATGTAATAATTAAGATTAATTTTAGACAAACTGTTATTCAGTTTAAGTTAAAATAACAATAATAAATAACAATAAAATAGTTGATCTATAATATAATTAAAAATTCAAATAAATTAATACTGTGGCATTAATGATACTTAATGAACAGCTGAAGTAGAATTAGACGTCAATGTGGACATAGATAAATAGTAGAAATAATGAAAAATTTTGAAGTAAAATCTATTTTAAGTGGACAAGAGGTTTTGTTACTCTTACTATTACAATTGAAGTATTTACAATAAACATTTTATACTTTCCTTCCATTATTTGTCGTAAATTTACAAGTGCTCAGTAGACCTGTCATTCGCCATTGCAAGCTAAATTATCTCTCTCATAAATGTTCATGCCTACCATTACGAATTGACTGTAGGCCCCATTACGAGTTGACTATCTTTTAATACATGTTCATACATGATAATTAAAATCTCCAGTTAATTAAAAAAAATTACATGAGACTAAAATTTGCTGAATGGGTTGTACTGAATAGAAATTTTTGACAGACAAATTTTATTTCTAAGTTAATATGATGAAGATTTTTGCAAATTTTTTCCGATGCATTAAAATTTTCCCGGTTTAGTTAAATTTGTGATGATCGGCCCTATAGCGGAAAAGATGACATTTTTTTTTATAAAAATATTTTTTTTCTGTCTCTAATTCTGACGGCACTTAAAACAGACTGCCGAGGGGAAGTCTGAAAATCGATTAGGCTTGTGATTTTCTTTTCAATCACAAGGTATTTCGTAAATGCGTCTTGCCAAATATATAAATGCAGACTGCATACATAAAGATATTATTCTTAAAGCTTTTAATTTCCCAGAGATTCTTTTATATTTCTTTATATATTATATCTTCGTTCTATCCTTTTAATTACTCTATTTATTTTTATCGTTTTTTTTAAATTTATTATTATTATAATTATTTTGACTTTACGGCGTTTAAGAATGTATATTGACAATTTGAACAATAGAAATTTTGCAACACTTGAGGAGAGCGTTATTTAACATAAGTGAATATATTTAATTGAACAAAAAAGATTTGTAAATAATTTAGGAGAGCCTAGGTCTTAATTATATTTATTATTTAGTATAGTAATTGATAAGCGTATATATCAAATTGTTAATCAGAAATAAATTCCGTATATTTTTTAAGCTTTCATGATTTATGGAAGAATAGTTTATATACCCAGCTTTCTATCTTCACCCCTTGCTGATTCTATGACATAATTTTCATAATTCTAAATAAAAATATTTTTAAACTAAAACATCTACCATTAAATGACAGGAATCGTTAAAACCTAATTCAAACGCATTACGCGCAACCAACACAAATTCGTTAACTCAGGTGATGTTAGATTAATTCGAAAACAAAAGAGACAGCTCCCTTTCTCTCACTTTAAACACATGTATCACACTCCGACATCCCCAGCGACATTGTTCAACTTTAAACTCGTCCATCCCTCGAGAATGGCATCTCCGTGTTCACTATTCCTCAATCAAAGCCTCCGTCCGCCGTGGAATCCAAAAGCATCCGCCGCCCAAAAAGTCGACAGGAGACCGGGAACTCATCCCTTCGCTCTTGTAAATGATTTTCAAAAACAATAACCCTACAAGTATTCCCTACTCACCTGGCGTTTCTCCGTACCTCCTCCTGCGCCTACATGGTTCCAGCAGTGGCGGATCAATTACGTCACGAGAATGAAAACGCTCCAGCCTCCTCGCGTCATCATCCCCGTTGCTGTGGCAACTGGAGAAACCCAACAATCGATCAAAGACTGCCTTTACTCTTCAACGAACCCTTTTTTCTCTGGCGGGAAAAATACGAACCACGAAAGAAAATGAACTCCTTTTTGGTAAGTTGTTCTCAGAAATTTGGCAGACATAAATAAAATTTTCTGATTACTCAGTGGGGAAATTTGATGTGGTTTTTAAAATTGAAAACGTGAGTCATAAAAGCCTTGAAGACCGATGCAGTTTTTTTTTTTTAATAATTGAATGAAATAGTATAAAGAATAAGTTGATACAATAGCAAAGTGTTGACGAATACGTTATTAAAATATTAGTTATGCAATTGTTCCTAAAAGCTTTATGAAAGATATAAAGAAAAACAATACCCTCTGTTAAGATTCGGACAACTGTTGTTACCCACTAACTTATCAGATAATATAATTAATAATCAATATTAGTTATCTAATTTGCTACTTTTTGTAATGACAATTTTGAATTCATTCATAATATTGGTAACGGTTTTTTGAAGTGCTTTTCTGGAGTTCTTTTAAAGAAAACCAACGCATGTTCAGTAGATACTACCCTTTATAACAGATTTATTGCTGACGTAAACACTCGGAAAAGTTTTTCTGAAATTTACTAATCTTTTATGAATTCGATAATAAATGGGTTTCTGCATTAAGCTTATAAATAATTTTATTTAAACTTCTGCCTGCTTTCTGATAACTTATGCATATTTTTTTGCAAATATTCAACTTCGTGAAATTTAGGTAAAATGATTTTATGTATAAAAAGGGATTAAAAACGTTATTTCTACAGGGTGAACATAAAGTCTTTAACTGATAAATAAAATTTCTTTCTCGCCACGTATTTGTCAGCATGTCTTCTGTTACCGTCAATATCGCATCCGTTATTCTTGCCTTTAATGTAGTAGTTCACATCGGGGAGCGATATAGCAAACTCTTTATCCTTAACATATCCCCACAGGATAAAGCCTAAAGGTGTTATGTCCGGAGGACGTAGAAGTCATGCTGTAGGACCATCGGTTGGGAAACGTTAAATCGAGAAATTCACGAACTGATAAAGCCCAATGTGGTGGGGCACCGTGCTGTTGATAAATTACCATGGCTGGTATTCATAATGTGCATAGACGCCATTTTCAATATGAAAGATGTTAGCGCCACCTATATCGCTCCGAACCAGCAGTTTAAAAAAACTATTTATCTATCTGATATAGGGTTGTTTTTTTTTATTAATTTTCTTTATCAGGTAAAGACTTTATGTTCACCCTGTATATTACACAAAATTGCATATTTTGGACTTTTGTATATACTATCTGAATTAGAGCATAAAAATGCATGTTTGTAGGAAAATTGGACACAGCAGGTCCATCTCCACCTCATTTAACAGCTTCCAAAGTATTCGCAAAAAGAAACCATGATACTATTGCTCGATTCATAAATGACTCCTTTCGTTTACTTGAATTTGATTGTGCAGAACATTTAATCACGTGATATTCACCATCTGTATATTATTAATCTGTGAGGAGACTTTGGACAGAGTCTTTGTACATTTTTTAAATGCAATCCTAGAGATTAATCATTTTCTTGTTGAATTTAAAATACCTTAATCATCCCCATGTTTAAAACCAGGAGCAAGAATTCTATGATATGAGAATCATGATTTCAGAACGTGAAAATTTTTTTTCACGCAATTTATTAGTGAAAAATTAGCCGAAGACCCTGAACTGCCTTCCTCTGAAATCATTGCGTCCTTTAAGTACGCACCATGCACCTGGTAAGATGTTGAATGATCTTTTTCAGTATTTAAAAATATATTTTTAACAAACAGACAAAATTTTACCCCAGAAAAATCCCAATTTGTTTGTAATGACAAATTACGCAGCAAAACCCTTAATAAATGACTTTTTAATAGTCACTTCTTGTTCTTTATAAATTAAGTATATAATAAGTTTAAAAAAACACTTTAATTATTCAAAACAATCATAAACTTTAATGTATATTCAAATGCATATTTGCATGCATATTTTTCGTCTATAAAGTGCTTAAAAATCCGGCCCTTACTGATAACAATCACATACCTCATGTAATGAATCAAATGCCTCAGAAAACGCTTCTTTCCGCCTTCAGTTCACTCGTCAGTCTGTTTGATCGATGAACCAATGTACATCACCCCTTTCATCATAAGTTTTAATTTAGGGAATAAGAAAGCCAGCCGACCCCAAAGCAGTTTTGTGTCAGTGGCTTAATACAGGGATTTCTCGTCTCTCTAAAAACTTGGGGAGTTTTTTAGCCGGTGTATTGTCGTGTAGAAAATCCAGGAACTCGTCCTTAAACTCAGGCCTAACGCAATGGACTGACTATTCTCTGTTAATATCTTCTAGTTTCCCAATGACTTGAATGACTTCCTACGGTTTGTCTGTTCTGGAACTTGAAAAACATTCTGCTCGTTCATCATTATCTAATATTTCTCGTCATTTTTGGACCTTTTATGTCGCTCTTTGTTCTATTTTTAAAAATTCGACAAGACGGGGGGGGGTAAAATTAATTTCATTTTTAACCCGCAGAAAGAGTTCTAATCCTCATATGTACAATGTTCTAAACTGAACATTGTACAACATATAAACAAAAGTTCTTTCTATCTAATTCCTATCAACTTATTACTTGTTTAATGAAAGAATTAAATATCAATTTTAACTTGTCACTGGACTCCACTTGAACGGTTCTCCTTAAATAGATAAATAAATGCGTTTATCTAAAAAGATTAAAATATTCTAATTTTACTCATTTGTCAATTTTGCTGAGAGGTAGATTAACATTTTAAAAAATATCAAAGAAATATAGTTCAAATTTCCCCGAAATATAAAAAACCAAAAATAATTTAGTTTCGAATCTGCAGTCCGAAGCATTGAATCATGATAACGTTTTTAGATGCAACAAACAAATAAATATTTTATACATCACATAAACCTTTTATTTATTTATCAATGGACGAGTCTACAGAATCATGTATATCGGTAATAGTGAGTAAGGGCTTATAATAACTTGAACTTCAAGGCAGTAAACACAACGTCTATGCTTAAGGTGCGTCTCCTTACTCGCGTCTGTGCTCACAATCGAATGTGGGACCACAAACACGGCACGTACAAGCTTTTCGCAGAATCTAAAATCACAAAACAAGTGTATTTTGTATGACGAAAAATTAAAATTATTGCATCATCCGTAACGCTTTTTTGGGCCGTAAAATTATTCTTAACTACTATATAGAGAGGACGGAATCTGTAGAAATAAATTAAGCACTTCAAAACACATAGAAATTCAACAAGCGCATAAATTATAAATAAGATGAAGACTTCAAAAAGCATCAAAAGATCTAAATGAACATTTAATTGATTCTTCAGTGTTTTAAAATAATAAATTATGAATTAAATTGTGAGTAAAAATTTATATTTATTGTAATAGAAAAGAGTTTATTCCAATACATTAGGATTCATTAGTCTTCATTCAAAACACTGAAAGCAAAACGTTAGGCCATTACACGAATTTGCTATGTAAGACAGCGAAGTATAGTAGTGCTATCTGTTACCACACTTTCAATATATTTCATATATTGCAGTAGTAAAGATTTTAAAAAAATTGTTGCTCAGACAACAATGGCCAAGTGACTTTTCAGTGTCTTCTAAAACGACACCAATAATGCTTAGACGTGCAACAACAATGCAAAACTGTTTCCGTAACGCTTTTTGGTGTCGTTTTTTGCATCATGCTTTTTGTAGAATGATGTCCAGCCTTAAAATATTATCATGTAAAATCATGAGAATGGATAACATTTGCGAAAATTAATTAATCCTGTATAATGATGAGAAATAACAATGATAATTGATAAATTAAGTAACAATTTTTTGTTTACTTCGGAACAGAAAGCTCTTTCCTTTTTACATTCAGAACAGCCTAGGTTCTTTGTAGGAACATGATAGGCAAGCTGTAGTAATTTCCTGTGGGGATGTTATTACAGATTTGATATCAAGCAAACGCGCGATCGGATCACCGATCACTTTCGGTAAGCCTTTGTAAACCAATCTGGATGCGGAATTTGTATGCTCAGTTTAGATCAGATAGATCATTCTCTTTTCCTTGTCCTCAAGTGCAAGCGCATGCCGAATGCTACTATCTGCCATTCTATCCGATTTTTATCGCACGAAGCGGTCACACAACTCAATTCCTAAACTCAATAGTCGGCAGGGACTATTTTTGAAAACAGAAGAATTTTGTCTAAAAAGATACCCCCCCTGACATCCCCCTATATATTTTGTCTTATAAACATAACTGACATCTTCGGTTCTATAATTTAAAAATGGAAAATCGAGTAATAGCATTTAAAATACGAGGCGTGTTTTTTAAGCAAGTACCGTTTTGATATTAAAACAAGTAATGAATAAAAAAAATTTTATTTAAAAACACACTTTATTCGAAAGTGCACTAAAAAGTAAATAACCCCATTTATTGGTAAAGTCTTGAACGATATTCTGCATATAAAAATTAAATTAATTAATTGCCATTAATTGGTCAATTATTTAGTGGATTTTTTAATTGATTCATGTATTGTTATCAGAAGTGTGCAAAATTTCAAGTCAACCGATTAATAGGAAGTAACTTTAATATCGATTACAAAATTCCACCTAAACAAATAGACAGACAAAGCAAATAGAATAAAGTGTGTTTAAAAAACAAGGAAATTTTTTTTAATATTAATTTTAATGTGAAAGCTTGGACCTTAACCTACTTTTCAACATAATTTCTACCTATATTAAGGCGCTTATCGTATCGTACGACCATCTTTTGAATTCATCCTTATAGAAATCGGCCGCCTGATTTGCTGAACCACTCCAGTTTTACCCCGAGGCAGAAAATCCACAAGGCAGATCATCCTTAAACCACGTAGCCAAAAATTAGCATTTTGTTACTCCTTCCACCTCTGTGGCTACA
>JAHWFO010062772.1:21734-33947 GCA_023313115.1 Rhysida immarginata | reverse complement strand
TAGACCACGTGGTTTATGGACCATTTCCAAGCAAAACATCCTGCCTATCCCGAAACACAGTGCACATGATTTTTCGGGCTGAAATTGTTTGCTTGAACTTCACTTTCTTGGGTGATGTTGAATGCCTCCATTCCATGGACTGTCATTAGGCTGAGAACAACTTGATCACCCTCCGTATAGCCCTAACCTAGCGCCCAGTGATTATCATTGTTTCTTGCACTTAAAGAAGCACCTTGGCGGCCAGCGCTACAACGCTGATGACGATGTCAAAACGGCCGTGTTGGAGTAGTTAGCAAATCAGGTGGCCAATTTCTACGAATATGGAATACAGAAGCTGGTTGTACGATACGATATGTGTCATAATATAGGTGGAAATTAAGTTGAAAAGTAGATTAAGGTCCAGGCTTTCATGTAAAAATTAATGTGTTAAAAATATTGTCTTTTTTATGTCAAAACGGTACTTACTTAAAAAATACGCATCGTAGATTACAATCCGTAAATGTATATTCCTGGAAATCTCTGAAATACAATCCGCATAGCGTAAAGTGTAAAGATCTGAAAAATTTATGTCCGCATACGAATGTGGTGTGCTGGGGCATATCACGTATCTATCTACTTATATTATCTCCGGAAATTTATCTTTCCCAGGTTTTCTACGTGTTCGCGATCTCCTCCTAGAACCAAATAACGATTAAAAACAAAACTTTCCATACCCACATAATCTGACCCGACGCTTTGCGTGGAAATAGTTCTGCCATCATGTCAATTAACTATGGGCAATTTTGATCTGGAAAGGGGACCAAGTAATGGCTTATTCGAAAGATCCCTGAAAACTGAGTTCAACAATGGAAATAAAAATTATTTTTGGATAATCATATAATTCTTACAAAATGCTCGAGAACGTGGCAAAGAAGGAGAAAAGACAATTAATGCATAAAAATAAAATCCAAGAAAATGAGACCTGACTGGATTATTTAAATAATTTCTACGACCTTTTTAAAGGAATAGTTGTCATATATGTAAACGTGCCTTTTGATAAATTCGAAATTTTAAAAAATAGTAAAGATTTAAAGATTAAAAGTTATTACATGTGTACAAGTCAATGTCAAATATCGATTAGCCTGCAGCTGAATGGTTTTTATGCAATCCTTGAGCAATTTATGACGATAACTATTCGGCCAATTGTTAAAACTGAGAAATAATGGTAACTCCCAGACGTCAGTTTCGTTTTTTGTCAGGTCCAGGGGAAAGTTTTTTTCGTTTCTTCACCTTTACTTTTTGAATATTTACAATCCTCTCGTAGGATGATTTGAATAACGCAAATTTTTTATACATTAAAGAGAAATGATTGGTCATTCTTTTGCACTTATTTGTCTAAATGAAAACATTCAATTTTATTTTGAAAAAACGTCTGTAATGGCACCTACATCACCAATAATTCAAGCCTGCCTGTTGTATGAATTTAAACTTGGCCATAAAGCAGCGGAGGCTGCTCGTAACATTTGTACAGCATTCGGTGATGATTCTGTCTCGAGCGGACGGCACAGAATTGGTTCAAAAATTTAGAACTGGTGATGAGCGTCTTGAAGACTCTTGAGTGTTTGATGGACAATAGCTGGTGTAGTCCATTACGAGCTCCAAAATCCAGGACAAACTATCACAGCAGACGTGTATATTGGTCAGCTTCAACGTATACATGAAAAAATCAAGCAAAAACAGCCGGCTCTTGCGAACTGTAAGGGTTTAGTTTTTCTTCATGACAACGCACGTCCGCATACGGCAAAGCTGACCCGTCAGGCAATAAACAAACTTGCCTGGGAAATGTTACCTCATCCACCGTACTCTCCGGATATCTCTCCAACAGATTATCACCTTTTCCGATCTCTCGATAACCATTTGAGAAACAAGTGCTTCAAGACAGAAGAAGAGCTAAAACATGAACTGGGTGTGTTTTTCAACTGTAAAACTCGTGACTTTTATGAAAAAAGAATTTATGATCTCGTTAGGAGAAGGTTGTTCATAATGATGGAGATTATTTCGATGAATAAAAAAATCATTTATGCATTAATCTGAGCGCCAATTTTAATATTTGCAAAAACGAAATAACTTTCCCCTGGACCTGATATTTCAGTTTGTTTACAAGTTTTTCAGTTTTCCAAAGCGAACAATTTTATATATACGTAAATTTCTTGTATTCTGAGTAAATAATTAATAACAAATTTATTTTCCCGTTTTTAAAACGGGCGTTAACATTAATATTATGACGTTCAATTTAAACTTATCTATTTTTCACGTGTGGCTTTTCTAAAAAGCAACGCGGTCAAATTTTTTTCAAATGGACGAGTCTATTCTTATTGGACTGCTGAAAAGTTAAGAGAAATGCATGATTTTTTTTAAGAACAAAAATAAAAATAGTTCCTGTGGGCGGATCTAAAGTATGTTTTGTTGGGTTTTTTATACTATTGAAAATAAGTTCTGTGAATTGATGAAATTATAGATTGAGGAACAAAAATAGACGGAGTCTACAGAAACAAAATCCTAAAATTAAACCGACACCCTTACTAGAAATTCTTGGTAATAATTACTATATATACTATTAATAAGCACTGGCAGTAAAAATTGGAAACAACACTGGCTAAACTTCTATTATGGAGAATTGATCAGATTAAAAGCAGGTGACATCTACCAGAATAGAAGTTTTAGCAGATCGTTTTCACTTTTTATTGCATACGCCACCCACGTGAACTTATGTTGTATACAAATCATCTAAAACTATTTCAGAATATCGCAATATTCGCTATCTGTTAGTTCAAGCTATCCTAATGACTATTAAATACTTTGTTATAACAATTATTGTTATTGGTTAATTATTAAACTGATTGAAACAAATGCAGTAAAAACATACAATTTGATGGAAATCTGCATTTCAATTTGGCAATTTGGCTTGAAATCTGCCATTGATGGAATAGGACTGCTTCATTGTCTCTGATATTACTAAATTATTATAATTAAAAATTGTATTCAGTTGTTACAATTAAAAATAAGATGTTAAATACTTAGGTTCACACAAGGAGAAATTGAACTGCATTAATTCTTGCAATAATAATTATGGTACTTTTCCATTCAATTTTCTTTCAATCCTGATAAAATATGGACTCGGCCAACTGAAACAATCCAGCCTACTGGTTTTTCAGGAAAGACTCATGAGCTAAGGTAACAGTTTTATTTCTTTATTGCTTATAAGGCATTTAAAAAGAGCTCTTATAATATTGTATTCAATATTACTACACAGTATTAAAAACAAAACGTACAAATAATCTAATTAAAACCAAACAAAACAATTACATGTAAGTTAATTTAAATTATTTTACTTATTACCCTTTGTCACTTATTTCTATAGATGGTTTTGCCAAATTGTAAGTATTTAATTTGATGGCCATTGCTTCATTTAGTATGCTTTTCGAATGACTTGTTTCTTTTGTTATTATAATTAAAATTTGTATTCAATTCTCAAGTTTACTAGTAATTATTCACCGATTTAATAGGGCTTTTTCACTCCGTGTCATCTGACTTCAATGCCGCCATACTGGATAACAAAGAAGTTGCGCTACTTGCTATCATTGAACTCACTCGAGAAATCCGTACAGAATACTGTGGTTTGGAAGATTCGTAAAAAATTAATCTACACTTTATTTTCAACTATACTAGTCCGCAAATTTAAAAACATTTTCGAGTCCCGACACTATTTCAGCTGATTCTTATGTAAAATGACCTCCTGAATACGAATATAACCTTCGTTTTCCCCCGTCACCCACCTTTTTCGGGGGATCCCCCCCCCCCCCCTAACCCATTTTTTTTTTCGATAGATTTATCATCTTTCGATAGATTTAGAGGGTTGAAAAGACTTATTTCAGCCTTTAAAATTCTTCTAAGGGACTAGAGGACTGAAAAGTTCTAAAACATGAACATTTATAGCAGGGGGGTACATAAGGGGGAAATTGACCCCTTGATTGTTTAAAAAATCATTAAAATTTGATCGATTTTATGTTTTTTTCGTATTTTAGAAAAAAATAGCGAATAATAGCGAAAAAAATGTAGTGAAAATATAGCGAAAAAATAGCAAATTTTAATGATTTTTTTAAATAGCTAAAGGGGGTAATTCACCCCCTAACGTACCTTCCTACTATACATGGTCATTTTCCAGTACTATTCACCCTTCAAGACCCTCAAAAGAATTATAAAAGCTGAAATAAACTTTTCATCCATCGAAATATATCGAAAAATGATAAAATTGGGTTGGGGGGGCATCCCCCGAAAACGGTGGGTGATGGGGGATAACGGAGGCCATATTCGGATTCAGGAGGTCATTTTACGTAATAATCAGCCAAAATTAAGTCGGAGCTTTTTTTCATGCCGACCAGTGTTATTAGACAGTTTGCGATTTTTCGTACGAAAATAAAAAAAAATACGAAAACGAAATAATTTAAGTAGCAATTTCGTATTTGTTCATGATTATTTTTTGTTTTCGTCAAACAGGTTGCACCGTGCGCACGAAACCGAATTATCTTTTTTTTTTCTTTACGAAAAGAAAAATTTGCTTCCCTTGCAACATTCGGTCCTGTTCAAAATGGATTCTTCCAGTCGATTCGAAAGTTAGTTATCAACATTTTAGAATAGACATTTAATCAACATTTTGCTTAAACTACTGCAATAGGTAATTCCTGTTATTTAATAGGGTTCAAGCTGTTCATCAACGGAGCTAAATAGTTCGGCGTCCATTATGAATCGGCTCAAAACACAAGCGACCAGTGTTTTCGCTATGTGTTATTGTATGAGGCGAAAATAAATGCGCACTCGTTTCGTCATACGAAAATTGCATATGAAATTCACTACGAAAATCTTGGAAAATTCCGTTAGGAAAGCGGATAGACGAAAACGAAAAATCTATGTTAAACAAACAATTTTAAATTTATTTATTTTTCGTTTTCGTATTATTTTGATTTTCGTACGAAAAATCGAAACTGTCTATTATAAAGTATTTTAACCATATTTTACACTTCAGTTACTATTTAATTTCGACTCTGAAAACCAGATGGCACCAAAATGCATGACACTTTTAACGTTAACCACCCTCTGTTCTTATTCACTGTAAAAGCTCTATTTATTTAACGACCACATGCTGTAAAAGTCCTATTCCAATCGGCAATATTTCTAGTCAAAATTGGCACTTAAAAAGTTTAAGAGTCGAAGGAGACCATTATAAATAGTCAGCAGCCAATTAAAATGATTAGCACGCCTTATAGATTAATTTCGAGCATAAAAACTGGACACTTATTGCATAAATTTATTTATCATGTTAATTTTACTATACCCTTTAATTATGATTTTCAAAGAAGTTAAAAATATCGTTACTGGATTTGCGAAGTCGGATTTGGATAAAGCATCTAAAAGTAAGTGAAAGTATAATAGGCATACATGAGCTATCTATTCGGATATATGGCCAAAATGGTGGTTAAATTTAACATTTTGATCCTTCGAGCCTGGTCACGCCACTTTTCAGGAATCTCATTTCGGGCGTTCGCACTTTCTGTTATTACCCAAGACTCAAGACCATAGGTGAGAATGGGGGCAAGGGATCATCCATAAATAACGTTATCATGATTTTAGGTATTTTTGCCTCCCCCCCTCCCCCAAATTAGCAACAGTTAGCATTTAGTAATGCCCCCCTCCCCCCCCCTAACGTTATCATTTTAACATTGAATCCCGTTTAGTGCAAAAAATGATACAGTATACAGTAAAGCTTTTTAATCTATTAACATGGTATATATTTCATAAAAAAATTACACAATGTCCACTGCTTCTTGTACTGAAATTACATTACAGTGTACATTTTCTGTTGGATTTTCTAATGGTACTCTATCCAATATACAATCATCTTCATCTACCCATTCCATGTAATCATTATTAACTATTGCTACCATCAGTTCTCTCTGTCTCCTGGCAGCGACTTGAATTGGTTTGACTTTCATGGGGGGAATAACTGATTGCTCTGTATTTATGCACCCTTCAGATCTGTGCTTCCTCAGAGCCTTTGCACTGTTGTGGTACAAACCACACCTGTTGCATATTCTGCTTTCGAAAATCATTTGGTTCTGATTTTTGGGCAGAAATGTGTCGTACGGGACTTCTCCTTTCAAAAGTTTTTGGACCTTCTCCGGAATTGGCAATTTTCCCTTGAGAATTTGTGACAGGAACAGGGAAAGGTAAGTTCCTTTTTCGTCATCTTCGGTCACTTGAAGCCCATTTTTCACAGCAACTGGTGGAGGAAAGAATCTGTCCGGCAAAGCCAGCTTCAAATTAGAACGCCAAAATCCACAGCACCTTTCATCATTGCACTTCACGATCTGACAGAAATATTGGGAACAGCGCATATGGCGCGTCTTCCATGTTTCTGAGGATAGATGTATCTTGCGACTACAGGGAAATTATCTATTTTGTCGCCGTCCCAACACTGAGCTAACAGTTTTCCTGCAGCCTCGAAATTCTTCAATTCTTTCTCCTCGTCGATCGTTTTTCCAGAAGAATCCAGGTGATCTCCGTAGCTATCATGAGGAAGGATAAGTCCTGCCAATTTCCGGCTTAATGGAGCCATCCTTCGTTCCACTGGATTATAGGCTGAATGACCAGGAGCATTGGTTGCGAGAAATATTGCGTCCAGGTTGAACTTCTTAAAGGTTTTAATTGCATGCTCGTGCACCTTTTCGTAGCGAGGATTCTCATCTGGTCCTCCATCGGTAAAGATGATGAGCACAGGCTTTATTAAGCCTGCATTTGTTCGAGAAGCATTAGCAAACTCCTCGAGATCTAAAATGGTTTCTTCGTCGAAAGCGTGAGTTTCTGCTGTCGAGGAGTCCTGCTTGCATGAACGAATTGCAATGTAAGTAGGACCGGAGTAGGACACACGGTTACCATCGCCAAGCTTTCCAGGTGTCACCTGAAGTGCTGCATATACACTTGGAATTAGTTTGTGTCCTGTAGCTTTAACGAAGTCGTGGTCTGGAAGGCGCACACGATATTGCATGTGCATGAGAAGGGGACTCTGAACTGTAGCGGCTGTAAGGCCGAGTGGAACTCTGTACTTGTCGTCTGCTGACAGGACGAAGACCTCATCATTCGAAAGAGTCGCAGCCAATTCTCGAAGATAGTCTATTGTAGCCTTACAAAATTTAAAGTCGACGTGCGCTTTTCTCAGATTATTTTCTGCACGGCACAATCTGACTGGCACGGTGGTGTGATGCTTCCTACCTTCATACGTGTTGCAGTTTCGGGGCAGAAGACGCAAATACGTTGCAGACCTACTGATGGTGTACCCCATACGTGTCAGCTCCTCCTGCAGGTCATCCAACGTTCGGCAAGATCGTAGACTCTCACATCGACGACGCTCATCAGCACTTGCACCAATACTTGCCAACTCGTGTATTGCATCGAGAAGGCCAGCCTGCTCACACTCTATAGCAGGTCGACCAACGGAAGGTGGAACCAAGACATCCTTTTCTTTGCCACATTCTTTATTCTTTATTCTCTGGAGCTCATCTTGCCTTTTCTTCCGCGCTTTCTTGCTGTATTCGCAGGCTTTTGTGAACGATTTAGTTTTTTTTCAAGGTCTCCAGTTCATTTTTTTGTTTTGTAAGGTCCGAGTTTGAGACTATACCCAACCCAGCGTTCCGATTCAAAAGAAGGAGATTCAGGTGCTCTGACGATTTTTCGATTTTCTCTTTCAACAGATCTTGGGCAGGAGTGGTCTTTTGTTTTTTAGACGCTTGAAAGACTGTCTCTTTTTCATCCTCAGCTCTTAGTTGCGGGTGTATTGTTGGTGATTGCTCGCTTAATATTCGGGACAAGGTGACTTTGGTGTCAGAATTGAATGTCGAATTAACCTAAAATGTAACAAATACGGTGTGCGATTAAATTCGTAATTCGGTCTGTATATTCGTTTGTGATACAAATTTATACCACCACACTATGGTTGCCTGTAATTTGGTAATTAATCTCATAAAAAACATAATATACTTAAAATTGAAGGTTCAGAATCGGGCAAATCCCTGATTCAAATTCAAAATAGATTGAGGAGAGTTTGTTTCAAAATTAATTAAATGCTTAATTTTGCACTAAAACTTGCATGCTTTAAAACAAGAATGGTGTGCCCACATGGATATTAATCCACCTTTTTTCTTCACAGCCTTTGTCTATAGAGCTTGAATTTTAATGCGAATTTCATCTGGATTATTTTTCAACTTTCTCCACTCTTCATTACACAATTGCTGGACTTTTTGTGCTTTTAATTCGGTGTATGCTTTTTGATAAGCTTTATAAAATTCAGCGTAGGACATTTTGCTTATATTTTGATTCCTGATACAGTAGATTCCACTTTATTGAATCATTGGTTTAATGGAATCAGCCGCTTAGTAGACAAAATTATAAAACCAAAACCACTCTCTATGTAAAAGTCTTTCGTTATTAGAATCAGTGATTCCATTTATAAGAATCACTGTCTCCCCCTTTCTGTATGTGTGAACGCGTGCATCACTCGGCTACTTCACGTGCATAAGTCGGCTTAATTCAACAGAAACTCAGATCTAAAACATTTCTAAACAAGAAACATGCCACCAAAATGACGTGATTTAGCATTTCCGAAAAATGCAAATTACTCGAAAGATATGATGCGCTTTCGCATTGTAGTCAGCGAGATGCTGCAAAAAAATTAGATATTTCACAAACCACTCTTAGTCGCCTGTTACGAGACAGGGAAAAAAACAACGAAACTCTCCACAATCTCAAAATTCAAAACAAAAGATAAATAAAGTGATAAAATAATAAAGTGAGAAGATGGACAATCTACAAAAACCTTATATCAAGAAAATAAAATATTACAGCATTATTACACTCTTATTGAAATCAAAGCAATACTCTTTCAAAAGATAATGTTTTATACAAAAAAATAAGCATAATGTATACAATACAATATTTGCACACCTGGAAAAATTACTCTGTTAATAAATTAAGAGAGATACATCGCAGAATGGGAAAAAAAATCTGAAAAGACAACTCTAATTTGCAAAGAGAAATAAAAATGATCTCTGATCGCGTTCTTTTTTATTAAGGGGTTTTCCTTTCTTTTCAGACTTCTTGTTACGCATAAATTGAAATTTGCTTATAATCCGATAAAATTTTCTCATTAAGTTTTCTACATTACTTTTTTTTTTTTGAAATTTCTCTAAACTTTTTCAAATTCTTCCTAACAGTTGATAACAAACCATCAGAGAAATGCAGAGAATATTTTTTTTTTCTTTTCACTTTTTACTTATTTATGAATAACTTAAAAAAGTAGGATAGAAAGCTGTTTAGAATATTTATCGGGGAAAGAGGGAAATGAGCTCGACAAAAATGCCTTTGATAAGAAATCGCGTCGAAAACTTCCAAACAGAATGTCTCCACTCTATCGTGTTCTCGGTTTCTTTAAGCTTGATGTAACGATTTTTTTTTCGAAGAAAAAGAAAGAAATGCGTTCGAAGTATATATTGATTTGCAATTTTTTAATTTCATCGCTTTTTCATTTTTCTTTTAAGTTTTTTTTTTTTTTTTTATTTTCTTTACTGATTGCGTGCCAATCCTTTTGAATGTGGTAGCGAACTGCGCCCAACACTCATGCCGTTTTTGACAGAAGGTTAAAAAGCAAAAGTTTTTCTTTCAATTTCATATGACTGTTAAGTCAAAGTCATCAATAGAGAAATAAAAGAAATCGCTTCATGAACCAAAAGCTTCAAAATCGTTCCCAAACCTAAAAAGATTTTTGAATATAAGGGAAGTGGAATATCAGTGCTCTACAAGATAGAACACCGTGAATGATTAATTTTTTAAAATAATTACTTTAAGCTACGTTTAAATAAATAACAATTTTTAAATGTTTATATGCTGTCATATTTCTTTAAAATACACAAAATAAATTAATCATATTTTCCGTATATACTGAATCTCAGAGGCCCACTGCTTCAAACGTATCACATAAAATGAACTGTTACCAGAAGTGGAATGTGATTTCAGAAAACATTTCATTGAGCAGGCCCGTTCTTAGGCATACGCTGACTACGCATCCGCGTAGGGCCCCGAACGTGAGGGGGCCCCCGTGAGGCGCCCTCGATCCCCCGATTTTTTTTTTAATTGGCACTTAGCTACATACCGCCACGTGGTGCCCAGTGGAAACAGTTCAAACTGGCTAAATTGTAGCATCGAACTACTCCGAGGGGGCGAAAAAGAGACGCAGGGAGATGACCTCGTAACGTAACAGGAAAACGTCTCCTTGGTCTAATTTCCACGCATTTTCGCAGAGCTTCCAGGGGGGGCGGAGCCCCGTGTAGGGCCGCATAACACCTAAGAACGGGCCTGCATTGAGCTAAGTGAAATATTTCTTAAGCACAAGGTGATAAAAGTCTGACAATGGAGATCAGATTCTATTATATTAAACAATAATTTATTCAACGGGTTCATTTCATTTTAAGATTGTTTTCAACTATTTTATTGGTGGGCATACAAACTCAGACGAAGTCAAAATCTCCCATAACATAACTTCGTGTGACGTTCGCAGAACGATATAAGAGTTGACGAGGTCGTTTTCCATTTTGGCTTCCCACCCGACTTGAAGTTAATTGAACTGCTAGGTGCATTGCTTCTACAGGGTTAACTCAACTGTTTGCCGTTGATTTATTTAAATTAACAAGTCTTCGAAACGGTAATTCATAAGATATTCAATGATTTTTTTTCTATATTTTTGCATTTTATTTTCTCAGTTGTAGTTTTATAGGAGTAGTGATTTAAGAGGTAAAAGAAATATTTTTTGTTTGATGTCTTTATGTAGGGTTCTCCCCAGACCCTTTTTAACGGGTGCGCCGCCCGGATGATTTTGGCGAAAGCCCGGCTGAATACACGAAAAACTGCACAACATAGCATAATATTTTTAATTTGTTTTAAATTTTTGTCCGCCCACCTGATAAAATTTTCTGGGGAGAACAGTGATATGGATAATTTTACGACCCCATTTGTTTCAACCGAGCCTTTTCCAGGTCATTCGTTATACTGATTTAACGGTAATTTTAGTAGAACACTTGGAGGAGTGGGCTGGTAATACCAAAAGGAGCCATTGAAACGCGTCGACCCCGCGTACTAAAAAATGTTTGTTGATTCACATATTTATAACAAAGACCTAAAATTTTTGATTTATTAATATAAATTTTTTTTTTTAAATATAAAAAAATATTTGGTGCACTCTTCGTTGTCGTAATCATGCAGTACAAGGACATTTAATCGTGCAACTTCTTTTTCACCGGTTATCATGCCCATGTTTTGTCATTCCCACTTTTCGCATTTTAACGTTAATGTCTATAACAAAAAGTTTTGAGGCTTTCCACGAATGCGGCTGTGTACAATTCTCTGCGGACTTTTTGTGAAACCAGGGTCTTCCGGGTGCAGATCAAATTCTGCGGATGAAGTAACTGTGTCGTTTGAACAGAATCCTTGTTTGTGTTGGATCATCCGCGTCATTCAGTCCATAACGAATATGTTCGGCCACTATTTATATACTCGTAGCTTAAACAGATATATTTTGTGTATGCAATTATAACCATAGAGACCATCAAGTAATTTACTTGTCTTTGGAACTCTGGCAGATCATCTCCAGGGCGTTCTAACTGCTGCTACAATTACATTTCAAAAGTTTAGAAACTTCGCTGAAGCATGACCGTGGCAACTTGTTTGTGTTGATTGGCAATGGAAAAAAAAACACTTGGAAATTCGAAAAAATTTTTAAATAAGCACCAATATACCAGCTTTAATATAGGCTTTTATTTTTTTCAATTGCTTGCAAAATGAATGAGAACTGATTTTTTGAAATTTGCATAGCCGTTCCAAAAGTTTAGAAACGGGGGTTTTTGGTTTCAAAAGTTTAGAAACATTTCACAATTTACAAAATAAAAGTTACCAAACACAAACAAACATGTCAATATTTAGTTGGATAGCCTTGTGCTCTGATTGCAGCATTTATTCTTCGTGGCATTGATGTTACTAATTTCGTACATTCTTCAGGAGTAATGGTTTTCCACACGTTTAGAAGTTCTTTCTTAAGATCACCCTTATTTGCAGTGTCCACTTGTCGTAGTCTGT
>JAHWFO010062772.1:0-21334 GCA_023313115.1 Rhysida immarginata | reverse complement strand
TTATTACATTCCTTCATGGCACGTCGTTAAGAGTTATTTGATATACGCCATATCTTAGCAATGAAGGTTCCAACCACAGATTAATACAGATGGTCAACTCGGCAATAATCACGTGATTAAATGTCCTGCAGCGCGTCAGTGAAGCATACAAGAAGTGCAAATGTCAATACCAATTGTGATTGGATGAATTTTCGCTATTGTTTAAAATGCTACCATTGTTAGAGTTATACAATCTGTGATTCTACCATGAAGAAGAATTTGAAAATTACCCTAACGCTACAAGTATTAAGTAAAAATAACCTAACAAAGCGGTTTCAAAACAAAAAAACGTTTGGGAACTGACAAGCAAGTAAAACGTAGCATAAACCAACCCAAGAGAAAATATGTGAAGAACATATAAACATAAGCTGAATAGAAAACTCTACAAAGAACTTAACAAATTGTTGTAAAATCATATTGAGTTTTTATTTGTAAGTTATGAATTCCATTTTTAAATAAAATTAACGAATTTAATTTTATACTGTGTTTAAAGTTGTCATTTCTTATGTTAGCATTACTCAGTTCATAATCGGAAATAATTTGTTTTATAAAATTCCAGAATTTTTTTATAAATTTTTAAAAATTAATTAAAAAAAAACGATTCTAGTAAACTGAACTCTTGAGTCTACGTCATACATTGCTCAAAGAAATATACATCATATATTTCATAAACGGCGTGATTAGTGGAATATATGATGTCATTTTTTTAGTTCTTATCTCAGCCACTGGGTATCAATGCCGAACGCTGATTGGCTAATCAACCAAATTGTTTTAACCTTGTAAGTATAGGAAGTTGACCATCTGTATTAATCTATGGTTCCAACGATACCATATGCTACCATTACGACATGTGCTACTAAATCAATTCCCACTATCATTAATTACTCGTTATATTCACTCACAATACGTTGTTACGAGTGGTTTGATATATTACAAGCCATATCTTAGCAATGAAAGTTCCAACGGTACCATATGGTACACGTGCTACTAATCCAATTCCCAATATCATTAATTTCTCGTTATATTCAGTCGTGACGCGTTGTTACGTGTTGGTTCATATATTACATGCCATGTCTTAGCAATGAATGTTCCAACGGTACCATATGGTACCTTTAGGACACGTGCTATTAAACCAACATGTCATAGCTTGTTATTGGAAATTTTTAAGGGGGTATCATAATAGTACCATTAGAGCACGTGCTATTGTACCTATTCCCATATTTATTGACTGGTGAAAACAGGATGAAAAAGTTAATTCGTTTTCAAGTTATCGTAATAATTAATAAGCTCCCTACGAATAAAGAAATTCTTTTGGTTTAGGCACCGATCTCCCGTTTCTATAATCGTTTGTCACGTGCATCCTGCACGCGCACTATCTCAACAACGTTTAGAGCACGCGCAGAGCCAAACCGAAGTGCTCAGCATGCGTTTTCCCCAATGCAAGGATGATTTGTCTCTTCCAGTAATTCACTACACGCACTCTCTCTATGCAATAGAATCTATTGCAACGCAATGCATTGTTGGAATTGTATCCACGGACAAACCGATCACATAAGCATATTTTCTACGAAAATGTGCTAAAAGTAGATTACTGTAGTATCCGTTAATTCACTATACCCTACCCGAAGAATCAACGTAGAGGAACAATCAAAATAGAGGAGGATTCGAAGTAAAAGAGAATCGAAGTAGACGAGTAATCGAAGTAGAGGAGCGATCGAAGTAGAAAAGCAATTGAAGTACATGAGCAATTGGGAGGATTAATTTCTTGTTAATAAATGTATAAATGTATTTCTACTTCACAGCTAAAGCTCCTCTTTGGAATGTTTATAAGATTTTATTATCTTGTTCTGTGAATTCAAATGACGCGTTTCATTATTTAGAGAATTTGCTAAGGTATAGGAAAAGGAAAACTTTTAATTTACACAGTGCTTGCTTATCAATAGTGTAGTTATTAAAAATCATAAAATTCAATATCTAAAAAAGTAAGAGGACTATTTCTTTTTTAGATATAGCTATGCAGTTCACACTTAGATAATCAGGAGTTAGATCTAATAATTCAGTTTCTGATAGCATAATACCAGTAGAAGTATCAATTCTTTTAGCAGCTGATTCAATTTGATTCATGAATTGGGCAAGAGAGGAGTCATCCTCAAAAATTAAGGATGCATGCCGAGCGAAGAAGACGATTTTAAATTTTCTCGCAGAAGTATTTCGACAGATATCGGAAAATGGAATGAAAACGGAAACATTTTATTTCCATTCAACAAAAACGCAGCGCCAGAAATGAAGGCAGTCATGCATCATAGATATCTTAAGGAAGAAGGTCATTATTTTTTATTGAAAAAAGATTGTCAATTGACAGGAACAAAACCTGTTTATAACCGAAATTTCTGTATAATTGTCGCTACCGCTACTGTGTAGGCCTGACTAATTTAGCAAATGATTAGTGCTTCTCATTCATGTATCAAATTTTGAAGTACAGTAGTACCTCGATTTTCCGTTGTAATGGAGGGGAAAGGGGAGTCGGTATTCGAAAATGACGGTTATCCATTTTATTTAGATAAACAGAACTAAGGTATGTATTATACACAAGGGCATAGTGAGTCTATAAGTAAATCATCCACCCTCCGTGCTAACTGTAAATAATTACTGTAACTTAAAACCACCCTCCAAAAGGGACAGGGGTAGTGGCATTAAGGCAAGGACATCTCCCATGCGGCAAAGAAGGGGTAGCTAACGGGAAAGGCAGCCTCGCACAGGATACCTGGCGTAGTTTCACCATAGCCTAATAATACGGTATTATTAGGCTATGGTTTCACTTTGCTATATATTTTGTTCACACTTTCATGAAAAATTGTAAATATATATCATAAAAAAAATTATAGATGATGACGGTTAATCGGCCGAACGGTTAACTGAGGGACGAAAAATCGAGGTTCTGCATATAAGTATTTGATAAATTATTAAGTAATAGATGAATGAAATAAATTTTTTCCTTCTGAAAAATGGCTACATGGTAGCCTGAAATGTGTATCCATGAATAAATTCAATTCACTGTGGAAAAGTGGCGTTTGATCTATTCATCTATTACTTCAGTATTATCCAGAGACTGAAAGCTGTTTTATTTTTACTTATGTACTTAAACTATAATTAAACACTTAAAGATAATAAATAAGTTGATATGTCTAATCGTGTGCCGTGACATCAAGGGATTGCACATTGAGCGTTTGTAATGTAAGATGCATAAATTTGAACAGTTCTTCTTTCATCCAGTGTAATATTTTGCTTCCTACCCCATCGCTACGACAAATAAAAATTGTTCAAACTACGATATTCCTTTGTGTACTCTCTGTGGTATGTAAATATAATTTTATAGAAAAAGTGTTTTTTAATCTAATAATTTGCACAGGTGTCTATTCCGAAGATTTCACGTAACAAGCATATAAACATTATTTCACATTAAAAGAACTTATTTATTTTTAAGAAATATGAAATTGTTAAGGATCTCAAAAAAGTTGCTCATGATATTATAAACAAATTGGGCTTTCAACCATGACAAATCGGTTGTGGTTGGAAATGAAATTATAATCGTCTGTAAGTAGAAGCTTACGCAGAAACTTCATTGAAAATTATAGACACAACACTTTTGGGATATCATATACAAGATGGCCCAAAGTCCAAGTATATTGCTACAAATAAAATTTATATATTAACATCTTGACTTTTAATTTTAATTAACCAACAATTAAAATCCCCGAAAAGGAATTGCATCTCGGCAATCCGTGGCTCGATTTAAACGAAACTTGCATACATTTGTAAATTCGCCCATTTCAGGATACCTTATCATCATGGGGTAGCCAGGATTTATGTTTGGTGGGGAGAGGGGGGGCAATTCATGCAGGAAAATTATGTGGAAACGTGCACTAAATTCCAGCTCTGTCTTTGCTGAATAAAAAATACTTCAAGTTTCGCCGTGTACATCTTATTTTCAGCTAAAATCAAGTATTTTATAGGGGTACACTTGATTTAAGGGAAGGCAAGTGCCCCTGCTCCCCCCCCCTTGGCTACACCCCTGTTTATCATGGACTGTTTTGGACTGCATATCGACAATATACAAGCCAAAAGCTGTTTTTAATATTATACAGAGTAGTTTTAAAGTATGGTAACTAATATCGGGAGGGAAAAAAAAAATGGAAGGAAAAATTCTACGACTTGGATTCGGACCAAGAAACCACGAGTATCACGCTCTTACCTCTCCCAATTGGGTGCCCATCCTGTCATTGGGCCTCCATCTTGACTACCTGGTAGTCTATAAGAATACCTGGTGACAGCCTTGCTGTATCGTATTCACGAAGTCCAATTGGTAGACACAACGAGCGTGAAACTAGTGGTTCCTGGTTTGAATCACGTCGTGGAATTTTTCCTTCCTTTTTTTTTCTGATATCATGTACATATATGAAAAACAGATCGAGTCACAGTATATACTCTATGAATCTCTACTTATGGGGATTATAGAAACTATCGTGTACTCTGAGTCAAGTTTACATATGGGGACTGTGGAACAACTTGTACATGCTATCTGCAATTTTTTTCAAATACAGGCTGAAACATTTGAAAGGGTATGTTAACTTTCAATGCGACGAATGGGCACTTTCATTGAAATCTACAGGGAGCACTTCGACCATTTACTGCGACTCATCAGAGAGATGTGCAAACAACAGATGCCATACTGCAAAGGAGGGGGACGTTGGATACCGCTATTTCCACAATGAGTTTATTCATCTTATCATAGATGTACATTTCGGCTACCAGGTAACCATCTTCAGTTTGAATCCTTTTAGATGTCATACTGTTTTGCATTGTAATATGTAATGTAATTCTGTATTTTAAGGTCACTGCCTATGTCTGGAATAAATGCAAAGATCATTTATGTTCTTTATAGTGCCAGGAATTACCTCCAAGGAATTATAAGAGTTTCTTAGAATTATATCTTCGGTTTATAAAGCTCTTTTTAAAAGACCGAAATCACAAAAGTCAATCAGCGAAGTGTCAGGTGATTTGACGGGAGTATCTAAGAATGGAATAGCACGAATTCCGATCTTCCATTCGTCGAAAGTAATTGATGGTGAAACACCCCGTGCGGTTAAATTTGATCGAATTCCAACAAGAAGTTTCCGAGTTACTCATTCAACATCATAACACGTGCTCATTTGTCAGTACTAACTAGCATTTGTTACAATTTTGACTGTTTAACTCGGAAACTTCTCGTTGGAAATCAATCAACTTTTAACGGTATACACAGTCTTATTTCATTAATCTAGGCTTTACAGAACCTGAGTTATTAACTTGTTGATCTTGGTGGCGGCATTTTTATTTCTGTTCATATCTCAATTATCGTTCAAATTCGGACCCATGTTCATATGAATTTTTTTTCGATGTTGCTTCGCCTAATAGTCAGAGGGAATTCGGACTGGTTCATTCCATTCGCACAAAAGAGGAGAGGAAGGTCGATCGAGTTAAAACTGGGACGGCCGTTTATTGTTTAAGGTATATAGAATCCATTGGAAATAAATATACAATCGAACCTCGATCTACCGTTCGTGGATATATCGTTTTCGTTGTTCTCTGGAAAATGCTATTGAAACCATGATAATAAAACCCGCATCCATCGATCCTCAATGTATTGGTTCCCGCATCTATGATTAAGAATATTTGGTCCCAAAGGATATTTTCCAGGATTGATCTTTTTTTTTAGCAAAAAGAAGAGTTGGATCAACTGGTGTCAAATGCCTCTGACGTGGATTTTAATGCCTACGTATCCGTGGAATAGAAACGTATGGCGTGTGGCATGTTATGTGTGGAAGAAATCTGTGATGATGTGGAAAACAGAAGTTGCGTGGACGAGGGGCAAAATAATGTCAGTGATGATACTAAAACAAATTATGCCATTTACACAAGCACTTAATTGGGTCCGAATCCATGAGAACCTTTTTTACTTCTTCATGATGTAAATGAAACGGATCGAGCAAACTTAATAAACATTGAAAATTTGTTGTTTATACTGTATCAAGCGAAAAGCATCTAATTAACAATAAAAAATTAATGACTTTTTTAAATATGCGTTTACATAGAAGTGGAAATTATATTCTATAAAGTAATATAGAAAAAGTATATAATATAGTGTGGTCACTAATTTTCCCTATTAAATAACTATACAGGGTGGAATACAAAAATGAGCCCAATGGTTTCATTATTGGTTTTACAATGTCCATCTGTCCCCTTTATAATTTCCGCATTTTTTGAGTTAGAAGGTTGAAATTCGGAATGCAGCTTACTATGGACATGTCCACCTTCACTATTTAGCCCACTGGGTCGGAGTTTCGGAGGTGGGAATTAGAGGAGACCAAAAGGTCTACGTGCATTTAGGTATATCAAGGAGTGAAATTAGGTATGCAGATTCCTCGTCGGAGTTGTGGGGGTTGCAGTCACTTGATCTTAATATTAGAACTATGGCAACATATGGCATGTGATTTATCTTTCGATCGGAAATGATGGCAAACGAAAGAAGAGAGCTCTTTTTTATTTTCTAAATACTACGTTCGAGAAAATCAATTTTTCGATTAAAAATATTGGAGTGGGTTAAAAAGTGCGGATAAAATAGGTAAAGGAGTAAAAATAGATGATCTCAGGGCTTCCGCTACTTTCCTATAGCTTCCTCGGGAGGATTAATTTCTTGTTTAGATCATAACTTGATAACGAATTAACTTTTTTTCCCAAGTGTACTGTATTCACCAATCATTGTTATATAAAACAGAGCACTCGTAACGACATGCCATGAATGAATATATAAGAATAATTAATGATACTCGGAATTGGTTTAATAGTACGTGTTTTAATGCTACCATTACAGTACCATTGGAAGCTTTCAATTGTAAATAATATATCTGCCAACTCGTAACGGCCATATCAATTGTTATCCGTAGCTAATTGCTATCAAGAACAAATTGCTGTTAGGCTTAAGATTATCAATATCTGAATTCTATTAGACATATTGTTCTCAAAGCTAATTGCTAGTAGATAATCGCTCATTTCAACAGTAGATGATTACTTAGAAACGCAATTGGCAACCGCCACATTCATAAACATGGCTGCCGATGGGGGAAATGACTGTTGAGAAAAATTTGAATTAGTTTTTCTTTAAGTTCATAATCGAGAATTATCGATAGTTTTGTTATGAATGCGAATTTCCTCTCACCAGCAGCCATGTTAATGAATGTGGCGGTTGCCAACAGAGCAAGACGAAATAATAGATGCTTACACAGAACGGTTCAACAACTGACGCTCACTTCGTTTAACATTATCGTAAGAATGCTTATAAATTGAAGAACTTTTATTTGCTTGAATACACTAGTCAATACACATTTTGCAACTAAGAGCACACAAAATGTTCTTAGTAGTAATTTGTAGGTAGCATCTGAATCTGCTTTTAGATTTTTTCTATCACGTCAAGTTTCCAAGTTATGGACATCGAGACTTCTATGTTAAAGTAATGGGAGTGAAGAGAAGTGGCTACATAGTTAAGGTATCCATATTTTGGGGCCGCAAGGAAATTTACAAGGCCCCAAACACCGAATGATTTAAAAATGTTTCATTGTAAAACAAGAAAGCTGTGCGTGCTAGAGAAATTTAAAAATTATATTCGTAATCAGCAGAAAAAATACTACCAAAAATCACCCACTTTCATTTTGTTACAAGAAAAATCTTAAATTTTGTTGGCCAGTGATATATAAAGAATTATTACCATCACCATTTAACCTTTTGGTTAAAACAAAGCGTTTATAAATGAATCTTCTCTAATTTTATAATTTGTATTCTTCTGCCTATTTAAACAGCCAATTTTTTTTAGCGAAAAAAGTATTTTCAAAAATTCCGATCGTATTTAAGCCGTAAAATGTTATTTATTTACCATTTTCCACATAGTTTCAGCGAAAGTAAAACAGAAAAAAATAAAATTATCGAAGAGCAGTTAGAGAGTCAGTCACAACTAAAAAAGACAAGGATCTAATTTATCATCAAATAAAACACAGTGATCTAATTTCCTCAATAAACTCGGTCTCCCCTCAATTTCTCTGACAACGCCGACCATGGGAACGGGAGAGAGCGCCGAAGGCATCGTTCCACTTCAAGCACCCTGGGAAGGAAGTAGGAGCCAGGGAATCCGACAGCTCACCTTCTCCTGAATGCATAAAAGCCCGACCGATATTGCTTAGGGAGGAAAACAATATTAAGAGATAGTTGACACCAATAAGTGTTGCACCGACACTTGGAAGTCGAGTCTTTCGACAAACTGATCGCCGGTGAGGTGCTATCTTTAAAAAAAGAAATTTGTAGTAAAAATTGAAACTGAAAACTGTCTAGTGTTATATTTAATGTAAATTTGTAAATAATTGTAGCTCAATGATTACGCCTTTCCTGCCATGTGCCACATATTGACGTTGACGAAGCTCGTTCTCTTACACCCGAGATTACGGGTGCTTTTGTAACCGAGGAAAATACTATTTTTTGGGGAGAAATTTGAGAGCAATGACACTTATTAAAACAAGGAAATAATCTTTTACACTTTAAGCCTACATGAATCTTGCATTAAGTAAATTTTCCGACTACATTCAGAAGTCCCATTGTATAATCTTAAGGTTGAAGCTAGTAGATTCTCTCCACAAAACAAAAGTCTTAATAGTAAAAATAAATGTCTTTATTAGTTATGTTAAGTAATACAAGGCACTTCTAGTATTCCTGTTTATTTGAATGAGTCCACTTTTATAAAACCATCTGAAAATGAACCTCCTGGATTACAGAAATAAGCCTGGCAGGTGTTTTAACTATTAAAGACTGTGTTGTTTGTGCTAATGTTGCTTGAAATCAATAACAATGGTTGCATAAATAATATCATGCCATTTTACTAGAAGCTGTTGATCACAACTTCTGCCAATTGAAAAACGAGAATATTGAGATTCTGCAAGTCTGACCTCTCGATGGCATAATGTCACTAACTTATTCGCAAGCTAACATAAAAATTTCTCATATCATGCAAGCATTATTTAGGCCACGCTCGAAAATGGTATTGGCTGTAAATTTTCATGACGTTAAATCTAAATTTATGAAAAGTTTATCAAAGCAATTCTATTACCGTAAAATTGTTATCAAATTTATATAGTTATCAAATAGTTTATCAAAACTCTTATATAGGAAGCCTAATTGGAAATAAATTGTCCATTGTCTTTACTACAAATATTAAATTCGTTTAGTAGCCTTGTTTTTATGGTAAATTTCTAAACTGCGCATTTGTTTTCCCATCAAGCATTTCTTGTATTTCTTCCATTTTTCAGGAAAATGCAAATGTCTTTAAGTATACTTTTTCGACATTCAATCCGCCAAACGGCTTCCCTTTAGGCTTACGTCGACGGAAGACAGTTCTAGACGGGCAGGCAGAAGAACGGACGCGATCTGTAGAATTTTAATTATAATATTTGAATTTCATATGCAATCAATGTGATTTTTAACACTTGTCGTAATCTGGGTCATGTAAAATAACGAATAGCTTCCAGATAAATGCCCTACAGGAAACGAATAACAGCTCGAACATTTATCTCCATTCCCACGCTAAGTATGGTCACTGCTTCTGAACTCGGTTCGCGGGAGAATTAGGTCTGCTTATGGAAGTAGGCACGTTTAACATGTTCAAGAGCATAAAAATTTCAACGTCAACAAGTTATAATACTTCAACAAATGTCTAAAATATACAGATGCTTGTTGTAGAATATTTTCCAAGGACGTACTACATGATAAAGGTCATCATATTATATATGAAATTCAGAGAGGGGAAGTGTCCCCATACTTTCCCTGGCTGTTTTATACGAGAGTGAAGTAAACTGCTTTCAGGATGATTCTTGCATTAAAATCTTTTTTTTTTTACGAAAACGTTTATGCATATGCACAGCGTATTTCCATTCTTTTTGAGCTAAATTAGATTACATCTCTTCTCGGACCGAGGGATTATGAGATATAACGGCATATGTAAATTACTCTACCTCGTGTAGCTCAAAAAAATGGATAGTCCAAACAAATGATTCCAACGCGCAAAGACTTGACTTCGGAAAACATTTTGAATCCACCTATATAGTTTCTACATCATTAGTTTCGAACTACGGCTAATGACCCATTTAAAAAATTATGCATTATCCGTTATTTGAATTTGGATACCTTGGCCTACGTTTAAGTTGTGTTAAATTCGCTGGAAAGTTTTTTTTTTACATATACAAAATGTCTTGGGCCTCTATAGATTAAAAAATAAATGTAAAACATATTGTATTTCTTAAAATAAGATTATTATTCTTAGATATAATTTTTCTATAATGAGTCAAGATTATTCTGCCATGCAATAAATAGATGGAATGAGTTGAGTATCAGGACTCATCATCTTCAATCGTTTCATCCGTTTCATGAGTACAAGTGAAAATTTCATTAGCGCAATTTAATTTCATCTTTTATTGGGCTTGTGCTTGCCCATCCATTCGTCTGTCTCTTGTTGTGGTTTATGCACGAAAATATTTAACCCTCACGTTTGATCCTTTAACGTTTCACGTAAATGAGGAGGAGCGTCACGATTCATTAGCAGTAATCGATTAGGAAAAATAAATTAGTGTGGTTCAGCTTATTTAATTTTGCAAGGTTGAGAATTAAATATTTCATTGAGTCTTGGAAATAAATTTCAATTTGAAAGTATATTATTGATTGCATTAGTTAATCTTTCCAAATTTTCATTTTCATTATTATTGATTGCATTTTTCGGTGAAATAATAAACGGATAAATTAATTTCATATTATAACTGCTTAACTTAAAAATGTTTACTGCACAGTGAATACTAATGACTAAAGCGAGACTTCTATAGAACTTAACTTTGGCCAAAGTCAATGATGTGGCTCTCAAAATAATGTTAACTTTCATCTTTCTGAATTCAATAATTTTTTTTTAGTATTCTTAATATAAGTTATTTTGTTTAAAGCACCTTCAGAATTGTTGTTACAACGTTTGGTTGAAAATTAATGCCACGTGCCCAAATAACTAGAGAACAAAATTATTTGTTTTAAACATAACAACAAACTTGAAGCGGTCATTCAAGGGTCAGTGATCGCTTTCATCTTTTATTCTCAATCCTTTTGATGTTCTCTACATCCCCTTCAAATTTGTACAGTGCTAAAGCCTTTTTACATCAGCATCTACCGTTGAAGCGCACGATGAGCTACCAGCTATCAGCTTTGGGCAACAAGAAATTAGCTGTTCATAATTTTAGCCTAAGTAATTAGTTATTGATAGTAGGACTAATAACAGTAGGCCTAATTATTAGGCTTAATAACAATTAGCTAGGAATACAGCAAGCAAGCCTAACAGAAATTAGCTGTTAATAACATAAGGCTTAACAGAAATTTGTTCTTGATAGCAATTAAATATGGATAACAATAGGCCTATAGCTCGTTGCGACTTGTTGCCATACCTTAGCATTAAAATTTTCCACGTACCATTGAACCAATTTCGACTATCATTAATTTCTCGTTACATTCATTCATGCCACGTCATTACAAATTGTTTGATATATTACATGTCATATCTTAGCATTGAAAGTTTCCAATAGTACCATAATGGTACCATTAAAACACGTACCGTTGAACCAATTTCTATTGTCATAAATTTCTCTTTATATTCATTCATGACACTTCGTTTCAATGTGTTTGACCATTGAAAGTTTTCATATCTTAGCATTGAAAGTTTTCAGGGTACCATAATGTAACTATTAAAATAAGTACCATTGAACCAATTTCGATTGATTTTGACCACCAACGCACACCACTTTACTTAATTCACAAGCTTCTCTGCCTCAGCTATCTAATGGCGAAGAGATAAATGCATTCATCAACGTATAGGTCATTTATACATGGAATTCTATTATGAAAATCGTGGCCCCCTCTTTTATTTGTGACCTTTTGACCCGGAAGTAGTTCGCCTATTTCTTTCATCAACGATCTCAGCCTGTTGTTTTGCCTAAGTTGTCTAATGGCGAAAACGGAAGTCGAAAATTCGGAAGCGTTCGAACGTAGAGCACCGACAGACAGACATTGTGAAAACAGAAGTACCTATCCATCCTAATAACCTATCGATCCTAATAACAAATAATTGGTTAAAAAACAAACACCTATCACTTCAAACCCTTTAAGAACAAAAAATAATTATAATAAGTCAGAATTTCAAAAATTCAAAATTTTTTAGTTCACAAGTAAACTTTTGGGGGCAGCAGTCCTATGGAGACAGAATCTATGCATGTGTATTGAAAAATATTGGAGTTTAAAAATTCTGACTTCGGATTCTTAAAGACGATTAAAAAGTAGAATAGGAATGTCTGTAAGACCCACTCTCTATCTCTTTGTCTTCTATATATATAACTAGCAAAGGACCCGGCGTTGCCCGGGATTATTACGCTTGTAGGTAAACAGAACAACCTCAAAAAGCTAAATTAAACCTCCAAATTGGTTAAATAATAATTCAATCACTACAATATAGAGCGAAGGGACTATCTATTCTAAGAAAAATCCGAAAGACAGGAATTTACCTCTTCTCTGAAAAAATCCATTCTACGTGATATACCGGGACTTGATTTACCGAAAAAAAATTTTTTAAAGGCTCACAATGGATGGACTTCTCCAAGGATGCCTTCTAGTCTAAATAATTTTTTACTCACGTAATCTTACTTTAGATGTTCACTTGATGTTGTTGCAATTTCCTTTCTTCTTTCGATGTGTTGAAGCAAAACTTGGCCATTCATCACTTTGTGCAGTCCCGGATTCTGTTATTCAGGCTTTTCTTAGAATTGAGAGTTCTTAGTAGCCTACTTAACAATTTCTTGAAAATCTTTAGAAATGATCAGTAATTGCAGATAATAGAGAGTTAGCAGACTATTGAGAAAGAGTGGAAAGACGACAGAGGTAGCGGTCCTTTAGTTCCGTGTTATATTGAGCAAATGGTAAGCATGCCGAGTATTGGTCAGATAAACTCTGCAACTAAACCGTAAGAAGCTATACCGGCATTTGAAACATCTGTGAGAAGATGTTTTTCTCCAATCAGTGCTTCAGATGATTTTTTTCTTATTTTGTCGTGCAAATTGTATTCTGGCATCTTTATGGTGTTGGTTCAAATTTTGTTTTCGTTTTATCTTTTTTTTCTCTGCAAAGTTGCAGTAGACGTTAGGAAACTCTGAGCAATACGCATACTTGTTGACAAGCCTGCTTCCGTGGCAAGTTAGAAGGCTATCCTCTGAGATTAAATGCTGCTCTTAACTACAACTTTGCTAACCTTGCATGAATTGCACGAGACCTTCCAGATCTTTTGCTGCATGATTTTTTATCAGGGTTTTTAACCGCTGCATTTACAGTCCAGTGAAATTGCCTGTTTGATTTATCTTTAGTTTTGGGAGCTGAAATCTGATATCTGTCAAATGTTTTGCTCTACGCATCTTGAGTTTGACGACTTGAATAGGGTGCTTATTTATATTATATTCCTAATTCAGTCTTATGCAGATTATTCAAATTTAAACATGGAAAATATGTAAAACGGGTTAATCTATTTTTTAGGCGGTGAACTTAAACCTTTTTATTTTTTGTCAATAAAATTTTATTTAGCTTGCATACTGTTCCAAATTTTATTTTGTTGTTTAATTATACATTATATATACATATTATTAGCCTAATTTGGTATTTTTAAATTAAATAAACAAGAAAAAATGTGTGAACTTAAACTTTTGTTGTGGACTTTAGTAGCCTATTCAAGTTGAGATTTCGGTCGTTACTTACAGTTTTTTGAAAGATCGCTAAATTCAATATTTTTCTCCTCTTGAATGAAGATGATGCTGATAGGACCTGTCATTATTAAGTAGCGGAAGAATGGAGCTACTTATTGTTTTCACAATGTCCGTCGGTCTGTCCGTCCGTCCCCTTCATAATTTCCGCATTTTTTGAGGTAGAAGGTTGAAATTCGGAATGTAGCTTACTATGGGCATGCACACCTTCACTATTTAGTTTGGTTTTGATTGGCCCACTGTGGTCGGAGTTTCGTGGGCGCAAATTAGAGGGGACCAAAAAGTCTACCCGTATTTATGCATATAAAAGAGTGAAATTCGGTATGCAGATTCCTCTAAGCAAGATCAACATTACTGTAAAGTTTGGGCCAAATTGTCCCAATAGGATCGGAGTTGTGGGGATGGCAGTCACTTGGTCTTTAGAACTAAGACAACATATGGCATGTGATGAGAAACGAAAGAAGATAGTGTTCTTTTTCATTTTCTAAATACTACGTTCGAAAAAGTCAATCTTTCGATTTAAAAAATGGGAGGGGGTTAAAAAGTGCAGATAAAAGGGTAAAAATAGATGACCTGAGCGCTTCCGCTACTTTCCTATACCTTCCTCGGGAGGATTAATTTCTTGTTAAGATAATTATTGAGATATACAAGTTTATAGCGCTAAATGGATGTTCGCAGATGTTATTCTATAAAATATTAACATCGCTAGTATTTATTATCTCATTGCATTTAATATTATTTAAAAATTGATAAAGCTTGAAAAAGCCAATCTTTGAAAGTTTTAAATTAAAATAAGTGACGATGAGCAAATCCTCAAAATTTAGATTAAGATTGGATTGTACAAGGGTCGTTCAAGGTTGACCGAGACTTTTGTGCATATAAATTCGAGATATAACTCTAGAACATTACACCCTCAGGGAACGATACGTAATCCTTTTTGAATACCCCGCGGTCGACGAGAAAAGTCCCGTTATGTTGTCTGGAAATGTCATTATCCTCCATAACAATGCATGATCTCATGGCAACGAAGTGTATGATAGCAGAAACGCTTGCCAAAATGGGCTGAGAGGTGTTGCCCTATGCCCTTATAGTCCAGACAAGTTCACACTGATTATCATTTGCTTGGGCCCCTTCAAGAGCTTCTGGGGTCAGGAAGAAGCTCAAGATAGATGAAACGCTACAGAAAGCTGTCCTGCTTTGGCTACGACAGCAGCCCAATTCTTTCTATGCCAAAGGTATCAAACATTTGCCACAACGATGGCAACAGTGCCTGGATGCATATGGGGAATATTTTGAAAAACTGACCTAATTTGGTGCCTGTCGGATATATATTTCCTCTGTAAAAATATAATTCTTCCACAGCAATAGAATTATCGCTGTGAAATTGGATCTCAATAAATAAATAAATAAAAATAAATATTTTAAAATCCAGATACATGATGTAAAACTTTACTGTAAAGTTTATACAGTACCCAGTTGAGGTAAGTTATGGATTCTGTCTATGATTAAAAACACAGGATAGATTCTCTGATGGTAAGTCGTTATAATTAAAATCATCGGTAATTATCATATCTACAGAACTATGTGATAAAATATTAACAAACTCCTCCATAAAAAGATATATTTCTTGCAGTATTTACACTACTTCAAGAATTATTTTTTTAAAAAACAGTATATGCAAGGTGTTCAAAAAGTCTGTTACCAATCTCAATATCTCAATAACTAATGGGAATTTCCAGATTTCGAAAAAAATTATCTCTTATCAAATCAGGTGTGGGCTTTTTAACAATGATCTTAATTTTGACCCTCACATTTAATTTCAAAATCAAATTTAATGCAAATGAAAACCGTAAGAGATAAAAAAAACTCAATTGGAAAGATAGTCTAAATCATTTATCCGATTTGATTTTGCAACAGTGGTTACCTAATAAAAAATAATTTTGTGATGACAATTTTCAATCATCAAGTTTGCTGATACTAATACGCATTTCATTTGGTTTCAGGTTAAGCAGCATTGATCCTGATCAGTGTTTGAATGATAACATTCAAATAATGGCAGATTATCATCAAAATGAAATGGTTGATATGGTATTTTGTTATGATGTAAGTCAACAAGATATTGTACTTGTAACCCAAATGTATGCTGAAAGATATCAAAATCGCCACCATCCTTCAAGACAAGCGTTTGCAAAAAATTATTGCACGTTTTCAGAACACAGGTAGTGTTCAACAACATGCAAGACAGGGACGATCAAAAACACCAAAATATGAGGATACAGTAGGTCTTGTTGTAGTTGCTGCTAATCCACATACCAGCATACGTTCCATTGCTGATGATATTGGTGGTAGTTTCGGGATCAGTGTGGAATGTGCTTCATGATCATAAATTTCATCCATTCCATGTGCACTGTCATCAAAGCCTTAATGTACGTGACTGAGAAATATGTTCAGAGTTCTGTAACTGGCTTCTTTGTCACAATTTGCACGCTGTTAATAAACATAACCTCCATTACTGGGCCATTGGTTAAAACATCAGGAAAATCTTCATTGCTTAAGACAAACTGCTCACCAAGTGAATTGGAGGACAAATGAGTAAAACATCAGGAAACCAACCGTTTTTCCACAACAAGGTTTTTGGTCACCATGGATACGTATTTCGGATGCTATACATCCATTTTTCAACATGACTGAAATACAGACAATCGAACAGCGCAGGAAAACGAAACGAGCGTTCTGAAAGCAACACTTTCACTGCCATACTCGTCCAAGAAGTAACCAGGGGAAGCACAGTGTACTAGGCAAGAAGCCAGATGAAACCTAGTTAAGTCATCCTTTCCTATCAGGACGATAGAGTTGATTGTTGATTGACGAGGGACACGAGGAGCTAGGAAATCCAGTATTCGGGAAAGATGGCCTTTTGGATGTCGTCGAAATTGATGTCCAGGATGTGACGAGGCCTGCGATGCCTGAGGAAACTTCTAAACGTGAGTGTATGCTCCAGAATATCTGCAACCAGAGAATTGGGATGGTCTTTTATCTTCGGAAGCAACTTCTTCAGCGACTCCTGGACATAGTTACCAACTAGAGGTATATGGAAATCTTCAGCAATAGAAATATTTGTTGCGACTCTCCTGTCAAGTTGGGCGATAGTCCTCAGGATAACGTTTAGGAAGGTTTGGAGGTCCTTCCATCTGGACTTGCATATTGTAGCCCAGGCAGGCATACCGTAAAAAAGAATGGTTCGGATGACCATCTTATAAAGCAAAAGTTTGCTATCCATTCCAAGTGCGCTGTTTCGCCCCAGAAGAGCAACTATACTGAACTTTGCCTTCTTAGCTTTATTGATCGCATAGGAGACGTGGTCACCCCAATTTAGCCTGACATCTACCACCACTCCGAGATACTTGTAAGTTTTTACCCATTCGAGCTCTTTACCATAATGAAAGAGAGGATTCGGGGGTTTTCAAAGTTGCTTCGTAATGAACATCGTCTTGCATTTATCAACGTTTAGGTCGAGTCTCCACTTTGCAAACCATTTCTCGCACTGATGTAAGGCATTTTGTAGCCGAGATATGACGTGAGCGGGATTGCGGTCAGTAGTCATGATGGACGGACTGTTATAGCTTGCACTTAGTAAAGGTGGAAAGTCATGGATAAAAAAAGTGAACAGTGCAGGGGCCAGGACAGAGCCCTGAGGAACACCAGCATTGACGTCACAAGGGTTAGACATGGATCAGCCAACCTTGACACTAAATATCCTGTTTGATAGAAAGGAACTAACCAAGGTAATCAGTTTGTCCGGAAAACTACAAGTAATCATATTGTATATCAGGCCGTTGTGCCAAACCTGATTAAAGCTTTATGGACATCCAAGAAGACGTGTCCAGTTAGCACAGTTAAGAGGAGTGCTTAGATCTGCAACAAGTCTCCAGATCTGAAGTTGGCAGGAGTGACCTAGGTGAAAGCCAAATTGCTCATCACGAACGAGATTTATTGCTACACAGAATTCATTAAACCTCTTCAGAATGATGCGTTCAAAGACTTTTGATAGCATAGGTAGCAAGCTTATGGGCCTGTAGCTGACAGCAAGGGCAGGGTTTAGACCAGGCTTTGGTATGGTAACTATGACGTATTCTTTCCACTGGTCGGGGAAGTAACCAAGTTTCCAACAGTCATTCATGGCTTAGGTATGATCGAGACAATATTAGAAGGCAAGTTCTTGAGAGCACTGTTAGTGATGGAATTAATACCTGCTGTCTTCTTGGTTTTAAGTCGTTTGATGACGTCAGAGATTTCTTGGGCTCTAATGACTTCCTCAGGGGTAGGAACACGATGAATGCACCGGTAAGCGATACACCCATCGTTAGCTAGCTGAGTGTTTTGGAGGCTGTCCAAGTTTGTCTCACTAGGCGTGGTAAATTGATTTTTCAAGGAATCGGCGATCAGTCGAGCCTTTTCCCCGTCACTGGTGACAACGTTGCCATTGCCTGCAAGCAGTGGCGGCAATTGGTTGGGTCAGTTACCCTTTAAGGCCCTCACAGTACCGCAGAGCGAATTGTCCTGGACGGACAAAGACTTCAGTTTTTCGCTCCACCTTTGTATTCGTAGAACTTTAACCTCTTCCTGGACCCGGCGAGAGTCTGTTGTGCTTAGTCTTGCTTGCTGGAATACAGACAATCGACAATCGAGCAGTGATTTGAATAAAAAAATTCTACGAGATGTTGAAAGGTGATTCGAGGAACCTGACACCATGCCCGATGATTAGCACTGCCCAATTGTGTGAAATTTGATGGTTGTGGAACCAGCTGCATGATAGCTCTTTCAACTTCGTCCCACAGATGCTCAATTAGATTGAGATCTGTGATTGTGGGGGCCACTTAAGCAATGTAAAGTTTTCCTCATGTTCTTGAAACCACTACTGCACATATGAGCACCGTGGCATGGCGCATTGTCTTATTGGAAGAAGCCATCTCCATTGGGATACGCCATCAACATGATAGGATGAACTTGATCAGCAACGACACTTAGGTATGTTGTGCTATTCAGACGTTGTCCCACACGAACTAAAGGGCCCAAATCATGCCAGGAAAACATGCCCCAAACCATAACACTGCCTCCATCTGAAGGGTTGTTTTCATGCAGGGTGAAGTTCATGCTTCCATGCTGTTTCCGCCAAATTCTCACTCTGCCATCTGCATGATGCAACTAAAAAAACGTGATTCATCGGTCCATATGATTTTTTTTCAATGCTCGAATGTCCAATCCTTGTCTTCCTGTGCGAATTGGAGACGTTTTATATTGTTAACTGTAGACAGCAATGGTATTCGCATTAACTTGAACGAGATCAGTGTACGGCGAACAGTGCCTTCAGAGATCATTTGAAATATCCCTGATTAAGATCTGCATTAATTTTATGCACTGTTGCCCTTCTATTGTCCTGTACTAATCTTGCCATTCTCCTTTCTGCCAGAACATTGACTAATCGCTGAGGCCACAACTCGCACGTTCAGACCTAGTTTTTCGGCTGACAATCCAGTCTTTAAACACTTTAACAATAGCTGCTTTTGAACATTTAACGAATGCAGCTGTTTAACTGATACTCGCTCCATGGCTCCGAGCGCCAACAGTCATCCCACGTTCAAAGGTTGTTAAATCGCGTCGTTTACCCATATCTTCAGAAACAAATCACTTCTGCTGTCGTCGTAAATAACCTGCTTCCCTATTTATAATGGTCTGGCCCTTTAGCAACTTCAGCGCGAAATCATAGCTATTTTGCCTACAAACGTCAGGTGGTCATAATAATCTAGCCACTCTGTTTATATCTATAAGCCATGGCATACAAAGGAGACATCTTAATGGCATTTCGGCAAAAAGTGACATGCATCTACAACATAACTTTGAAAGGTGACTTATTCCCCCTGAGTCCTAGCTGTCCGCAGTTCTTATGTTGTAGATACTCCTATGTTCATTTCTGTTTCTTTGTGGGTTATACAGGGTAGTCTGAAACCCTGTCACAAATTTTTAGGAGAGGTAGTATGGATGATTCTAAGCAAAAAAAATTCATATGAACATGGGTCCGAATTTGAACGATAACTGAGATATGAACAGAAATAAAAATGCCGCTACTAACTATAATACTCACTTTCTATAACACATGAGATAATGAAGTTTGAAGATATAATAGGGTATACATAAAACTGTGTATACCGTTAAAATTTGAACGAATTCCAACGAGTAGTTTCCGAGTTACGCATTCAACATCGTAACACGTGCTCACAAGTGAGTACTAACCACTATGTATTACGATGTTGACTACGTAACTCGGAAACTACTCGTTGGAATTCGATCAAAATTTAACGCTATACACAATTTTATGTCCCCCATTATTCTCTCAAATTTCATCATCCTAGGTGTTGTAGAAAGTGAGTTATTAACTTGTTGATCTTAGTGGCGGCATTTTTATTTCTGTTCATATCTCAGTTATCGTTCAAATTCAGACCCATATTCATATGAACTTTTTTGCTTAGAATCACCCGTACTACCTCCCCTAATAGTTTGTGACAGGGTTTCAGACTCACCCTGTATAAACTATGTTTTCTGTTTAAAAGATACTGTTTACAGTATCATGTCAAAAGTGTTGTAATAATTGACAAAGTAAACATTAAACACAATTACACAAGTCTAACAGAGCGTCGGGCCACTTTACTGTTATAGCCTCTACTCGGCTAGGGAAAAATTACACAAAATTACGGATAATTACAGTTGGACTTTTGTACCAGTCCTCAGATACTCAGTTGGGCGATGTAGACAGGCACAAGTTGACGTTCTAACTCATCCAGCAAGCGTTATATTTGCTTAAGGTAGATACTCTGTTTTCCACATCCATTTCATCCATGATTTATGGATGGAAGCATTGTCCTGTTGACAGAGGAAAAAAAACATGGCAAACTTTGTAAAAAGCACAAAATTAACTAGAATGTTCAGAGTTTTCGTCATATAAACCAAAAGATTCAAGCCATTCTCCATACTCTGATGTGTGATCTTCAGACTGCTAAAATATAGCGAGATTTATCGCTCCCTATAAACAGTTTCCTTTGCTCTATAATTCAGTTGCGATGAGCTTGGGAGCACCACCTTAATCTTCGTTAAGCATTAATCATCGTGATCTTAGGGTCATGACTAGGTGGCAGTTCATCTCTTTCAACCCCAACTCGAACAATCTAGATGCTAGCAATGTTTCTTGGAACTTGTCCAAATTTAATGTTGATTCCGTTACAAGAAGCAAACCGATTCTCCCGTACAAGTGTCTGATCTCTGTCAATGATTTTATGAGGTTTACGTCTGCGCTGTTTCACTGTTGTTGCCCTTCACGTTTCCACTTTATAATGACA